>PVJH01001690.1:76923-152863 GCA_004026705.1 Nesogale talazaci | reverse complement strand
TGCTTCCTCCCACCCACTGTCATTGTGTCAGGCAGGGTTCTCTTAGAGAAATAAAATTCAGGACACTAGTAATGCTTTTTTATATATTTATATATTGAGAAAGATATATAAGAGAAAAAGAAAAAGTTAACTATAAAGCAATACAGATTGCTTGGTGCAACTCACTTGCGTAAGGCAACTATAAGACTGGCAGTCCTTCAATTCTTGAGGGCTGCTGAATAGTCCTCTGTAGAGCAATCCAGGCTATATAGTTACAGGCAGCAAACGGCAGAGCAACAGTCACCAACTGTCACCAACAATCAGCCAGATAACAGAGTCCAACAGTCCCCAGCTCAAGAGATGTATATCCCAGAAGCGTGGCAAAGTAGGGCTTGAAGGATCCTCAACTCACAGTAACACAGTCCATGATTAGGTGTCCCACGGGTAGTGTTGCTTGGAGGTCAAGGCACAGGACGAACAAGGCAGCTCTCTGGTCCGAAGAACCGGAAACCAGAGAGAGAGAGGACAGGGCTTGCCAAGCCCTTCCTATATCTGCCCTTCAATTCATCCCGTGTGTTCATTGACTGTGCCGTCACAACAGATCTACCAATCTTCTGTGGCCATGTTGGCATAATGAACCTACCCATCACAGTCATGATCCCAATTCTGTCAGACAAGTCCAGCTAGACCAGGGGATGTATACTGGAGTTAGAAACATGGGAGATTTAGGATAGATGATCCCTCAGGACTAGTGGTGGGAGTGGTGATACCAGGAGGCTGGAGGTATGGTGGAATAAAAAAGGGAAACCAATTTCAGCAGTCTACAGATAACCTCCTCTCTGAGGTATGGATAACAGGGAAGTGAGTGAAGGGACACATCGGACAGTGTACGATATGAAAAAGTAATAACAATGTGTAAATTATTAAGGATTCATGGGGGAGTGGGGAGGAAGGGGAAATATATGGACCTGGTACTGGGGCCCTAAGTGGAGGGAGGATGTTTTGAGAGTGATGATGGCAACAAGTGTGCAAATGTGGTCTGCATACAATTGATGTTTGTATGGATCGTGATGGGAGTTGCACGAGCCACCAAGAAAATGACTTAATAAAAAAAGGAGGAGGGAAGAGGAGCTTATACCAAGGGCTCAAGTAGAAAATATTTGGAAATGAATATGACAACACGTGTACAAATGTGCTTGATACAAATGATGTATTGAAAGTTATAAGAGCTGTACGCACCCTCAATGAAATCATTGCGGGGGGGGCGGGGAAGAAGTGATATCTAGAAACTAAAATAGATAAGGCTTAGGAACCAGCATCACTTTAGAGAATGTTAGATATGCAAATTTACAGGCCCCACTCAGAGGTAGTCAGCAATTGCATGCAAATAAAATCCCCAGGTGATTCATAACCTCATAACATTTGGGAAGTGTTGTCTTCACAGACTGTGTCGTGTAAGGAACTTTCCAAATGGATTTATCCATTGAACCCCATCATTCCCCTTGAACACATTGGGATGCTAGAAATGTTGAACTGATCATAATATGTGTCCTCAGAGGCTGCAGCCTTCCCACACAATACCGGAAAGTCAAACTTCTTCAGACATCTGCCAAGAGACCTCTGTAGTTCTACCTGAGCCCTTGCCACCAAGATCAAGTCCGAGAGAAGTGCCTCCTCACCATCCTTCTAAGCCCCCTTCTACCCAAAATCTTCCGGCTCTCTAAGAGGTGGAATTTTCTGTTGACTCCCTTTCTCGGGGTTGAATTATGTATTCACTAAAAATATATATGTTGGATGTCAGATGATTTGAACACATAACGTTGATCCTACGTGAGGTGTGGCGTAACATAGCACATTCGCATTCTGATGACAGTTATCGTGACTGGAGAGATTTTCTTCTGCTTGGATCTTTTACAAAAGAAGTATTTGCTCTCTTTCTTCCCTCTCAAATATGTGTGTGTGTGTTAGAATCCTAACCCCTATGACTATAAATGTAATCCTATTTGGGTCTTCTGTATTGTGCTAATCAGGTCATTTCAGTGGAAAGTGTGACCTAAGTTTATGCACTTAGGAGTTGTTATCAAAAGAGCAGGAGAGAGACAGATGCAGGCACAAATGGTGAGAAGAGACACAGTGCGAGAATTTCCAAGGGAACAAGGAGCCTGTAGGCTGCAGAAACTTCAAGAGACAAAGACCTTCCCTTAGAGCAATAGGTAACATCATAATAAATAGAAGGAAGATTGATGTTGTCGAGAATTTTGTGTTGGTTAGATCCACAATCCATGCTCACAGAAGGCAAGAGATTAAAAAGATGAGTTGCATTAGGTCAATCTGCTGCATGAGACCTCTTTAGGGTGTTGAAAATCGGGATGCTATGTGGAGGACTATGGTGGACCTGACCCGAAGCATGATATTTTCCATTTCCATTATCTCGTATGTATGTGAGTGCTGAACATTAAATAAGGAAGACCGGAAATTCATCATTGCATTTGTATGGTGTTGCTGAATGTATCATGGACTGCGAAAAGGATAAACCAATCCATCTTGGAAGAAGTTCGACTAGAGTGCTCCTTGAAGGCAAGGATAGGGGAACTTTGTCTTAGATACTTTGGACATGTTGTGTAGAGAAACCAGTTCCTGGAAGAGGACATCGTGTTTGGTAAAGCAGAGGAGTGGAAGATCCTCCAGGAAATGGTTTGACACCAGCTGCAGCAATGGGCTCAGCCCTAGGAATGACTGAGGCTGATACAGGACTGGGCCGGGTTTTCTTCTGTTTGCTTAAGGCCCCTGTATGAAACGGAACTGACATGAGAGCACTTAACAGCAATAACACTTGAGCCGTCTGTGTTACAGTAATACTAGAAAACTGAAGCACCTTACTGTCTGGGTGGAACTCCCCCTCGATTCGACTCTACTTCATATTCTTCTTAATTTATCATTCTTTCTCAGCCCCACCGCCCTGTCAGCCATATGTTGTTAAGGTGACCTCAACGTGACTCCGACTCTGTGTAAAAGAGATGAAATAGTGTTTCATCCAGCACGATCCTCACAATTGTTATGTTCGAGCCTGTTCTTGCCACTGTGTCCATCACTGAGGAGCTTTCTCTTTTTTGCTTATTCTCTATTTTACCAAGCATGTCTTTTTCCAGGGACGAATTCTTCCTGATGACTTGTCCAAAGTAGGTGCGTCCAAAGTCTCACTGACTTCGAAGGAGCATTCTGGACAGATTTGGTCTTGCTTGTGGTGGCCCACGGGACGTTCAATATTCTTTGCCAACACCATCATTCTAGTATATCAACTGTTTCAGTCTTTCCTATTCAACCAAACAGGGAGGAATCCACCAAAGTATACCGAAGAAATTAACACATGACAGCAAAAATAAATAAATAAATAAAAAGCAGTGGAGAAAAGATCTGCTTGTGAATTAGTGGGTTGCAAGTCAGAAAAGCATCCAGTGCTCTTTTTAAGTTGTTAAAAATATCTATGTCTTCCATACCCTTTCTCCTGCTCCTCCCCACACTACCCCAGACCCCAATCATAACACTCGGGTTTGTTTTTGGCTTTCTGATTAGTGACGGCACCTGGTTTCTACTGTACTTTTATGCAAATAGATGATGAGGTCTAAAACTTTTTTTCTCTCTCATTTCTCACTCACTGCCATTGCGTATATACCGACTCGTAGTGGCCTTATAAGCCAGCTTAGAATTGCCCCTGCAGGTTTCCAAGACTGTGACTGTAACCGTCCACATAAGTAGAAAGCCTGTGGTCATTAGCATAGTAGTTCTCATTGGTGAGAAGTAAGTGTGGAGAGGGATATACATTTTACTTTTTATTGGCAATTGAGTGATGTCTTATAAAGCACATAGTCATTTTTACATTCAACAGTGCAAACACATGTTCTTTCATCTTCTTCATGGCAACACCTTTAATTATTAAATCAGCTTAAGGTTGTTTTGTTGGCTGTGCTGGTTATTAAAAAAGAGGACAACAATGATACTGTAGGAGGAAATGAGGATATGGAGGGGGGAAATGCAGGAGCAGCAGGAGGAAAAGAAAAAGAAGAGAGAGAGGAAAGAGAATTACATTGGGAGGTGAAGGAAACATGAAAGAAGTTAATCAATTCAAGGTTTTTTCTTAGAAGCAAGGATTAGTTAATTACACAACCCACCTTGAACCAAGCTGTACTATCCTGCAGGGTCTTCAGGTTAGGGGAAAGAATCCTTAGGTTAAGGGAAACTGCCAAGAAACACCCATCACTTTTAATCAAAATTTCTGGCAAGAAAAAATGTTTTTTCTTTGGAAATGGAAGTTGCTTCCTAAATCCTGTCCAAAATATATAAATATGCCTTTTGAAGAGATCTGATTATTTTGCTTCTTGCTTTATCTGTTACAAAGAGATCCAAAATATCAACCAGAATCTATGTTGCTTATGACAACAGTATCGACATGGAAATGGTGTGTGGGGTGATGATGACACTATTGACTGGATTTCAGTTATGCATTTTTTTCAATAAGGAAATCACTTCAGTGGAGTATCTGTTTATTAAAAAGAAAAGTGCCATTAGGCGGGCATTCAGACTGCATAACCTTCCTTACGACAGACTCAGTCACCAGGAACATGTAGATTGGAAAAAGAAACACATTACTGCACTGCAATGAAAGACGTCTTTGGAAGGGCCCTGGGTGGATGGGGAGAGGGGTTGCATCAAACACAGTCTCAAACACAGATTTAGTTGTTTTCAAAAACAGATATCATTCTCTCTAACAGCTATCAGCTCTCAGAGCAATTGTTTTCTACATAAGCCGAACAATCCATGGAAAGGTGCAGTCTTGAGAACATTTCTTGTGGGGAAGAGGGATTAAGGAAAGCAATCCTTTGGAAATGGGCACTGTCTCCTTCCATGGAAGAGAAGGAAAGACCGGTCATATCCCAAAAATGAAGCCTTGGACAAAAATGAAGCCTTTCCTGTTGGGAGAAAAATAAACCAATTTCTATACCCAAGAAGACAGTTGCTGCTTCCATTTTCAATCTGATGACTTATTTACATGACAGGAACCATTAGAGATCTCCTGCAAATCAGATGACAGAGACTCGGGTTTGCTCTTATGACCCATAATAGTTAAGCTGCAAGAAAGAGCACTCCCCTTCAAACTCAATTTATACTAAGGGAGGCTATAACACGAGGAAATTCACATGAAATAAGGACTTATATAAATGAATTGTTTGGCAAAACCCTCTGGTATCTATCTTTTAATTCACACGGGTTGAATATAAGTAGCAAACTTGCTTTCAGATGTTAGTTTGATAATTTGCTCCAATGTGACCTGCTACCTCCTCTGCTCAGAAATACTTATTTGCTGCAAATAAGGAAGTATCCTTTTAACAACCTCCTGATTTTGCTAACAATTCTACCTAGTGATACCAAAAATTCCTTGGAAGAGATAAATAATGTGATTTGTAGTTTTTCCCCTCTTGGGAAAATACAGCACAGTATAAAAAGAAAACTGAAGAATTTAAAATCTTGTGGTTAAAAAAGGCCTGTTGTTCACAAAGCCATCCAAGCTGTAATTTATCCACCAGGGTCCAGCATGCCTATCAATGCCTCTCATTGCTATCAGGTCATTACTGATTCACAGAAACACTATAGGACTGAGTAGAACTGCCCCTCCCTATCTATATGACTGTAACTCTCTCTTGGAATAGAAACACCATGTTTTCCCCATGAAGCCACTGGTAGCTTTGAACTGCAGACCTTGCAACTTTCAGCCCAACTAGTAGCCACGACACCACCAGGGCTCATCACTGCCCCATTCACGTACAAATCAGGAGCTTGCTTGAACCTGAGTCCTCTGTCCACTCATCAGGTTACTGGGAACGAGCTTACTTATTTCACCAGTGCTCTCACCTGTTAATGTGCTGTATCGTGAACACTTTTGTATTGCTGTGATTCTAGAAGCTATCGCATTGATATTTCAAAGACCACCAGGGTCACTTGTGGTGAAGATGTCACTACTTCCAGACTCAGCCTAGGGTGAAAGGTCTGGTCATCAACTTCCAAATATTAGCCAATGAAAATCTGATGGATCACTCTAGAGTGGTGGTTCTCAACCTTCCTAATGCCTCGACATTTAATACAGTTCCTCATGTTGTGGTGACACCACCCCCACCATAAAATTATTTTCGTTGCGACTTCATCCGTGTAATTTTACTACTGTTGTGAATCTAGTGATCGCTGTGAAAGGTATCAATCCCCAATCAATCGATCCACAATTTGAGAACCGCTGTTGTAGAACAGGGGTACCAGACTCAATTATAACACAAGCCATTTGGTGCAATGGGCAAGATTCACGCGGGCCACATCACATTTACAAATTTTGTTAAATTTATATTTTGAAATGAGGATTCAGGAATACATGTAGATAATTAAAACGCTATATGATTGCTTTTATTTAAACAATTGCTTTATTGAATGTACTTATAAAACTAAAATTATTTGTTTTACCTGAAACTTGCCAGTGTTTTCCTCCTACTAGTTTTCACTTACTTCTCATATTGTGACCAGAAGACATAACAAAGTAACGAATAAAAAGCACAGAATGTTGGACAGCTGACAAACATGATGCACAATCATAATGACTTCCTTCTAAAAATGTTAACTAGCACTGCTGCTAGGTACGATTCATGAAAGCACAACCCAGAGTGCTCTTTTTAACCTTTTCACTATTGGGATCTGTTTACATGATGTGGCACTGAGAGGGGCAGACATATTGCTTCCACACATTGCCGAAACCGAGTCTGCATTTATACCGATCCACAGGCCCCCAAGAATGGCCCTGGGCCATGTATATATTGGTCTTCAGTAGTTAAAGGGTTAATGCGGGAATTGTGAGTACGGCCTTGTGCCTCCATCTCCTCTAAGTGCTATTTTCTTCATCATTTTTGTCCTATTTTCATTTTATTTCACAGCATCACGGGCCACAAAAAATCATCTCGGGGGGCCACCTGTTTGACCCCCCTGTTCTAGAACATTGTTGGACTCTCTTGGTAGGGGTGCTATTGTCAGGAGCAGTCAATTGCTATGGGAGCAAATCAAGCTTGCTAAAACAGAGGGTCAACGAGGGTGAGGGAGACCCTTGGTGCAATCAATTGGCACAGTGGCAGCAGTGAGGATGCCAGACCCAGTAAAGTCTCATTCTGTTGTACCTAGCTGCCCGGGATTGGCATCAGCTCACTCCTTTCATGTATTTCTGTGTATTTATCACAAAGGCTGGAAGCCTTTTCTTACTTATGTCACCATCAGATAAATAATCATTCACCAAATACTCTTATTTTTGATTCTGCAAAACTGACACCCAGATAAGAAATACACGAGCCATTCCCTCAAAGCACCATCTTTTCATAGCCCCATGAAACCTTCACTGAAAAGCAAGGAGAAAATGTCAGAGGCATTTGGCAATGTCTGCCCCCTCGAATTCCCCTGTATCCTAGGTTGCCGCTTGTCTCCCTGACCCAACTCTGGGTTCAGATCTCTGAGCACAGGGAAGTTTGTCATGCAGGTATGCTTCCTATACCTGACGCAGTGGGAAACCACCCTGTTTCTGGCCCCGAGGAGTTCTCTTTCCTTGTAGCAAGATAATGTTTTAAAAAGCTGACTTTTAAACCTCTTACTGAATTTTTTAATGGATTAAATTCATCATGTCACCAGCTGCTGTGCAGCTAATAGAGCCATAAAACACTGTATTAAAGGATTACCCATGCAAAATTTCCTCTTGTGCTAATGTGAATTTTAATACTTTTAACATTTAGTTGAGATGGGAATGTCCAAGAACAGCTTGTTCAATAGGTTGTTCTATAAAATTAAGTTCCTCGTCTCATCAGAAATGCCAGGACTCCATTAAGTTAAAATTTTACAGAGAGGCTGAGATGATTCACTGTGCAGCATTTGGGAGGAGGGAGACAACATCTGCTTCTACATTCATGCCATTAAAAAGGTGGGGGGAGTGAAAGAAAGAAAGAATAGAAGATTTGTGGAAGGCCCATTTATTCAACCCCAAAAATGATAACAAAAATTGGGAACATCTAAATGTATGTCCTCAGGAATGTCGGTTGTCAAGAGGTCAAAAAGTGTAAAGATATACAAAGGACATTTAAGAAAAATCCCATGCATATCATATACTTTGCATAACAAAATCTGATTATGTTTTATTCGTGTTGCAAGAAAGGGCAGGAAAGAGAAACCATACAGCTGATAGAGAATAAGAGAACCTTTAGGCAAATCCTAGAAATTATACGGTTCATTCCATTGACAGGAATACTGGAATCAAGAAGTCCTAACAGTGCAGTGATGAAACACTCAGGTGATAAGCAAAAGATCAAAGTCCAAACCCACCAGCTACTCCCCAAGAGAAAGCTGCAGCAGTCTGCTTCAATCAAGATTACAGTAAGATTACCCAGTGGGGTCGTTCTACTCTCCCTTCCAAGGTCATTGTGAATCAGAGTCAATGGATGGCAATGGACTTGGTTTGGGGTTAACCTTGAAAGTTCCTAACTGGTCAAAGGTCACATGAGTAATCAGATGCACTGTAGAGAATATAATCCATTTCTATTGACCCCTGGGGCCAAGTCTACTTTCATTCATTGTCCTTGATTTTATTCTGACTCAGAACAGAGCTGGCCGTCTGGTTTTCCAAGACTATAAATCTTTATGGGAGTAGAAAGCATCACCTCTCTACTGTGGAACAGCTGGTGGATTTGAACTCCTGACTTTATGGTTAGCAAGCAGCCCGATTCACGACCCACAACATCACATATGTAAGATATATATACATATAGATTTTGTATATGTGAAGTGACATGTTTAAAATAACAACACATAATGAATAAACAAACAGTGGCAAGCCCATGGTCCTCTTGTGAAAGGTCTAAAAATCAGATATCAGAGGTCTATGAATTATATATTATTTCCAAAATACTCCTAGAGCACAGCACCTCTGGAGTGCTTAATTCCCATTTTTATATTCTTAGTTACCTTCCCTCACCCTCCTTTCTGCAGAGACCCTTCAAGTCTTGACTGCAACTGGTACAAGTGCATGTGAAAGTGCCACTATTTCAGTCCTGAGAAAATTGTCCCTTGAGTGAGGATGATGCAAACAAGGATGAGCTTTTTGGGGAATGCTCTTCCACAACCAGTCCAAATTTAACCCTAGACTGAGGATCCTATCCTCATCAAAGTGGACATTAGGGTGCATTCTATCCTTATGAGGATGTGTACTGTGCTTTATTTAAAATGCAGCCCAAGAATGATTGGCTTTAATGGAAATTCTCCAAAACCAATGTTCTTCACCCAGCTAAATTTTGTCTGCGCCTCCATATTTTGTACTCAGTATGTATTACTGTTTCGAGAGCCTGTCATTTCTTATCAGAATGAGAAAGGCTAAAGAGATAATATTTCAATAACATACTGGCCTGATCATAAAATAACTCAATGGAAATGTGTAACTGCCTCAGGCAGCCCGGCAGGGTAGTCAGCAGTCAGATGGTATCTATTCTGGATTTTTTTTTTTATGGTTACATTTTGTGTTATATCAGACATCCCCTCAAGTCTTAGTTATGCTTTTATTCAAAAGGGAGAGCCATAGTCTAAAGACCTACAAAACTTATTATGATATATTACTACCAAGAAATAAAAGTAGCTGCCACAGTAGCATATTGATAAGGACAAGCCTGCCACGTTAATTGACCTTTTGTCATCTCGCCCATCAGGGCTGAGGACCGAGGAGCTCTGTTGCTAGGCAACGAGGGGGGTGTCTGTGTCACAGTTTTCAGGTCTTAAATGCACAACCTAGTTCAAAAGCAGAGGATGTGATCTTCGGGGCGAACACAGATGTTTGGCGGTAGTCAGAATGGCAATATGAACAGAGGCTTTGAGTTCCCTTTCCTTTTGTAACCCTGTTAGGGCCTGAAATGGAAAGACTAGCTGGTCGAAAGAGAGTGGGGACAGGTTTTTTAAGTTTGGGGGGTTGGATGTGAGCGGCCGGTGGTAGTGACCAAACAAGCACAGCCACAGCGGCGTGTCCAAAACGCAGAGTGGTCTTGGGGGGTGAGTCAGAGGCGAGGCTGCTGCCCGCGTTATTTCGCCTTGCTGCTCTCTGTCGTGCCCAGTGACAGTGCTGCAGGCAGCCCAACATCTCTGAAAGGTCAGCCCCAGGAAAACTCATTCCCTCCCCTCTCTCCTGCCACGACAGCACTCCCTTTAAAGTTTAATAAAGGGCAGGAAAGAGGACCTATTTCTCAACCGCAAAGAAACACTACATCTGGCGCGATTGCATTTGACTACAGATTCCACAGACACCTTGCTAAGTGAGTCGCAGTAACATGTCTCCACAATGGCGACTTTCCTTTCACAAGACATGTAGCTACATTGACATACATGTCAAGAGTGAGAGAGGAGGCCTGAGTTTCCCAGCTCACAATGTATTTGAAGACTTGGTCCTAGACAAAGAGCCGCTCGTTTTATTTTCATTTATTTCCATATCCCCTCTGGATGGAGTAGTGGGGTGGGAGGCTAAATCTTGGACTGTTAGCCACAACAGAAGTTCAAACCCACCAGCTGTGTCACGGGATAGCGTGAGATCCCTGCTCCAGCCTTGGAAAACCTTAGAGAGTGTCTGTAAGAGTCAGAATTGACTTGATGGCAGTAAGTTGATTATTTAGAGTAATATCTTATGGAAGAGATGCATTATTTGGTCCTGGGAGTTTTCTTTTGCTCCGTGTAATGTTTTGAGTGAGAGAAGGATAAAGTGTGTGTGTGTGTGTGTGTGTGTTGAAGGAATAGCAACTAATTACAAATTATATGTGAATTATCTGAATCCAACCTTCAAAAAGACAGATGTAAGAGTTTCCTGGCATCTTTAACACTAGACCATATCTAAATTCCTAAAGATCCCTCCTGATTTCCACTCTGGCTGGATAGACAGCCCACATAAATAGCAATGAGACAGCCAGGGGGCAGGTCGTGTGGCTGGAGACTGAGGCTGTCAGATAACTCTAATGATTTCTTTGGCCCTTCAGGGTGAAAAATTTACTTCATACTTTTTTTGTCTAATATTTACCATTTTCCTTTCCCTGAAGATAACTGTCATTCTTAGATATGTCTGCTACATTTTCCAAGGTGTCAGAATTGAAAGAACATAAGAGAAGCTTCGGGGAATGATTTAGATGCCATCACCCTGAGTCAGAGGACCCCTGGTAGCACAGTGGCTAAAGCACTGGAACTAGCTGTTCAAAACCACCAACCTTGCCCCAGGAGATAGACATGGCAGTCTGCTTCCATAGAGTTAACCAACTGCAAGCCAAACCCACTGTCACTCAGTCAGTTCAGTGACCCCAGACAGAATCTCTAAGAAATTTCCACCTTCTTCCCTGAAGCAGCTGATGGGTTTGAACCCACACCTTCCAGTTGGCAACCCAAAGTCTAAGCCACAGAACCACTTTGGAAACCCAATGAGGTAGTTTGACTCTGTCTTATATGTTGGCAAGGGGCTTGCTAGGTTGAGACAAAGTGCATGTGATATTCTGAGAAGTCTGACAGAGTTAACATGAGTCTTCTAGACAGTTTTGCTCCAGGTGCTTACTGACTCCATAACCCAGTTCTGCTTAGGCGTTGGTCATGGCTGACAGAAGCTCTCAGGTCACAGGTGGGAGTGGGAAAAAAGAAGCTGACTCATTATTACCCACAGTGCCCTCTTACAGTCATAATATAACCCTGCGATCTTAGTCTGAGCCAGGGCCACTTGTTAGGTGCACTGTGCCCTTGAGCCTGTCCACAAGCCCTTTGCCACGCTGCAGTGAGGCAAGAGCAGAGAGATATAAAGAGTATGAGATTAGAAATTTTTAGAGCAAGGGAATGAATGGCATACTTGTGTACCTGTTACTTCTGAAACCGAATACCTGAACTTGCATTTTGTCTGTCTTTTTCTATTAATTTTAGTAATGCTCTATTTTATTTTACAAAAACAACAGTTCACATAGGAGTAGAAATGTTTAACTGAAAAAAAAAAGGTTTTAAAGCCTGTCTTTAAGATTCATTGTCTTAAACTGAGGTCATTATGCCCAATTTGCAATGGTCCTGATAAAAGTGTGAGACAGGAAGGTTTCCATAGAGAAGAAGCTGGAGTTCATTATAAGTCCCATACCAAAAAGCCAGTTGCTGTCAGCTCACTTCCGATGCATGGGAGTCCCATGTGTGTCAGAGTTGTTGTGTCCCATAGAATTTTCATAGCAATGATCTTTATGGAAGCCAAACACCACATCTTTCTGCCAAGATTAGCAATTGATTGCTTAACTGTTTGTGCCACCTTGAGAAGACAATCATTGCACCTATAGTCTGCTTATTTTAAATGCCACAATGCTTACAGTTTATTACATTGAGCTAAATTGTCCTCCTCTGAGCAACAGAGAGATAAAGTAGTTTAAATCTGCCTGCACTCATCTCAGACTGATTTCCTCTGGAATGAGAAGTTTGATGACCTCCTGTGGGTGAAAAATAACACTGCGTTGAAGGTGAGTTGAGGGGAGGAAGATCACCAACTAAGACAGAATCCAAGCATCTTAGTTATGAAGTGGGCCTGGATTGTATTCACCACACAACTTCAACATCAGTGGAGCTGTGTCATTCCCCAAGGAGCCATCCTAACTTCTTCAAACACTATCTTATTCTGATACATTCTCACTGGCATTCCGTCAACACTGACTCGCAGTGAGTGACCTGACCGCCTGTGGGTTTCTGAGACTGTAACTGTTTATGGAATAAAAAGTTAAGAAGAGCCGCTGGTGGTTTTGAACTGCCAACCATGCAGATCCCAGCTCAACTCATAACCGCCATACCACCAGGGATCCTGGCAGAGCTGGTCAGGAAGTCCTTCAGAGCTTGGTAATTTGCCAGCCTCAGTAGTTTGCTCTCAGGTTCATGCCCACCTTTCCCCTGCTCCACTCTGTACCACAGGGGATGATGTTTTTTCCAGTCTCCCTTGTCTCCTGGCTGTCACTTAGCTTTGCTAGGTGAAAGGTACTGGCAGAAGGTTACAGGGGAAGAAGAAGGAAACAAACGATTCCTTCATCTACTTCGTCTTTAAGAACCACACTGTGGTTCTAGCCTACATGCAATTGATGCAACTTCTGAGGTCTAATCACCCCATCTTTCCCTTGTGTGCTCACAGCCGTTCCTCCTGTTTCTAATACCTGAACATGCCTCCTTGTCCTGATTTATCTGTTCACTTATTCTGCCACCTACATAATCAACCCCCTATGTTAAGTTCCCTCTGTTTAAAATACTCCAGGTGGTATTTGTGTCCTTGGAATGACCTTGATAGTCTCATAAGTAAGCGTGTCAGTCTTTATTGGCAGCTATAGAAGCATACTTCAGCCAAAAATATCTCTGATGGAGAATATTGTATGCACATGTTAATTATGACTAAATTCCTCACTTAACAGGAAGTCCCCTTGGGCATCAGTAGCCTAGTGTGTTCATCACTGTCTCCCCAGCATGTGCCTAAATCATAATTGCCTCACGATGAATATAGCTTGAATAAATAAGACTTTGAATTAATATGTCCATTGTGTACTGTATCATATAAAGGAAGATTACATGTTTCCATTTAAGTTTTCAAACCACAGGAATCCCTGGTCACACTGCTTTTTTGACAATTCAGTGTTCCATCCTTTTAGGGATATAGGAGTTCAAAGGAATCAGAGTTTTTTAAATAGTCAATTAACTTGACCTTCAGAACGGAAGAAATTGTTTCAGCATATCTCCTTTCTGAAACTCACATTTGGCCAATCAAATTCTACCTGGGCAAAGTGAAATTTCTTGTAAGAGGCAAATTACATTATAAAACTGTCTGGTGGGACTCCAGCTGTTAGAGGTGCTAAATACCTATGATGCCTTCAAAGTAAACTACTTTTTGACATTAACTTCTTGAGGGAAAAGGTAGGAGCTAACACAGGCAAGGCTGGCCTGAGGCTAAAATGGGAAGTTGTAGAGATTATTCTTGGTTACTCTGCTTCCCTGCCTAACTCCACAGATCCCTCCTGCCTCTCTCCAATACTGTTTTCACCCCTCCAAAACTCCCAGAGGCAGAAATTGCACAATTTTCATTTATACAGAACGGCGAGTGACTGATAACAGTTTGGAAATCTAGCCCTCTGGCGCACGGACATCTTTACAATTACCAACTAGATCGGTTTCCCAGGTTTGGGCAGGCATTCAGATTCAGATTGTTGGGAAGACTATTAAAATACACTTCCAGGTATTCTCATTCACACGGTATGGGTGAGATCCTCTTATTTGCATTTTGAACATGCCCCCAGTGCTGCTGGGGGTGTGGCGTAAGAACAACAATGTGAGAACCCCTGAACCAGAAGTAAATTCTCACTAGATTTCTCCAGGGAGGTTCAAGTTCTTCCGAAGGTGAATTCAACCTGCTTATGTACTTGTCTAAAAACCTCTGCGCATCGGAATTTTACAAATAGACCAGTCAGCATTTTGTAAAAATAAAAATTCCTTTGCTTTACACCCGCTTCTAAATTATTACAATTTTGCATAGGAGATATATGTTGTCACTTTTTCAATTATTTAAGTTGTGTTTTAGATATATAAGCTTTTGCACTTACAACATTTTTATATGTACCATTCAGTGACATTAATTATATTCCCAATGTTGTACAAAGCTAATGTGTGCCTAACCCAAGCTAGGGTCTTTTCCATAGCTTCATATGTATATGAAAGTTGGGCAATGAGTCATGAAAAACGAAGACGAATTGATGCCCTCGGCTTGTGCTGTTGGCAAAGAATAGTGAACACACCAAAGGCTACCGGAAGAATGAACAACTCTGCTGCGAGGAAGGCCAGTCAGCCTGTTCCTTAGAAGCAAGGATGAAGTGACCTGGAATCACGTCTATTGGACAAGTTGCCCAGAGAGCTCAGTCTCTGGGAAAGGACAAGGTTGGTAAAGCAGAGAATCAAAAGGAAAGAAAAAGAACCCCAGGAAGATGGACTCACACAGTGGTTGCCACAATGGGCTCAAACATACATAGTGTTCTGAGGCTAACACATTGTTTCATAGCACACATAAAGTCATTCTTAGTTGGGGTTGCTGTGATGATGCCTAACAAAATGTTGCGCAGCCATCAAAACCATTTCATTTCCTTTTTTCCCCCCATCTCAACAGAAACAAGGGAGTCCATGGGTAAGTGAGTGGCTGTATTTTTGTGTTTTCATGTCTTTGTCTGATCCTAAGAGTTCAGTTTTGGGAAACCAGTTTTTCAGGCAGACCTGAGTCCAATCCGAGGCCCTGCTTTTTACCACCAATGGGAATTTCTATAAATTGCTCCAATGCATTTGGAGAAGTAATTCATAAAATAGAATTCTCAGCAGGCCTAGAATGGCCAGCAGCCTCTTATGGTCAACCACTTATCTTGCTTACTGAGGAAGCAACTCTACACTCTGGGTTCCCAAGGAGACAGAGAAAGAGATTGCACTTGCTAATGGCACAGTTTTTAATTTGGGAGGACTCTTAATTAAAACTTCAGAAGAAAGAAGATAAGCCTTCTCAATTTTTTGAGTTGCAAATTAAACACTTTCCCACTGACCTCCTGGCAAAGCAATAGCTACATATGGATTGTGATAGTTAGGGTTTTTGTGCCAACATGGCACCTATAAGAAAATATGGGTGTTAACCCTGTCAATCAGGCCACAGCTTAATGCCCTCCTTCGGAGTTGCAATGGAGATAAGTGCCTGGAGGCTAGTCTCTCTCGCTGTGCCTCTCTGTCTCTCTCTCCCTTTCTCTTTCTCTTTCTCTCTGCCTTCACCTTTTGCTAAAGAGCCACACTGAGACCTGTGCAAGCCCTCTAATCTGGCCTCCCCATTGAATCTACACAAGTGCACCGACCAGCCTATGCTATCCCTGCATTCTGCGTCATTGCAAGTGGCTGCGTGAATCTGCAGAGGGACTATGGACTCGTGTTGGATTTATAGACTTAAGTTGGCCTGGGCTGGAATGTTCTCTTGACATACAATTATGTCTTGATATAAAACTTTTCCGTGTGACTGGATTCATTTCTCTAGCAAACCCAGCTGAAAACATGGATATTTTAACGACAGGAATGTTAATGTTTGCTGCTTATTTTCCACAGTGGATTTTATTGTGGTTATTTTCTAAGACTCATCAAGGCTTGGTTTTTCTATTTTACTTTGTTTTGTTTTAATTTGGAAAAGGCCTACCATTAAGGAAAAAGTCGAGGAAAATGGGATTTTTCCTTGTGAATGTGTCATTTGGATTAATAGAGTTTGCAGCTCTCTGCTACCCATGGGAAAAATGGCATGCAACTTAGGATTTCATGTAGTTGGCTCAATAAGCTGTTAACACAGTACTGGATGCTAAGAACACAAAGATGAACTCATAGCATTCACGGTCAATGAGAATAATGGTCATTCAAGCAAACTCGTTGTGTTAGCCAGGTTGACAAGAGAAAGAAATTCATCAACACTCATATGTGCTTTATATAAAAGAGCAATTGCTTATTGAGAAAACATCCCAGGCCAGTCTAAGTCAAGTCCATAAGTTCAATGCCAGCCCATATGTCTGATACTAGTCCATAAAAGTCTTCTTTAGCTCCACTCAACCATGCGATGATGTAGCATGCAGGAAGATTACAGGTCAATGGTGGAAAATCTCATGGATCCATGGTGGTAGGAGCATCTCAGTGCGGGGGTGGGTCTCCGTGTGATTCCTTCAGCTTCAGGCCTCTGGTTCTATCAGAGCAACTCCGTGTGACTTGCCAGCAGGAATGTGAAGCAGAGAGCGTCTCCTACCTCCAGGGAGGAAAATAGGAGTTCCCAGGATCCTCAGGCTAAGCCCATGCCCACACAGAGGTATCATTGGCTATGACCTGATGGGAAGGCTAGATTCCACCCCTTTGCAAGTTGGCAGATTATGTAATTGCCACACTCAGCAAATAAAATACAGTAAGTTCCTGAACAGATGCATGTTTCAGGTTCAGCACTGTGCTAAGAGGTACGTACGATATGCCTTAAAGCAGTGGTTCTCAACCTCCCTAATGCTACGACCCTTTAATATGGTTCCTCATGCTGTGCTTGACCACCCAACCACGGAATTTTCATTGTGCTACTGTTATGAATTGGGAAACCCCAATGAAAAGGTCTTTCCACCCCCCAAAGGGATCACAACCTACAGGTTGAGAACCACTGCCCTAAAACCAAATGGAAGCTGCTGGGAGAATTTTAAGCAGAGAAGAGACATAATTCTAATTGAAATTTCTGTGAAGTAGATACAGTTGGAACAAAGCCTCAGTTCTCCAAGACAAACATCATTTGTGTGACTCTGTCCCTATGTTTTGTCCGGACACCCATATAGCTTTGCCAAATGTTTTCAGACACTGAAATGTTCAGCACCTGAAGCCTGCAAAGCATTGTTACTTCCCCTGCTCATAAATCCACCCTCCTCTCACTGAGTCACTCCTGTCTTAGTGTGATGGAAGGCAAGGGGGTGGAAAAACCTGCTGACATACACAATTGAAGATCAGAAACTTTAAAATGCTTTTACAAATTCTGTCAGAAAGATCATGAAAGCTGCTTTTGGTGAAACTCACTGTGCATGGAACGGGCTTTTTGAACTTTTTACCTTTGGGTGATGCTTTTGATCTACAACACACATGAGCTCATTAAAAGTATATTATTTAGCTTAAACTTCCAACACTTATAACGTTTTTTACAGTAGCCTGGAGCATGGGCTAGTGTGATACAGTTCATCAGAGCGTAATGTCAAGGAAACATGATGTAAAGGATCTGCCAGGGTCCTGTTACCAGGTGGGTAGGGATAAGTGGGCTTGCTGCTCTGACTCTTTAGAAAGCTGGGGGTGGGGGTGGGGCGCGCGGCGCGGTAATGCCAATCATCCATGAGCTGGATCCTCGTTCCCCAGAAACGCTCATCCTCGGCCAGCTGACATCCTATGCTAGAAATCTTAGCAAAGGGCTAGATACACCTGTTTTTCACATTGGAATGCCTTGCTTGGACTCAGCTAAATTAATTGTCTTGCTTCTGACTCCTAAAATCTTCAGAGAAAAACCAAGAAGATCTTCAATTCAGAGACAAGTCACAGCTTTGTGGTTTAGGTGAATAATCTAAGGTGTTTGGGCTGGCGAGCTGTGTTAGACTGGGTGGACTAGAAAAACAAATCCAGTGACATCCCTCTATGTGTAGGAAAGAGCTTGATATCAAGAAGGAGTTTCATATCAAGAAAGCATCCCATCTCAGTCCAATTTGAGTCCATTACGTCTGATGCTAGTTCATCAGACTCGTGGAGTGCAGGCCAATGAAGTAGGAAGCAGCAAGAGGACAGGCCAGCAAGTACAGACCCTTGCAGATCTAAAGTAAGTGTAAATCTGGGAGCCATGACAGCTCTCCAGGAAGCGGGAAGGAGAAGTGGCAGAGAATGAGAGGCAGTCTGCAAAATCCTTTACTCTTGCATAAAAGACTTACAACATCAAAGAGATGACATCAGCCTGTGACTAGATTGACAAATTTGACTTCACCCCTAGACAGGAGTGTCTAATTGAAACAATCCCTAACTACAACACAAGATAAAAATACTCATTGTCCATGTAAACACAACATAGATATATGATCGATTCCATTATTTCCAAATACATTCCATAGAACTTTCTGGACATTATTCTTCATATAATTCCCCGTAGCTGGTCGAAAATTAATTTTAAAAATAACACCTGCAGAGCACATACCTGATTCACTCTGACCGAGAAGCCCTTTAAACCAAAGTAACACTGATTTTTCATTTATTTTCAGGAGAGATACTTTCTGTCACTTTCTGTCTGTACTTACATCTGCCACTTTCTGCTTCCACAGTGCAATTCCCTGTAAGAGTAAATAGCTTCTTTTATGAGGTAACCCAAAAGTCATAGCAGAGTTGGACCTGATAAACAAAACATAAAACGTCAGAGAAGCTGAGTAATCTGTGTGCTACCAATGAAAAGCACAAGGGTCTCCCATATGCCTTCCGTCACATGCTGCTGGCATGTCACCTCATGCAACCTCCTAAATATTCCAGTTCAATGCTAGGAAAGCAAAGAAGAGGAACATCAAAAGGGGGAGGTACTGTTGTCAGCTCCCATTTAGTTGCCGTGACACATGGAGATCCTATACACAATGGTAGGGGGAGGGGGGATGCTACTCAGTCCTGCTGAACAAATCACTGTGATCTGGAAGGTTCTTACTCAGTAATTTTCAGAAGTAGATCGGCAGATCAGTCTTCCTCATCTATGCAACATGCAAGTCTCTACTGAAAGACGGGATGATTCTGCCTGAGGAGCAATGGTCAGGAATTGAAGCCAAGCATCAATTATACAAAGAAAGAATTCTACCTTGAGATATGTTTTGTCTATGATTAGGATAGCAACTCCTGCTTTTTTTTTTTTTTTGAGTCACCATTTGCCTCATATATCCTCTTCCAGCCTTTTATTCTTAGTTTATTCTTGTCTGCAAGCATAAAACGTGTTTCCTGCAGGCAACAGATTGATGGATTATGTTTTCCAAGCCAGACTGCAAGCCTTTTTATTTTAATGAAGGAGGTAAGGCCATTCGTTGACATTTAGAGTTATTATCCCAAACGGTGGGTTCATTGCTGACATCTCATGTCTTTTGATTTGGGTGCTTTCCTATCTCCCTTTTTAACTGCTGTGCTGTGTTTTTGTGGGGGGCTTCTTTATTGCTATGTCTTCCTCCTGTGGCCATATTTTCTTGGCAATTGGTATTGTTTTGTTGGCTTCTGGTTGGAGATGGGCTATGTGATGTTCCCCTGTTCGTGCTTGGTGGATATTGATTGGTCTTCTGGCCCCACTGTGTTGATAAGGATCTTCGTCAGGGTTGGGTGTCTCACAGAATACTCTTCAAGTTTTTCCTTGTCCTGGAAAACTCGTATCTCTCCCTCTATCTTAATAGATAATTTTGCAGGGTAAAGAATTCTAGGGGAGGCATTGTTTGCTTTCAGTTTCTGGACGACATTAGTCCACTCTCTCCGTCTCTTCATGGTTTCTGTTGATAGCTCTTCACGTATTCTTACCTGAGAGTCCTGGCATGTGACCATCTTCCTTTCTCTTGCTGCTCCCCCAGGGAGGAGCCTCAAGTGGGCCGCTACTACGTGGTGGTCAAACCCAGCCTTGGGGAGCTCTACATGATAGCCGTCCAGCGGTCAGAACAGGGGGAGGATGGGGAAGGCACTGGCACAAAGGCTGCTGAGCCAGCAGGAAATCCTTGATATATGGACCCAGATCTCCATGGCTTGAAATAAAGCAGGTGCAGGACAGGGTCCCCTCCTGGACAAGGAGGACCCCTTTTAGGGACCTTCCCACTCTGCATTACACTTCCACTTGACTTCCCAGACAATAGTCAGCAGAGCTCCCCGTATGGGCTGCTTACCTTGGCATCATCTTGATCAGAACCATAAGAAGAGATAAGGAGGGGCACTTTATAATGCTCAAAGGATCACTTCACCAGGAAAGTGAGCATAATAAATATATATGTGCCAAATGAGAGACCCACAAAATTTGTCAAACAGACTATTCAGACCATGAAAAAAGACTCAACAATTATAGTAGGGGATTTAATACATTGATATAGTAGAAAGATAGATCACTGAGAAGGAAACTCAGCAAAAAGACAGTAGAACTAAACACTACAATTAGACAACTAGGTATCTGATGGACATATTTAGAGCTTTCTATCCAAATGCAAAAAATGCACATTCTTCTCAAGTGCACATGGCACATCTTGAAAATAGACCATGTTCTGGGACACAATTCAAACCAAAATAAGTTCAAACACATATAGAGTATCCCAGAAAAAGGTCAAAAACCGAAGCAAACCCATAACAAAAGGAGAAATAGATATGGTTATCAAAAAGCTACCAACAAAAACAGCTCCTGGACCAGATGGCTTCACTGGATAATTCTACAAAGCATTCAGGGAGGAGCTGGCACCGATCCTCCACAAAGTTTTTTATAGCATAGAAAAGGATGGAGAACTCCTAAACTCATTTAATGAAGCCAGTATAACTTTGATGCCCAAACAGGGAAAGAATGCCACAGGAATAGAGAACTATAGACTGATATCTCTAATGAACATAGATGCGAAAATCTTCAACAAGATATTAGCCTATAGAATACAAAAGTATATAAAGGGCATAATTCATCAGGATCAGATAGGATTCCTCCCAGGGATGCGGGGATGGCTTAATATCCAAAAATCTATCAAGATTATACACCACATTGATAAGACAAAGTATAAGAACCACGTGATAACACGTATAGCTATTATCTTAGTGACACAGACAGAGACAGAGGACATTTCGGGTAACACATGGTGGGGAAACAATGTGGTCTGAGCCCCCAAAATGGACCAAATCAGAAGGGAGCATTCCTGGATGGACAATCTGGAGGAGAGAACCATAGGACTGAAAGTTTCTGGAGGACAAGGGATGTGGGGATGAGGTGGTGTGGACAGGCTCAGGGAGAGGGGAACAACAAGTGGTCTGGAACTGGTGGTGAGGAGAATGAGGGCGGTCTGGTAGGGCTTAAGCAAAGGAAATGCAAATGAGAAGAAGTAATGAAACCCAAATAAAGGCTGAGCATGATAGTGGGACAAGAGAAAAAGTAAAAGGAAATAGAGGAAAGAAATAGGAGGCAAAGGACATTTATAGAGGACTAAATACAGACATGTGCATGTATCAATATAATTATTTATGATAGGCAGAAAGTAAACCTCTTTGTAGGTATAGTACCAAGGCAGCAGATGGGCCTTGGGTCTCCACTCAAGTTCTCCCTCAATACAAGAATATTGTATTATATTAAACTGGTATTCCATGATGCTCACCTGCCTGATACAATCACTGAAGACTAACAGGTGCAAAAGCAAATATGGTGGAGAAAGCTAATGAAGCCCAACTATCAAAAGATTTAGTGTGGGGTCTTAAAAGCTTGAACATGAACAAGCAGCCCTCTAGCTGAGATGTAGACAAGCCCACACGGAAGAAGCACAACAGCTTATGCGACCACCAGGTGTGGAAGAAATCAGGTATCATGCATCAAATAACAAAAATCATATTATTGTGCGCCCACCCTCCAGATACAATCGTTGAAATAAAGTGGCCATGTAGCGTAGAGGCAGCACAGCCCACATGGAAGAAGCACATCAGGCTGTGATCACGAGGGGTCGAAGGGAACAGGTATCAAGCATCAAGGAACAAGATTCACATCACTATGAATGAGGGAGCGTGCAGACCCATTGGTAGCAATTGAACATTCCCTTACACAAAGGTCACAGTGGGGAGATGGGCCAGTCAGAGTGCAGTGAAGTAGCAATGAGACATAAAACTTTCCTCTAGTTGTTAAAGGCTTTCTTGCCCCAAAGATCGTGATGCCAATTCTACCTTACAAATCCTGCTACACTAGAAGAGGCACACGAGTACAGATGGTAACTGGAAATACAGGAAATCCAGGACAAATGAGCCCCTCAGGACCAGCAGTGAGAATGGCGTTACCGGATGGGTGGGGGGAAGATGGGGTAGAGTGGGGGTACTGATCATAGAGATTTACACATAACCTCCTACCTGGAGAATGGACAGCGGAGGAGTACGCAAGGGGAGACACCAAGAAGTGTAAGATATGACAAAATAATAATTTATAAAATATCAGGGGTTGGTGAGGGGAGGGGAGCAGGGTGGGAGGGGGAAAGATGAAAAGCTGATGTCAGGGGCTCAAGTGGGAAAGCAAATGTTTCGAGAATGATGATGGCAGCGGGCACGCGAAGGTGCTTGGCACAACCTATGTGTGCGTGCATGGATTGCAGAAAGCGTTGTACAAGCCCACAATAATATTATTTTTTAAAAGGAAGAATTCTACCACTGAGCCACACCACCATCCTTTAGGAAGGGATAACACCTTTCCCTACATCTGCTCGGACTGGGAGTTGCTATTATAGATCTTACTGGCCGGAACAAAAGTCACATTTCCAGTTCCAGCTGCAAAAGATGAGCAGCAAACTTCTCACAGCTGCTTGGGTCAAGCAGAGGTCATCATCAGGAAGTTGGCAGAGTTCCCTCCCAAATGAAATTAGAGGGCCGTGAACAAAGAGGAGGGGGGAGTTGATATTAGAGAATTAGCAGCGTCTGCCCACCTCCTCCATTTGGGGAGAGATTTAAACATATAATATTGAAGATGAGGCAGGAGAAATTGACTCACCTGTGTGAGCAGAGTTTTCCACAATCTTTTGACAGACATGATAGGATTTCCTATGTCTAAAGCCTGCTGTCCATCTCTCTGTGACTTTTACCGCTTACCACGGACGTGGATGTGACCCCAGGTCTCTTCTTCAAGCCCGGGTTCCAGGTTCTTGACTTTGGCCTGGTGCTCTGGCCAGCTTTCTAAAAGAACCAGGACAATCTTCCTTGCCCACACATCCTGAAATTGCCTCCTCTTCAATCCTCAGGATCTCCACCACCTATTGACCCCCCCCCCCCAGTTCTTGAAAAGAAGTCCAGGACAACTTATTCATTTGAAATAAATACATAAAGGGAACCCTCTTGGTGTCGTGGTAATACATTTGGCTGCTAACCTCAAGGTTAGCAGTTCAAAGCGATCCGTTGCTTCCCAAGAGCAAGACAGGCCTTTCTACTCCCATAAAGAGTGTTGGAGTCAGCCCTTCTTCCTCATCAAGAAAGGGAAGCTTTCAGACCCGAGAGTTGGGTTTGACCTGAATCGGCATTCTGCCTGCGGTCTGGCTGCCGGTGGGGGTTTCCCCGAGTGCTCCCGGCTATGGGGGGGAGTGAGGCTGCAGACTGCCTTGCTCACATCTGGACACCAATAGAGATCTGTCTTATACTCTGAAAATTGTTTCTTGGACCTCTGTCTTCCTTGCCAATTTTCGAGGCCAGCAGGATCACTGCTGTTACCTGTTCCTTGTGTTTATACATTGTGTTTCACAATAAAGAAAGAGAAAAGGAAAAAAGTGTTACCATCTCGGAAACTCACCAAGGCAGTTTGACTCTGTCCTTCAGTCAATATGAGTTGGAATTTGCTCAGTGGCAGTGGGCTTGGTTTTATTTGGATATATGTTCAAATGATTTATCATTTTTGTCATTGTAATGTGTGAGTAAATGACATTAACTATTTTCACCATATTGTGCAACCATCACCATCATGTGCTTTCATTTTTTTCCCCATCACCCCAGATGAAAACTCAATGCCAATTCAACAACAATTCTTTCCTCTCCCTTCCATAATAGACATTTAGCTCTACACATTTGCCCAACATCATTTTTGAGGAATCATTAGTTACTTGTTTTAAGGACTCATTGGCCCCATGACCAAGTCCTGGACTTTTACAAAATTATTTACATGTCTAAGTACCATATTGAGTGGATGCAAAAATCCCAGACTAACTCCTGGAACAGTGAGTTCTTGTTAATACATTGCCGAAAATTAAATTCAGGTTTGCCTTCCATATTAAATTTCATGGGCTATAGTCTCCAAGTTCAATGCCTTGCCCAGCAGCACCATCACTCAGAGCAACAGGAATCTGTAGAAAAACTTCACAGTAAATTAAGTACAATTAGCAGTGCAAACATCAACACCACCAGCACAGGAAAAAGTAATCACTCAGTCTTCATTCTCAGCGCCCATTAAGACTTGAACCATTTCTCAAATCAGTGATCGTTTTAAGTGTTCATCATCATGAACGCCTCCTAAATTAGGAAGTCCTCATTAAGGCCACCATAATGATATTAAATCTCAGTCTTTGCTAAGAAGTGACAGCTTATATATTTTTTCATCCAAACTACATAAATAGCTAAGCGCTTTCTAGCATTTTGTTAATCTACGCTTTCTTAAATGTTCCTTCAGAAGTATTTCCTAAAATTATAGACATTTAGAGCTGGAAGGGCCCTCAGAAAACATATAGATCTGTTCCCTCATTTAATAAATGAGGACTCTGAGGCCCGGCATTGTCAAATGATTTACCCTTCTACAGCTAGTTAGTTTTTAACTAGCTTAATATATAATGAATATAAGTGACACTCAGTGGGACAAAAGTCTAGAAGCATTTCCACTTTTTTTTGCTTTTACATAGTCTAGTAGGCACCAGAGGAACCCTGCTGGTCCAGTAGATTAAGCATCGGACTGCTAACCACAAAGTTGGCGGGCAAATCCACCAGCTAGCTGGTCCTCGAGAGACAGGTGAAGCTCTCTGCTGCTGTAAGGCCTGACAGTCTACGTCTCTGAGTTAGAATCAACTTGATGGAAGTGGGTTTGGTTTTGCAGGCACCCTTGAAGTTATACTCGGTCCAAAAACAGAAATATGACAAACATATTCAAGGAAGAGTTTTCAGATTCAGCAAACAAAATTTCAGAACTCCATAAGATTTTCATTTAAAATGAACAAGATGAAATATTAGTGTTCGTGTATGTGGTGGTTGCATCGTGCAGTGTCAATTTGAGGATGAAGAGTGTAGGGGTGTCGTCTAGTGTCTCGATCAGGATATAGCCAATGAGGTTTCTGTGGGAGCTGGGATTTCTCCTGAGGATTCTGGAAATTTCTGTATTTCCTCCTTGGAGGCGGGAGATGCTCGCTTGCTTGCTCAGTTCACTCCCTGTGAGGCATCTCGATAGGAGAGATATATTGAGAGAGGCTCACGGAGCCAAACCTCTGGCGCAAGAGAAGTCACACAGAGACGCACACCAGAGCTGTGATGCTTACAACGCCACTGGACTCAGAAGACTTCCAACCCACTGTGATCGTCCTGCGTTTGGCAACATTGCATGTGTTTCATGAGTCTGAAGAGGACTTTACAGGTTGGTATCAGACATAGGGGCTAATATCAGACTTGTGGATTGATCTGGACTGGGTTCGGATGTTTCCTCAATATTCAACTGCTCTTGTAGGTAAAGGTCTTTTTTATCCACCACATGAGTGTCTACAAATTTGTTTCTCTGGCCAACCCCGATGAGCACAGTGTATTTCATGCAACACTTGGGACAGAACCAAAAGAGCCCATGGCTTCCCTGAGATTCTATTTTAACTGAGCACCCTGTATATGAGCAGACAATCGTAATGAAAGACTGACAAAGATGATAAGAAGGGATATTTCTTATTGCTAAACTGGTGATTCCATGAGTTAACCTGAAAGCTGCTGAGTTTTTTGATGACTGGAACCCAGCGGCCACTTTGCAGGAGAAAGGCAGGCAGTGTGCTTCTGTAAGATTTACCACCTCAGAATCTGTCTTCTCGGGCCCCTCTGAGTTGGAATTGATTGGACCACAGTAGAAGGAAGACATGTGAGTGAGAACCCTTTTACGCACAATTGTCTACAGAGAGTAAGCAAGGAGGCTCTGATAGCCATGGTGACTTCTCAGGCATGAGTGCTTTCCCAGTCATGAGTGCTCACTCTCCATCTGTTAAGAAGTACTTCAAAATTAACCTGCCCCTACCCTGTGTCTTCCTCTTCTTCTCTGAATATGCCCTCCCTGCTGCTTAGCAAGGAGCCCTGGGAGGCCACAGAGATCAACAAACCCACCAGCTGTTGTGTAGGAGAAAGAGAGCTAGCTTCTCCTGTAATGTTTCATGGTCTTAGAAATCCACATGGAATTGACTGTTGTCGCAATTCTGCAATACTGCCTAAGGATCGAAGTATGGATGATATGATATCTGTAATAACACCCTATGAAATGGTTTTAAAAATAATAAAAAGAGATGAAAACTACAGAGCCTTTAACTTATATATTATAATTAATGGAGCCCGCAGAAGAAGAAAAGAAAGGCAAAGAGGCCCTACAGAGGTCATTCATGAGTCTGAAGTGGCTCAATGGCAGCAGATTTGGATTTTATGTTTGCCACTGATGAAGGGGTACTAAAAAATCGAAAGGATAGAACAGGCACAATAATAGGTAGAAAAGAAATCCTAGCTAAGGAACAACACAAGAATAGATTCTTTGGGCTAAAGTTAGATCATGCTTCTGTCTATGAGCTGATAATGCCCTCATCTGAAATATAAAATCTTATTCCAGCCTTTAGAAAGCCAGGTCAAATATGGAAAGCAACATTTAGTGGCTATTGTTGATTGTTCTCTAACAAATATAGGCAATGTATTTTGAAGAGGTTAAGCATTTGATTAAACTTCAAAAGACAGAACTCAGGGTTGAACTGAAAAGATAACTGTGAGCATTTTAATATCAAGATGGCACGGCATCATTCTATGCATATTTTTATGATGTCGCAATGTAATTGAATATTGTTGGCATAGCCCATGTCCACAACTATCTATGACCAAGAAGCACATCCCACTGTGACCCAGATTGCTATCAAATCGATTAAAAAGTATAGTGGCCCTAACAGAACATAGTCGAACTGCTACATGGGAGTTCTGACCCTGTATATATTTACAGGAGCACACAGCCTTAGCTTTCTCCTCAGAGAGGCTGGTGGATTTGCAATGGCAACCTTGCCGTTTCCAGCCCAACCTGTATAGCCCATCCTGCCATCTGAGAGTCTTATGAAACGCAATAGAGGTGATTACTTATTTCAATTTTTTAAAACTATTCTAACCTTCCAACAGAAGACTACTGAGGAATATTTAAGGAACACTGTGAAGAAAGGATTTTTGGTTTGTCTTAGATTTGGTTAAAACAGGACCTGGAGAGTCTTTCAAGCCAAAGTATCTTCCATCACCTCATATGCATTGAATAAGGAAGATAGGAGATGAGTCTGTCACCTGGTTTGGGATGTGTTTGGATGTGGCGCTGGGAAGGAATGTTGAAAGTATCTTGGATAAAAAAAAGGAGGAGGAGGAGGAGGAGGAGGAGGAGGAGGAGAAGAAGAAGAAGAAGAAGAAGAAGAAGAAGAAGAAGAAGAAGAAGAAGAAGAAGAAGAAGAAGAAGAAGAAGAAGAAGAAGAAAATACCTTGAACTGTTGAAAGAATGAACAAATCTATCTTGGAAGAATTATAACCAGAATGCTTCTTAGAGGCAAGGATGGAGAAACTTCATCTCCCCTATTTCGGACATCTTGTCAGGAAAGACCAGTCCTTGGAAAAGGCCATCATGCTTCCTAACGTACAGGGGCAGAGAAAAAGAGGACGCTCTATGACAAGCTGTGTGGGCACAATGGCTCCAACAGTGACCTTAATCATAAGAATAACAGTGAGGGTGACACACACCCAGGTAGGGTTTTGTCCTCTTGGGCATAGGGTCGCTGTGAGCCAGAACCAACCGCATAGCACCAAGCCAGCACAGGAACACCGTGTCCTTGGAAAGCAGCCCTGGCAGTCCGGCGGGTTACACTTTTTTACTCTCCACCTGGAAGAGAGACAGGGATTTCTACTCCCATACAGAGTTACAGTCTTGGAAACCCAAAGAGGCAGTTCCTGGCTCACTCTGAGTTGATGTCAACTCTGCGTCGTGAGTTCTGTTTTTAGGGTCACTATGATCAACTTGATGGCAGTAGATTTGACTTTGGACTATTTTTTTTATAACCAGTGGGTTATATTAGCTAAGATGCTAACTGTAAGGTCACGTTTCAAACCCAAAATTGACTCCAGGGGAGTCATGCTCCCATGAAGATTTTCTGGCTCAGAAACCCCGTAAGGTGGTGTGAGTCAAAATCTACTCCCAAGCAGTGGGTTCGGTCGGGTTTTTGATAACATGCTAATTCATGCTCAGCCACCAGGGGGCAAACTGCTTCCTTCCACCATTCAACTCAGAAAAAGCCATTAAAAGAGGGTGGGTTTACTTTGTTGTTTTGTTTTATTTGTTTTCTTCAAATGGGAAACAAAGCCAAGTAATCATCATGAAAAATTAATCTAGGAATGCTTCTTTCTCAGACGTAATATTTTTATTACTAGCCGTGGAGGTTCTGTTGCTTTGTTTTTTAATTAAGCTTTGCATCAAGAAGTAAATGTACCATTAAACAGAATATCAATAAAAATAAGCTCATTAAAAACATAGGCTTGTTGATGACTCTTTTATAACCGGTAGGGACATAGTTTTACCTTCCACAAGACTCAAGAAAAGATTACTCTCATTTCATATTGTCTACTTGCAATTCATAATTTGAAAATGTGTTACTGCATTTTGTATAATACCATAGTGGATATGAAAGGAATTTTTTTTAATGAGTATGCAGTCATGTATTTCACCTCACGTCATTTGGCTATGTCATCAGGAGAAGACAGTCTTTGGACAAGGATGTCATGCTTGGTAAAGTGGAGGGGTAGGAAAAAAGAGGAAGACTCTCCACAGTACAGAATGACACAGTGGCTTCAACGATGGGCTCAAATATGAGAACAATTGTGAGGAGACCTTTTAATGGCTCAGTGTTTCATTCTGCTGAATGTAGGGACTCTGTGACTTGCAACTGACTTCACAGCCCCGTACAGCAAGAACAGTATGCACTCTAATTCGAATTCTCACCATCAAAAGATATCAGTAGAATTTTCCTTTTATTAAGTGACTTTATTAATAAAATAGTCAACAGCCACAATCATAGCAATTTTAAAATACTTACTTTCATTAAATGACTTTATTAATAAAATAATCAACATCCACAATCATAACAATTTTAAAATACATGACTTTATTAATATAATAATCAACCACAACCATAACAATTTTTAAATGCCTTCAGGGGATTCTCCATCTGTAGCAATTCCGATTCAAAGACTGTCATCATATCTCAACAATAACTCTTCCTGCCTAAAATTAAATGTGTCTCTTACCTCCATTTCATGGGGGGAAATGCTCCTGTTATTTGCAGGAGCTTTAAAATGCATTCTGGATTAACTCTGTGATTCTGTATGAACTAGGAAACACACAGTTCAACAGGACTTTTCACAGAGTTTTAAGTGACCACTGATCAATGGGCTACACAAGTGGAAATTTAGTATCCCTCCCTTCTAAATTGATCACAGACAGAATTGAGTAACTTCTAGCCTCTGTTTTGCCATTAGCTAACTCTACCACCTTAAGTAAATTATTTAAATGCTTTATGCCTCCTTTCCTCAAAAGTGAAAAACTAAGTAGATGGTGTCTATGGCTCTGTCTTACAGATTAAAGCATCAGTGTTTTCATTAAAACTGAGAAATTTCAAGAAATTTTATAAAATAGGAGGGGGGCATTGCCATCCAATTGAATCTGACTCAGCAATCCTATAAAGGGTTTCCAAATGATAAATCTTTACAGAGGCAAACAACCTTCTCTTTCTCCAGCACAGTGGCTGGTGGATTTCAACCTCCAACCTCCTGACATATAGAAACTCAAAACTGAATTTATTCCTCCTTATAATAGATGACTATGGTTACATATGTATATGTCTGTGTTTAGAGCTCTGTAAGTGCCCCTTGCCTTCTAGTTCCTTCCTCTATTTTATTCTGTCTTCCTCCCATTCCACTATCATGCTAAGCCTTCATTTGGGTTTCAGAACTTCCTCTCTGTTACACTGCCCTTACTGGCCCTACCAGGCCTCCCACACCCTCCTCACCACCGATTCCAGGTCACTTGTTGTTCCCCCCATCCCTGAGCCTATTCATGCCCCCCTTCCTCTCCCCTCTGCTGCATCCCCCAAGAACCACCAGTCCCGTTGTTCTCTTCTCCCGACTGTCCATCCAGGAGTGCTCCCTTCTTGATTCGGTCCATTTGGGGGGCTCAGATTGCATTTTTCCTGGCATATGACCGCAGAAATGTTCTCTGTCATTGTCTGCTTCTGTAGGGAGACAGTATGACAAGTCCTGTTGCTGTTTTCTCAGTCCCCCCTGTGGCGTAGGTCCCCACAGGGGCATAGTCCTCTGAGCATCATGGGCAGAGATCAGACCAGCATCTCCTTCTCTTCCTCTATGTCTACCTGTCTCCATGTGGGTGTGGCATTCTGGCCCCTCACCTAACCTGTTCTCTGTCATCCTCACTTCCAGGGAGGGACTTAGTCTGTCTCTGGTCATGGCCGGCCCAGTAGCTCTCTCTTTTCATGCCTCTTTCCATGTGTCCATGCTGTCCTCCTGGTTGAGGGCTTCATGATAGGCTCTGCACACCCACTCCAGCTTCTGTGAAGACCAGACCTGTACTTTCTCTGTGGGTGGGTTAGTGTCCTGCTCCCTCCGTTATCCTTTCACTGTCGAACCCCCTTTTTCTCCCTCCCCACTTCTCCCTTACTGTACTGTACCCAACATGTACCTCCCTGGGTTTGGGCCCACCTCCTCCCCTTTCCCTAAATCTCAACCCAACTGTTATGACATAGGAGGCTTCTCTTCTATACCTACCTTGCTGATTGCACTTATCTCAGGGGACTCACGCTATATTTCTCCATTTGCGATTGGCTGACTTCACTCAGCATAATTTCCTCCAGCTCTTCCCATGCATGCTTCATGCACTCATCAGTGCTTTTGGTTGAAGCAGAGTACTCCATTGTGTGTATGTGCCAGAGCTTGCTGATCCACTCATCTACCGATGGCAATTTAGATTGCTTCCAATTCTTTGCAATAGTGAATTGCACTGCAATAAACATTGGCGTGAATACCACTGACTGTGGTTTATTTCTTACCTCTTCTGGGTATATATCCAGTAGAGGGATAGCTGGCTCAAAAGGGAGTTCAATTTCCATTTTCATTAGGTATCACCAGACTGCTTTCCATAGCGACTGCACATATCTATAGGTACATATATTTATAGGTTTGGTACTAAGGTAGAAGCTGGACCTTGGGCCCACACCCAGGCATGCCCTCAATGCAAGAACAGTTTGTTCTATGAATCTTGTATTCCATGATGCTCACTGGCCCAATATAATCACTGAAGTCAAATAAATCCATAAACAGATGTGGTAGAGAAAAGCGATGGTGCCCAGCTGTCATAGGATATAGAGTCTAGGTTCTCAAAGCCTGAAGATAAACAAACGGCCATCTAGCTGAGAAGTGGCCAAGCCCAAAGGGAAGAAGTGGCTATGAGGTGTTGAAGGAATCAGCCCTCAGGCATTGAAAGGAAAAAAAATCTCATCACTGTGTGCACACCTTCCTGAGACGATCACTGAAAACGTGGGGTCATAAGCAAGAGTGATGAAGATAGCTGATGGTACCCGGCTATCAAAAGATATAAAGTCTGAGGACTTAAAATCTTGAGAGTGAACAAATGGTCATATAGCCAAGGAACAGCAAAGCCCACCATGGAGGAAACACACCAGCCTGTGTGACCATGTGATGTGGAATGAACCAGGTATCAGGCACCAAAGAACAAAAATCATATCATTATGTGCCCACCCTCCCCATATGATTGCTGAGGAAAAAGGGAACAGAGACAGGCAGAGCAGAGGAATTCAATGGTGACCAACTACCAAAAGATAAAATAACTGGGATCTTAAAGGCTTGAAGGTAAACAAGTGGCCATCTAGCCCAGAAGCAGCAAATCCCACATGGAAGAAGCACACTAGCCTGTGTGATCATGAGGGGTCGAAGGGAGCAATATCAAGCATCAACGAACAAGAATCACATCACTACGAATAAGGGGGAGAGCAGGGTGGGGACGCAAGGCCCTCTTGTGGGCAATTGGACACCCTCTTATAGGAGAGTCATGGGGAGAAGACAGGCCAGTCAGGGTGCAGTAAGATGGCGATAAAGTATACAACTTTCCTCTAGTTCTTGAAGGCTTCCTCTCCCCAACTATCATGGTCCCAATTCTACTTTACAAATTCAGCTGGACTAGAGGAGGTACACTGGTAGAGATGGGAGCTAAAAATACAGAGAACCCTGAATAGATACTGGCCCTTGGGGCCAGTAGTGAGAATGGAGCTACCAGATGGGTGGAGGGAAGAGGGATAAAGAGGGAGAGGTAACTAGAAGGATCTACACATAGCATCCTATTGGGAGGACAGACATTGGAGGAGTGGGTGAGGGAAGACATCAGGCAGTGTAAGATATGACAAAACAATAATAATTTATAAAATATTGAGGGTGGATGCAGGAGGGGGAGCAAGGATGGAGGGGAAAGAATGAGAAGCTGATATCAAGGGCTCAAGTGGAAAAGCAGATATTTGGAGAATGATGCCAGCAGCAGGCATGTGAAGGTGCTTGGCACAGTGTGTGTATTTATGTATTGTGAAAAGCAATGTATGAGTCCCCAATAAAATGACTTTTAAAAAAAGAAAGAAACTCAATACCTAATGGTATTGAGACTGATACTTGCTCAGTCTGCTCTGTCACGGTGCCATCAAACAATCAAACTCACTGCCGTCAAGTCAATCTGACTCATAGCCATCTGAGAGGGCGATTCTGAGAATGTAACTATGGGAGTAAGAAGCCTCGTCTTTCTCCCATGGAGTGGCTGGTGTTTCCAAACTGCTGACCTTGCAAATCACAGTCCAGTGCATAACCACTACTTCACCAAGGCTCCTGCAGTGCCTTCAGAACTCCATTATAATCAGAGAAGCTGGGAAAATTCTTAAGGGGATGGCCAGTGATGAGAGCAGTGTGCAGTTGGCCTCTCATCTTCTCAATCTGCTCTGATGAGACCCAAGAGTTGTACATACCAAGGAAATGAGAAAATCTGGCCATTAGAATGTTCTCACTTACTCTTATCTAATTGATATTTAACCAGCTTAGAATGGATTTATTGAACTGTTTTTTCTCGAGTTGTCTTGCTCAGAAAGACTCTTCACTAGTTTAGATCTGCTTAACAGAGGCCAACTTCTGAAACATACAGAGAGAGCTTCCACTAAGAATCATAGGTATGGATTTATAAACAGGACCTATGTCTATTTAACTGATTCTCCTACACACTAGACAGCTTTTTTCATAATTTGTGCCACTTCCTGTGCTCTTTTTGAAGCTGAATAATTTCTTTTGGATTATGTGAAATATCTTAATTGATTTACATCAAAGCTAAAAGTTTGAATTCCTAAACTTTTAGCATGAGTCAATACAAGTGCTATCTACAAAATCAAAACTGAATAAACAAGCGTCCCATGCTTTTACTTGCAGATGAATTTCTTCCTCTTTCATAATAGGAAAGTTACAGCATCACAGCTTTACAAATGTGTTTCAAAGATACACTTAGTGTACTAAACCATAAGAGTGTGCTTCTTTTTTTAGCATACAAAGGTTTTTTTCTGCTCTTTCTTGTGCACTGCTGATGGTATTTTTTAGAAAAGCTTTCACAACGCATGGGTCCTTAATTAAGACTTTAAAATGAGGGCAATAAATATATTTTATGGGTTGTATTACCTTCTTCTTTATTAGAAGGATAACAGACTGCTGGTTAACTGGTCATGAAATATTAATTAAAAAGAAAAATATATGATGGAAATAATCTCAGTGGGTGCCTACTTATTTTTCATTGGGATATGTTTTCTTCCTAAAATCAAGTCTATATGGATTCTAACCAAGTCACCCCAAAGGGAGCCCCTGCTGGTCTTGGAGCTAAACGCTTAAGAGCAGTGAGCTAACTCAACTCAAACCAAATCACTGCCCAAGGCGATGCCTGCCCACAACAGCCCAATAGAACAGCAGTTCTCAACTGTCGTGACTCCTTTGGGAGTCAAATGACCCTTTCACAGTGGTCCCCTAAGACCACCGGAAAACACTTATATCCGAAGGTCTTAAGAACCGAGACACATCCTCTATCTGTCTCCCGGCAGATGTGCCCACAGGCAGATATGTCCACATCCACATACCAGTACCAGGCATGAAGACTGTTACCCATGCTCCACCATGCTTCAAGACAAAATTTCATTTCTTTGTCATTAGAAATGAATAGTTCACAATATAGAATTGTATATTGTTTTTGTGATTAATCACTGTGCTTTCATTATGTTCCATTAGTAAGTATGAAAATACATCCTGCAGAGCAGATATTTACATGATGATTCATAACAGTAACAAAATTACAGTTATGAAGTAACTGTATGGTTGGGGGTCACCACAACATGAGGAACTGAATTAAAGGGCTGCAGCATTAGGAAGGTTGGGGACCACTGCTATAGGACAAGGTAGAACTGCCCCTGTGAAGTTTCCAAGACAGCTACCTAGAGTCTTCCCACACTTCTGCTTACATAATGTCACATTTTCCCCAAATGATACTTGCTCAGTCTACTCTCTTTTATCTAGGAGAATATTTTTAATCTATTTTTCAAAGAAAAAAAACTGTTTTTTAGGATAGCAAGGGAAAATCATGCTCAAATGATCTTAAGATGAGCTTCCTTTTGCTTCTCTAGGACATGGGTGTTAATTTGCTGGATGGGACTTTGAGAGACAAAGCCTGGTGACCATACCACAACTCCCCACCACAGAGCACAGTGGAGGTAGATGTGGTATCACCCACCAAGGAGATGCATGGTGTCACACACACACACACACACACACACACACACGCACACTGCACCCCATCTATGGGCTTTCTCCTGTCAAAGACTGTATAAAATCCAGAGATTCCACAGCAATATCAAAGCCATCAAGTTCATGCAGCCTCCCAGTGATCCTATAAGACAGACCAGAACTAAACCCAGGGGTTTCTGAAACTATAAATCATTACAAGAGTATAAAACTTCTTCCTTGTGGTGGCTTGTGGTTCCAAACTTCTGACCTTGAAGCTAGCAGCCCCACACATAATCCCCTCTGCCACCGGAGCTCCTTACAAAATCCCTAGTAAAATGACATTAGTAGTAACTGAGCAGAAAACTTTTAGCATTTTGTTCCTTTTCCTGTAGCTACCATTTCTTTTCTTTTCTTTTTTGTGGGCATCACTTCCAAGCCTTGCTCCTGGAGTGCTGCTGCTGGATATGAACCGCCAACCCTGTTGGCTGCAGTCCCACACACAACCACTATGTCCCCAGGGCTCAGCCCATAGCTACCATTTCAGACTCCAAAAAGTTACTGGTTCACAGATACTATTTAGGCAAGTACCAAACCCCTGTTTGAATGGATGCTTCTAGGGGTTTACGGAGTTGAACCCAAGATGGGAAAAAAGACTAAAATCACACCACATCTACACCACCACCTTATGAATGGTGCTCAGAGGAAAGGGCAAGAGAGAGGAGGAGAATGTCTCACAGTGTTTCTTCTCCAAGGAGGCATCATCAGGGCAGGACCTGACTGATAGGTTGGCCTCCTCCACCACTGCATTTTCACAGAGAGTTCAATTGGCATAACTTCTAACTACCACTTATAAAGAGCAGGTCCAAGGAAACAACCCTTCAGCTGTATCCCGGCTGTGGCCTGGCTTTAATTCCCCCCTCATCTTCTTACAGCAGATAGATCCCCAGAGCAGATCCCACAAACCAGGTGATTACATTTTTTTAGGTAGGATCCTAGGGGGTTAGCTGACAAACCACTGAGAATCCTAGCCCAGGCAAATTGACACAAAACCAGTCACATAGATCATCAAAGACGGGGCAAGCAATGAAAGCTACAGGGCCTGCAGATTCAAACTCAAATATTCTTCCAACTAACATGTCTTCAATGGATACTTACTGAGCACTTAACATGATCCAGGCAGTTTTCTCAAAGATTGAAGATCTAGCAGAGCAAGTTCTCATTATGTTGTAGTGGTTCTTCTATTAAAATTCCAAAGCTAAACGCATTGCTATCGCTCACTCAGCTCACTGCCACAGAGATGTTGTGACTCATGGGGGCAGGATAGAACTGCCCTTGTGGGTTTCTAAGAGTGTCACGTACTAACTCTCTACTGCAGTAAAAGCCCTATATGTCTCCCACAGAGTGCCGGGGGGTGTAGAACTGCTGGCTTCGTGGTTAGCAGCCCAATGCATTACCACTCTGCCATCAGGGCATATTGCTATCAAGTCAATTCCAATTCATGGTGACCCCATAGGACAGAATAAAACCTCCCTTTTGAGTTTCTGAGACTATAAATCTTTACAGGAGTAACAAACCAAGTAAACTCATGGCAACTCTATAACACAGGGGAGTATTTCTGTGTGTGTGTGTGTGTGTGTGTGTGTGTGTGTAACTTTTACTGTAACTTTTTATTTGAGTAGAAAGCTCCATCGTTCTCCCGCAGAGTGGCTGGTGTTTTAGAACTGCTAACCCTCTGGAATGCAGCCCAATACATCATCACTGCACCACTGGAGCCTACAGGAGTACAGCCACGGTGAATTCCTGGGTTAGTCATTGCAGAACCATTGCCGCTAAAGGAAATAAAAGATTGCGTACCTGCAAGCCTCTGGCCACAGCATCTTTAGCAGCACGACATCCGCATCACCCCTTTATGAGTAGCACAAATGGCCTGTGTTCAATTGCTAGCCATAAAGCAAAAGGTCTGAGTCCATCCAGAGGTGTTTCAGCAAGAAGATATCAAGGGCTCACATAGAAGGAAAATACTTTGAAAATGATGATGGCAGCATATGGACAAATGTGCTTGACATGTGGATGAATGTATAGATTATGATGGGATATGTAAGATTTCCCCCAATAAAGGTATTTAATAATAATTTCTAAACAGCCAATGGAAATCCCGTGGACCACTATTCTACGCTGACATAAATTGGGTCACCACAACTTGCAGTTAACTCAGTAGTAATTTTTTAATGTGATACCTCTAGATTGTTGATCCATTAACACTGAGCTCACAGCCAAGAGCATTATGATGATTATTCGCATCTATATAAGAGCTGTGACACAAGTAGACATATGCACGCCCATGCCCCTTGCAGCATATTCACAACAAGAAAAGGAAGGAAGCCATCATTCCATAAGCAAAACATTTTTCCACGGATAAACCTGGAGGACATTATTCTAAGTAAAACAAGTCGATCACAAAAAGACAAACCCTGCATGAGATCACTGTTACAAAAAGTCAAGAGCAAGTTCACACACAGAAAGAAATGCTCTTGGATAATTACCAGGTGTGGGGTGGGGGCGGGCGGGAAAATCATTAACTAGATAGCACTCATTGCCAACTAGTGCATTTCAACTCATAAGAGATCTCAGGGTGTAGTAGGTGAGACTTTGGTTAGCTGAGAGGAAGGTCAGAGGTTTGAATCCTTTGGTGGGTCTGTGGAAGAAAAATGAAACTTTCTGCTTCTATAAAACCGTATAGCCGCAGAAACCCAAAGGAACAGTTCTAGTAGGCATATATTAACTCTGATGAAGGGAAACACAATACACCTTAGGGAGAAAGACAATACAATTCAAAGCAAGACACACAAGAGGGACACAAGAACAAAAGGCAACTGAGAAACCCTCTAACATATACACAATAGAGAATATGGGGCAACTGTGTGACACTGCAAGATCCCAGGTGCACAGCGGAAGGCCAGACGATGACATGAAAGTGCTGGCGAGGATGGTGAGAAAGGCAGGAATGAGGGAGAGGGAATAATTTACACAAGATTGAAGGATTGGGGTAAACTGAAGCTAAGCCCCCTCTCGAGGTAGGCACAAGCCAGCAAGAGGTAACAGACAATACCCAACAACCAGTCTCTCAACCCTTTGCAAACCCCATGATATCCTGTGGGTACCTGGCAGGCGGTGAGTGGTCGGGCAAATACAGACCGTTCCTCCAGAAGAATGCCAATTTCACATAATGACCTGGTCTTTGAAACCTAGTCATGTTGATAAGAAAAGACTGGGTTTATTTGTATGTTCTGTTGATATAGCTATACATACACATATATAGTAAGACACTAATGAGCATAAAAGTGACACAACAATGAAAATTTATTATTAGTGTTTTTTTTTTCACTATGGAACATTCTTAGACATAACCAAACACCAGGTGGAAGTGGATGGACCTGAAAGCTAAGGTCTATAATCTGCAGGGACAGCGAAGTCAACTGGCATGCATATGATGACGTTTTGCCTTCTACTTTGGTGAATTGCATCTAGGATCTTAAAAGCTTATGAGTGGCCATCTACAATGCAACAGTTGATCTCCTCCCATCTACAGTAAAGACTCAATGGAAGCAGTTAGCCCAGAGGATGAATGCCCTCAAGAACAGCGGCCTCCTCCATCCTGAGTCCAAAAGAATTCAGCATTGTCTGGCTACCCTTTCAGACTGTTCTGCCCAGACCTATTTTGGGAAGAAAACAGATATGTGGGGTAGTTTTAAAAGCCCAGACTTAGTGGTCTGATAGAGCTGGGAGAAGTCCTGAGAATCTCACCCTGAGAGACCCTTCTAATTTGGATTCAAGACACTCCCAGAGGTCACCTTACCTCTTGTGGCAGTTCCATAATCTGTGCCAATTTGGGACTTGAGAGGATTAAGTGTGAAGGAGTAGAGTCTAGCCTGTCAATTGGATCATAGCCAATGAGGCATTTGTGGTGGCAAGGTCTTCTCTTGAGAATTCTGGGAGCTCCTGTATTTCCTCCTTTAAGGCAGGAGACACTTCTCTGCCCACTCCGTTGGGGACTTTCTGCTAACAAGACACATGATGCTACGTTCTGGGACCTGGAGAAGCCACATGGACCCATGTAATGTAAACAGACCTCTGGAACCCGAGAAGCCACACAGAGACCCCTGCCAGTGCTGAGATTTGTACCCTGCCACTGGATCCAGAAGACTTCCAAACCACTGGCTTGTGACCCTCCTGACTTTGGCAACATTGCATGCGTTTCATGAGTCTGAAGAGGACTTTACAGATTGCTAGCAGACATATGGGCTAATATTGGACTTATGGACTTGATCTGGCCTGGGTTGGGGTATTTTTTCAGTATTCAAATGCTCTTGTATATAAACCTCTTTTGTAGACACAAATTAGTGTCTAAAATTTGTTTCTCTAGTCTACCTGGACTAACACACTGCCAAATAACATCCTCATCTGTATAATCAACAACACCTTTGAGGAATGTGCTCCTAGGAGCTTTAAGTGATAGGAAACCAAAAGCTACTACATTTGTCCATAAACAAAGCTCAGATGCTGGGAGGGAAGGCAGGGGCAGGGAAAATGGACAGATGCAAACAGGGAACACATGGAGATGCCAGTGGGAAGAGTAGTGCGCAGTGTGATGGAGCAGCAAGCAAGGTCATAAAACCATTTATAAATGAATTCTTGAATGGGGAAGCTAATTTGTTATGCAAATGTTCACCAAAAATATGATGAAAATCGATTATTAGGAATTTTTTTAAGAAAACCATTGATTAGAAAAGAAAGGAAAAGATATCTGGGGCAAGTCTTGAAGTCCTTTGGATGGGTTTTTTACCTGGAACAGGGCACAATTCTTCGGCATCTCTCAGCTGCCATCAAGACCAGGGTGGTTCTGTGCCTCAAGAAACCTCGCTGACACCCCTCAGGTCTGTTACTGAAGACACAGGGTTAGGTAAACCAGGACCTAGAAGATTTCCATGCTGTCATTCTTTGGAGCATAACTATTCTGATTTTAAAGATCTTAACCCACCTTGCCTTCTCCCTGCCCCCCAGAACTAATCTATATGCTAATTTGCACTTGATAATGCCACCACCCCACAATATGGTAATTGCTGTAATGTTTTCCAGGGAGGAAAAAAAAAAGGAGAAATTGAGCTGTGGCTAGGGCGCTGAAGCGAGGCATTCGTGGGAACCTTTGCACAAAGAGAAGTCGAGAAGCTGAGTCCATGTTTCATGGTTTGCCACACTGGGGTCAGAGTGAAATCGTTTCAGAAAATAACAGGGAGAGATTCAGCTAGGCAGCACCACTTGGAAATTAGGAAATTATCCTTGGAGACTTAATGGGAGGTAGCAGGGCGGTGAGGGTAGCCCTTGGCTGGCCAGTTAAAGATGGCTGTGTCCCCACCTGAGGGGCCCCTGTGGATTTTCAGGACTGGGAACAGCCAAGTTGGCAGCCTTTAGGAGCATCAAGTTTTTCAGAGCTTCTGGCTTCTCTGCGGAACCTCTCTGCTCAGGCAGTCTTCCTTTCCCCCCTACTTCCTTCTAATGCTATTAAGATATCAAATGCAGGCACGACAACAAGAGAGCCCTAATTAAACAGCAGCAGTGCATGCCCTCAAAGGAGCAGCCTGAACCCAAATAAAAGAAGCTTGGGACTGGAGATAAAAGCGAAAAGGCAACAGAGGCTTTGAAATCAGCTGGGTTTAAAGTCCGGGGTTTTGTTGTGTGTATTTAAAGGGCCAGCTGGCACAAAGGGCCCCAAAGCCATCAGGCCAGAGACTCCGCGCTGGAGCCACAAAGACAAAAGGGGTCGTCATCACGAGTCCTGCTACAAGAATCACATTGTAATTGGTCTCAGAGAACACTTATGGCAATCAGGGAAGTAATATGCTTCTGAATAATTATGAATAATTAGGCACATTTATGAATAATTACACTGATAATAACTATCTAACTCATTTCATTTTAAAATTGTCATTCCGTCGTTATGGATTGGGCAGTCATTGTCTCAGCCCCGCTCTCTGCATATTCATGCATGGTCTCAGCCACCTGCCAATCTTACTAGTTCTTTCACAGATCAGGACGCCAGTGTACTACCCCCGCTACACCTCACGGACGAACGGACATCCTGAGGCACCATCGCCTTGGCTGGCTGGGGAGGACTCTGAATCATGAAGAGCTTCAAGAGGGATGCAAGGAAATATTTTCCTAAAACATTGGGACTTCACCATCTGGCAACACACTTCTCAATATGCAAAGTACTTAAAGCTGCTATCCACAAGCTATTTTCATGACTGGGGGGCAAAAGAAAACCCTTGTTTGCACACATCTCTGTAAAGAAAAATGTCAGCAAATCAAGCCATTGCAATGTAGCTAGCCTCTTCTAATAAAGAGTCCTTGACCGTTTTGCAGACCGGAAGTCCCAATTAGAAAGTGGAGTCTCAAGTGCTCCAGCTTCTCTCATTGTACATCTCTTTATTCTTCTTATCTTTCCCATCCTTCCTTTGCCTCCATTTATTTTCATGTGTTTCTTCATGTCTCTTTCTGGTCCAATTAGTTCCAAAATTCAGTAAATATCAGCGAAGAGAATTTTTTTATAGAAAAATAAAAGATCCATCAGCTCAGAACATGAGACAATCCATATCAATATGATATTGTAAAGTGTTCTTTTCCAACTATTTTCTATACATTCTTTACAAGACTGAGATTATACTATAAAAAGCTATTTTGCATTCTAAGTTTCCCTTTAGCCTGGTAGGATGAACATTGCCTCATATTCCTAAACCTGCTTTTAATTCATATTGATGTACATATGAAAATTAAATCCTTAGATTTTCATTCCCCATGCTTTTAATTTTGGGTATTATAAATTATTTTGTGAGGAGCCTTCTTTCTTCTCATTTCTCATCTTTTTCACTACAACTAGTACATGAAGTGAGAGCTTAAGTGGGAGGAGAGGAATAGAAGAGTAGGTTATAACAAAGGGTAGGTGTGGTGACGTGCTATGTGGTGAGAACTTTTGCGGTGAGAATTCAACGATAAACAGAATGACTCCCAGTTAGCTGGTTTGAATAAAATAGCAGCAGAACAGCCGTTGAACTTGGTGTGGTGAATAGAGGAGGATGAACATTGATATGCCTCCTCAAGACAAGATTAATTTATTAGAAGCCATGGTTACTAAAAGGGGGGGGGGACTTATAAAAATTTCATTCTTAAATAACTGTTTTGGACTTTTTATTGAAAAAACCAACTCATCTAGCCTCCATGAATCCAGAAAACTTAGATTCCAAGAGAATTTGAAATCCTGCTCTGTGTTTCCTGGTTGTTGCCCGAGAGTCTCCTATAAGAATCTTTAGTCACAATTTCATCAATGGGAGCTGAGCACCATCCAGTGTTTATCTCATGGCAAAAGAGGTAGTTGCTCAAGAAGACAATTAGTCACACATCCATCTTCCCTCCTCTCCTGAGTTGATGACACAGTGACACACAGTGGGCCGCTCACCATGAGGCCAGCAGTTCTTAACCACCAGCCCACGCTGTGGCACAAGACAAGACTTTCTACTCCTGAAAGAGTGGCCATCTTGGAAACCACAGAGGTAGTTTGATGTTGTCTTCGAAACTCGCTGTGAATGGGACCCTGCTCCACGGCTGTGAGTGAGATGCCTGACTCTGCGTCTCCCGAGGTTACTCCAGGTGAACAGAGACCAACGGCATGCTTGGGTGGCCGCGAGCAAGTGTGTAAGGCCTCGAGCATGAGAGCCCTGTGAGCTGGAGTCAACTCGGGCACTATGGAGTTGTATGGGCAATCTTTTTTTCTATATAACATAGGGGTAATCTTAATGGGAATGAAGTACTACAACTTTCTCATATACAGCAGCTAAGTTCAAACCACTGACTGGTCTTTCATTCGCAGCTGAGCACTTAGCAACTGCTCTAAGCTTTCTTCTTTTCATAAAAGGAAATAGTGGGAAAAAACTAAGAGGCAAAGGGCATTTATAAAGGTGTAAATACAGGTATGAATATATGTAAATATATTTATATATAATGATAGGGAAATAGATCTTTGTATATGTATTTCTAAGTTGAGTAGTAAGGTAGCAGACAGACATTGAGCCTCTTCTCAAGTACTCCCTCAACCCAAGAACACTTTGTTCTAATAACCTGGTATTCTGTGTTCTCACCTTCTGGATATGATCACAGAAGACAAAATGAGTGCATAAGCAACTGTGAAGAAAGCTGCTCGTGCCTGCCTACCAAAAGATATAACATCTGGGGTCTTAAAGGATTGAAGATAAATAAGAGGTCTTCTAGCTGAGAAGCAACCAAGTCCACATGGAAGAAGCACACGAGGGGCCAGGGTAAAAAAAAAAAAGAAGAAGAAGAAGCACACTACCCTGTGTGATCATGAACTGTTGATGGGATCAGGTATCAGGAATCAAAGACCCAGAGCAAAAAATCATACCGATGTGAATGAGGAGGAGGGCAGAGTGGAGACCTAAAGCCCATCTGTAGACAATTGAACATCCGCTTACAGAAGGGTCACAAGGAAGAGATGAGCCAGTCAGGGCGCATGATAGCACTGATGAACCGTACAACTTTACTATACTTCTTTAATGCTTCCTCCCCACCCCCACCCCCCTGCCCCACTATCAGGATCCCAATTCTACCTTACAAATGCAGCTAGACCAGAGCATGGATACAGGTACAGATAAAAGCAGGAAACACAGGGAATGCAGCATAGATAAACCTTTCAGCTCCAATAATGAGAGTAGTGATACCAGGATAGGTAGGGAAAGGGGGTAGAGGGAAAGCAGGAACCAATCACAATGTCTGTCCTTGGGGGACAGACAACAGAAAAGTAGATGAAGGGAGACATAGTTCAGTGTAAGACATGAAAAAAATAACAATAAATTATCAAGGGTTTGGGAGGGAGGGACAGTGGAAGAGGGAGGGAGGAAATGAGCTGATACCAAGGGCTATGTAGAAAGAAAATGCTTTGAAAATGATGATAGCAACAAAAGTACAAATGTGCTTGACATAATGGATAGATATATGGATTATGATAAGGGCTGTATGAGCCCCCAACAAAATCTTTTTTTGAAAGAAAGAGATTTCTTCTTTTCCTTGCATTAAACAATTCTAAATACATGTGAAGTAATTGTCACTATATACCAGCAGGATTCCCTATGCTGTGAGACTAGACAGTCAGAGGGAAATTTTACCACCAATCACAGGATTAAAGTTTAAAGAATTAGAGATATATTAATCCAAAAAATAGAACAGTTGAATTTTTATTTGGAGTGTATAGGCACACTAAACCTTTTTAAAAGCAACAAGAATTGGAAAAAAATCTCTTTAAACTTACTTTTAATCTTGGCACTTCATCTGCAAAACACCAGATTGCTTTTCCCTTTTAAAGAATAGAAATCACCTAATAGTTCAAAGGGCAATTAGCAAAAGGAAATCTATGATGGGCGTCCTCGGTGGTTCCAGCAGGCCTCAACCCCAGTATCTTTTCCAGGTGCAGTGAATCGGGGAGGGAAAAGAAATAGGTCTTCATATTATAAAATCATTTTCATCTTAATTCTCAGAACTCTGGGATGACAAATTTCTGATCTTTCAAAGCAAAAATTACAAAAATAAAAAATCGTGGCTCTGAAAATTATTCAGCAATGCAGGAAAGTGCTTATACAAAATGAAATCGCCACTCTGAATATCTGTCCCCTTCACATCGAGTTGATTCCCGCACATAGTGATCCCGTAGGATAGAACAGAATTGCGGATTACTGCGACTATCATGTGTTACAAGGCACCCTGGTGGGATTGTCCTTACACGCTGAGCTGTGATTCTCACAGTCCAGGGTTCGAAGCAGCCAGCGGCTGCACAGGAGAAAGACTGAGCCTTTCACTCCAGTGAACAGTTGCCCTGGGAAACTCCCGCGGGCTTGCTGAGTCCATCTGGACTAGCAGGCATGGGCAGAATGGGGAATCTTGATGTGAGTTCTCAACTTCCTCCCTGGGAGTGGCTGGTGGTTTTCAACTGCTTCCCTATCTTTCAGCAGCTCACAGCCCAGCATGCAACCTGCTAAGCCAGAGGGGTCCTTGTTCACTCTGAGTAGAATTCTGTTTTTCAAAACATGGGGGGAAGAATTGAGGGGAATCTAGGCAACTACTGATGATGATTCTGCTGTTTGCAGTGACAGAGTTCCCTTTTGTTGCATCATTTTTAGAATATGCGTACATCTAAACTTTTTAAAGCACTCTACTCTGAAAAGATTAGGAGAACTTAGGGAAGGGGGTGGGGGCTATAGTTCATATTGTAAATCCGTTGAAGATAATAAGCGTGGAATGCATAATCAATGAGAGTCTCACTCTGCCTTGGTCCTGCAACACTGGGAAAAACAACAACAGCCTAATCAGCTCATAAAATTTCTTCCTGATCCTACAGTCTCCTTCCATGGCAGCCCCTGTTTGGGCAGGCAAATCCACCTGCAGCCTCTCATAGACAGTCTTTTCAGAAACCTGTGGAGCCCGGGCTACCACAACAAGGACTTATCGCTGCCTTAGCAATGCAGGGGCCCCTCCTCTGAGCACCATTGATGGCTACCAGACAAGGCGTTTAAGGCTCTGCCCATGTCCCTCCCCTTGTCCCTCAGGCTCTTCCTCAGCACAAAGAATCCATTTGCATTTCGTTCTTACAGGGGTATTTGGTTAATGATCTTCTCCCACCTCCCACCCCTTCACCCCTTCTCTGCTATCAGCTATTTTCCAATGATGGATGAGAGGAATACTTGGAGATTTTGAGTTGAAGGGGCTGGCTGTGGGAACAGGGGACAGGAACCCTACCGGAAAGGAATATTGGATATTAGAAGCATGGCAGGGGCTGGAAAATGATTCATTGAGGCAATGATGACAAACCTTCCTTCTCTGGGCATATATGTGCATTTTACCTAACGATCTCGAGCATCCAAGTGAAGAGGGGCTTGGAATCAATCATACTGAGCAGGCCCTAAATGGGAATCCCGCAGGAATGGAAGCATGCCTGCCGGAATTTCACACATCAAATTACAATAAACGGAATGATATTTTAAGCAGTTCAGTACTTAAAGGGTACTCTGTGGAATCCTGAGGATCTCCCTCCACTTCCCTCCGAATCCTCTTTGCTGCCACTTGGAGCTTTTGTTTATTGCTCGTTCACTTGGGCAACTTCAGTTGCATAGATTGAAGCTGAGCTAAAAAGGAGACTTTGCAACCCATTAGCAGTTTGGTTCCGTGACAGAGCTCTTGTTTTACGTTAGGGAGACCCAAGTTCGATTCCTGGCCAATTCAGCACATGTGCAGTCTCCAACCATCTGTCATTGGAGTCTTCTGTGTCGCTGTTAGGTTTCTGGACTGGTTTTCCTCAGTTCTTGCTTCTCATTGCTGCAAGAATTCACATGACAGAAGCACCTTGATAAGTCCAAGTAGCTTATACATTACAGGGAAATGGAAGTTCTAGCTAACACAGTCTCTGATAGTACCTGCTATCCCCAGAAAGCACACAAGGCCGCCAGGGGTCACACAAGAGTTTAAGACCATCAGGGGAATGTGAAAAAAACACATGGAAAAAAGCCAGGAAAGGGGAGGCCATGGAACCAAAAGAGAAATTCTGGAACGGTAGAGAGTTCAGAAACTGAAAGAGTCATGGGAGATTCCATCTCCCTCCTGCCTTCAGTCTCTGCTTTTTATCCCCTTCTAGCCACCCCCCCTCCACGTGTGTGTGTGTGTGTGTGTCAGGGGAAGAGGGGGGGAAAGGGGATTGAGGTTATTGACCAGTCTTAGTGGCTGAGTTCAAAGGCCTGGATGATAGAGGGTTGATGGTTTCTAGTGTGCATGCCCAGGTGAACCGTCATCAACCTGCCTAGGTGGCCTTGCTTGGCACACGCCCAGATTTGGGTCTTCTCTCATTTGTGTCTACTTTCTTGCAAACCCCTTAGTGGTGACATGTCCTGCCAACTTCCATCTAGGGTAGGCATTCAGTGGAAACAACCCATTTTATTCCGAATCGACCTATCTTTCGTGACCGTGATAATGAACAAGCTTTGACAGTGTTTCCACGCTATGAAAAACGTTGAGTAACAAAAGATTTCTATAGGAGTACTAATCATAGTGAGAGTAGACGCGATGACATTAAGTAGTTTTAGGAGTGCTGATATGTCAAACATTTTCTGCTCAGTGTCAACCTAGCAGACAGGCCACTATGAAGTGCCTTCACACCTAACGGAAGAGTTCAGGAGATCAGGCCACTTACCCAGAGAAATGGTGGTGATGGGAACTGAGCCCTTACCCATGCACTTTTCAGTCTCTTATTAAGCACTCAGGGGACTTATTGTTCAACATGCAAAGAATTAAAAAATGAAATAATTATATTGATAAATGAGCATAAGAAAATGTTACCAAAGGGTGATTGCTGTTCGTGTAAAGTCATTTGGAGACAGAGTGTGCCTTTTATTTAATAGATTTATTAAGGAAGGTGAGGTTTGTCAGGAAAAGGAAATGAGGTGAGATGAAAGGAATTTAGGAAAGCCACACAAAGAAAGATTAGAACTGCTCCTTTGTCTAAAACCACAGAATTAGCTAACCTAACAGATATAGAGACTACAAGAGCCACTTACAGCAAGGAAGAGAAAATTGGGTTTAACACAGACCCACTTGCATACTACAGTAAGGTCTGGCAAGTAAAGAGTTAACGGGTCTGGCGCCACAGCCACCACCGCCACTTCTTGGGGAGCCTGAAGGGAAAGGGACAAAGGAATGTGTCCCTGAGAAAGAGTCACAGGCATTTCAGATAGTCCAGGAGGGGGGGGGAGAGAGAGAGAGAGAGAGAGAGAGAGAATTCTAGAATTCTAAACGTGAATCTGCGCATCTTTGCGCGGGGCGGCGGGGGGCGTGCGGGAGGGGAGAGGGGAGAGGAGAAAGGGAGAATTCTAAACATGAAGAATGCCCGCATCTTTCTGGTAGGTACTACCCGTGGGTGAGAAGCTGGGCGGAGTCAGCTTTGTGAACAAAAGCGATGTCCTCAGGAACAGCTGGACCCCACAGTTAGGGACTACCAAGTCAGCTCCAACAGCACATTGACCCCAAGCACAGCTGAACGAAACCCTGCCTGGTCTGTTGCCACGGGCCATGTGACCTCTAGGATGCATACCTTGATCCTTGCAGCCCCTGTACATCGTGAGTGCCTTCCTGTCTGTGGTTACGTGCCTCTGAGTAGGTTCTGACCCACAACAGCCCTAGGCATAACTGAACAAAACACTGCTTGGTTCGCAGTGGACCCCCGTCGTCACCAAGCATGACATCCTTCCCCAACGACTGGCATCCCCTGAAAACATGTTCAAGGTACAAAGGAAGAAGTCTTGCCATCCTGGCCTCAAGAAGTGCTTTGACTCTCCCCTTCCCAAGACAGTGTGTTTGCCCCTTTAGCAGTCCACAACGCTTTCAGTATTCTTCTTCGGCGCCACATGTCAAATGCTTGGGTTCTTCTTCAATTTTCCTAACTCGTCCAATTTTCCAGGGGCTCCTATTTGGGGACAATGTTCTGCTGTGCTCTGTGAGGTTTACATTGGATGATTTTCAGAAGGAGATTAATAAATCTTTTTTCATAAGTCTGGAAACGGCTCTGAAAGCTATTCGCTGTGGACTGCCTTGTTGGTATTTGAAATACTCGTGGCAGAGCTTCCAGTATCACAGCGGCACACAAACCACCACAATGTGACAGATAGATGAGTGGGAGCTAAAAGGATTAGAACTTTGTTTTAAAAATATTTCTTTCAAAGAAATCAGATTATAATTGAAGAAATGTTTTACAGAGGACTTTGTAAATATGAAATATTAAACTATTTTAAGCTGATCATTGAATTAATTAAATTATATTTTGCTATGCAGTTATAAAATAGAAGTGAACTTTCTCCGAGTTTATATTTCTACTGCAATTGTTAGGTTTTACTTTATTCTTACTATCTCCAGAGAATGATTGAGAAAAAAAATCAATTTAATATGTTAGGATCAGTAGAGTGGCAAGTCATGTCAAATAAAATGCCTTACGTGTTGTTGACATTTTATTTGTACAATATCTTATATACTTGAGTTTTCCCTCAAATGATGACTTTCTCACTTCTTTCATTTGATTATTGATTAATGTTCAGGAACATGTTGCCATACACTGTAAGGAGGAAATCACGTCCTCTGCCTGCTGCCACTGATTCTGAATCATGAAGCTTCGCTTCTTTACAGGATGAATGTTGTTCTAAAATCTAAAGAAGCAGTGAACATTTTTGGAAACCGAGACATCTCCATCCCCCATGAGGTCTGCCTAGTTAGTGTCCCCCTCCGTCTACTTCATGCATTTGCCCTTGGGGAGGGGGGTGGGAAGGGCTGTGTTTGTGCAGCCCATGAGACTGATTTGCTTATTCTTTTTGGTGTGATGACACTTAAGGAGAAGCATGATGCTGCTGATCATGATGGCTGACGTCCTGGTGAATTTGAGTCACGGTGACCTTGTGTCCAACAGAACACAATGACTAATCTGGCACCATTCTCACAAGTCACTGCATGCTCAAGTCTGTGGTTGCAGCTCTTCAGCCAATGTCACAGAGGGTCTCCCTTGCCCTCCCTGGCCCTCTATGTCACTAAAGACAATGTCCTTGACCAGCTCCTGCTGCCTTCTGATAGCATGTCTAAAGCAAGGTCATTGAGCAGTAGTCTGTTGTGGTCCATCGGGTTTTCATTAGCTAGTTGTCAGGATTCTAGCACCAGGTTCTTCTCCCTTGTCTCAGGCTGGAGGCTCCGCTGGCACATGGCCCCCATGTGTGCCCCTGCTAGTATTTGAAATACCAACCCCATAGCTTCCAGAACCACGGCAACACATAATACACGACAACATGAAAAACTGACAGAGAGATAGTGATTAGAACACAGAGTACAACAAACAACCTCCCTGGTGATCTATATGAGGAGCTACCTACACAGTTTAGACATATTCCCAGAATGACCCAAGTCAAACACTAGAGAGGTGTCCATTGTGAATGCTACTGATCCTGTCTTCCAAGGAGAACAAAACAAAGAAACACACATTATAGAATTCTCTGGCAAAACCTCCCCAAATTGCTCAGCAATCTACCCTGATCCAATAGATATCATCACTGTGATTGAGGTAAGGTGGGAGAAGGGAGGGTCCTTCTTTACTAGGGCCAAATAGTTTGGCACTGTCCCCTCCCTCCATGTGGGAAGAAAGGAATGACTTGTCTTTGTATAAGTATTTTCCTGCATTGCTGAGTAATCTTCAGAGTTATAATTTTTGTTGTCTGAGGGTCTTTTTTTTTTCTCTAAAGAATACAAAGTTATGGGGGCTGGGCCCCGGTGGCGTAGTGGTTGTGCGCGGGACTGCGGCCCACTGGGTTGGAGGTTCAATTCCAGCAACAGGCTGGGCCTCCTACTCTCACCATCAGAGGACAGTGATGCCCCAAAAACCAAGAATACAAAGTTATGATCTCACAGTTCTGAGAATTAAGATATTCATGGCTTTATAATATGAAGATGCAGTCATTCTTCTTTATTTTCTATTTACTCCACCTAGAAAACATCCTGGGGGTGAGATACAGGGATTCCTGAGGTGTTGTAGCTAGAGACCCAGAAGAGATGAAGCAATTCTTCAGTGTCCTCTCTACTTCCACATCATTACACAGATTGTCATGAGAGATAAAGTCATGACTTCAACCTTCTTCAGGGAGAAGCACCTTCCTAACAAAAAGAAAGAATAAATTCAGGTTAACGTTTAAACGAGTAAAGGGAGGCAGCGGTGCAGCTGGGAGAAGTGGAGGCAGTCCTCACAAAGCCAAGTGCTCTCCAGATTGATAGCACCAGCACTCTGCCCCTACTTTTAACCCCTGCACACACTCGAGGCCAGTTCAAGCCCAGAAAGCATGGGCTTGAGTGATGTTGAGCACTGACACACTGTCTCACTTGGTGTCATTGGAGAACCCAGGAAGGATGAAGGAGAATTGATGGTTGAATGCACGACTGAGCCTTTTGTCTGGAGGAAATGGGATTCTGGATTCTGGACTCCTGAGTTGGGGCTGACTTACAAAATTAAACAAGACAGTGAGGAGGAAGGTGATCAATTAAGCCTGAAAGGGCTCCACCAGTGCATTCATCCCGAATGAGGTCCCTGCTGGGCCTTGTCAACACTTTGGATTTGAGCCCAAGGGCTCCAAAGAAAGGCTTTCCTGGGTCCTCCTCCCTGTATCGCCACTTTGGCGAGAAATGTTTGGTAACATGGAATTTCTTAAAGTGGATATACTGGTCAGCTCTAGCCTTTAGCATGGAAATTATTCCAAAATCAGCTAGATTCTGAGGCTATTTGTGGCACAAGTTGGAAGAGAGCACTCCCTCATTGCCTACTTGGAAAGAATAAGAATTAGTAGTCCAACCACACCATGAAGCTAACTTAGAACATTATTGAATATATCTAATTGACATGACAATAATCTTACTAGGACCAGTTTTCATCTGAATATACGCAATTTGTCACAACAACAACAAATCTCCTTATTGAAATGCATACACAAGATTTTGTGGCTGAAGCCTTACTTGATACAACATCCAGAAACTGATGTATGAATTATTATAAGAGCTGTAAGTGTCTCCAATAAAATGATCTTTAAACCAAGCAAACAAAAACAAATTCAGGCTAGATTCAGAATAGGACATGGAATAAGGATTTCATGGCTGGGGTCAGATTGCTCTTCACTGAAAAGAAAGTATGCCAGAAAGATGCTTACTTGTGTTTTATGGACTATGTCCAGGCATTCAACTTTGTGAATCCTAACAAATGATGGATCACCTTGAGAAGAATAGGAATGCCGGAACACTTCATTGTACACATATAGGTCTTGTACATGGATCAAGAAACAGTTGTGTAAAAATAACAAGGGACTACTAATGGCTTCAAATCAGGCAGGGTTTGTGTCAGAGTTGCACATTGTCACAATACTTAGTCTATGTGTATCCTGAGCAGATAATTAGAGAAGCTGAATTATCTGAAGACGAGTGTGACATCATGCGGAAGGCTTATTAAGAACTGGAGACATGCAATGACATAGCCCTGCTTGCTGAAAGTGAGGAGGTGAACCTCTTGCTGATGAAGATCAAGGCTTGCAGTCTTCAGTATGGATGACAAGTCAATGTAAAGAAAACCAAAATCCTCACAACTGGATTGAGAGGCAACATGATAAATGGAGAAAAGACTGAAATTGTGAAGAATCTTGTCTTGCTTGGATCCTCAGTCCATGCTCACATCACCAGCAGTCAAGAGAAATAAGAGTGCATTGCATTAGTGTGTCAGGCAGGGTTCTCTTAGAGAAATAAAATTCAGGACACTACTAATGCCTTTTTATATATTTATATACTGAGAAACATATATAAGATAAAAAGAGAAAAAGTTAACTATAGAGCAATGCAGATTGCTCGGTGCAACTCACTTAAGATATATAAGAGAAAAAGAAAAAAGTTAACTATAAAACAATACCGATTGCTCGGTGCAACTCACTTGCGTGAGGCAACTAGAAGACTAGCAGTCCTTCAGTTTTTGAGGGCCGCTGAACAGTCCTCTGTAGAGCAATCCAGGCTATCTGGTTACAGGCAGCAAACGGCAGAGCAACAGTCACCAACAGTCACCAACTGTCACCAACAGTCAGCCAGATAACAGAGTCCAACAGTCCCCAGCTCAAGAGATGTATATCCCAGAAGCGTGGTGAAGTAGGGCTTGAAGGATCCTCAACTCACAGTAACACGGTCCACGATTAGGTGTCCCACGAGTAGTGTTGCTTGGAGGTCGAGGCACAGGACGAACAAGGCAGCTCTCTGGTCCGAAGATCCGGAAACAAGAGAGAGAGGGGGCGGGACTTGCGAAACCCTTCCTATATCTGCCCTTCAATTCATCCCGCGTGTTCATTGGCTGTGCCGTCACAACAGGTCCACCAATCTTCTGTGGCCATGTTGGCATAACAAACCTACCCATCACAATTAGTTAAGACTCCTACACTAGACCTTTTTAGAGTATTGAAAAACAAGGATGCTAGTTTGAGGACTAAAGTGGGCCTGACACAGCTATGGTATTTTCAACTGCCTCATATGGATGTGAAAGTTGGACATTGAACAAGGAAGACCTAAGATGGATTGATGCGTTTTGAATTGGATCTGGAGAAGACTATTAGACATGCCATGGAGTGCTAAAAGGATAAACCTACCTCTCTTGAAAGAAGTATGACGAGAGTGTACCTAGCGGCAAGGATGATAAGACTTTATCTTATATACTTTTCGAAGATTATCAGGAAAGACGAGTCCCTGAAGGAGCATATCATGTTTAATAAAATAGAGGGGCAGCGAAAAAAAGAGAAAATCCCCAAAGGAGACGGATTGACACCCGTGGCTGCCACATAAGAACAACTGTGCGTGTGGCGCAGGATGGGGCACTGTTTCATTCTGTGGTGCGTCAGGGCATTGAGGGCTGAGCTGACTCTCCGGCACCAAACAATAATGCTCAAGGTGACCTTGTGCACAACTGAAGAAAACACCTCCAATCTGTCCTTATGGTATTTGGACGCTCATACTTTCATTTACCTTGGATTTTAAGTCTTTTCCAACCCATGGATTCATCTCCTACCAGTATATGCAACAACAGTCCCTGGCTTCCTGCAGCAGGCTGCCAGGACTTCTTCCTAGTCTTTCTTTGTCTGGATCTTTTACTGACATGGTCTTAGAGGGACTGAATTTGACCCAGAACACCTTGAAAATTGATGAGTATTCCCAAACTATAGCTTATCTGCATCACATCATATTTCAAGCCTTCAGACTTGCTGTTAATATAATCTTTCATTAACTTTCTATGACTGGACCATATGGCCATTTGTCTCTTCAACCATCCTCTATTGCCTACTGACCCTCTGGGTTTGATTTTCTTCTGCACCAACTTGAAAAGGGTAGCTCTGTGAAGTGCCATCGAGTTTCCTAATGGCTCCACCAGAGCTGCTATCCAGTAGCACTAAAATACCGTTTCTTCAGAATCAGCAGGAAGAAGTCTGCTGTGACAGATGAAAGCAGGCCACCAACAAAAATTCATTAATACCTGCAGCTTTAGAGCAAGAACGCAAGCGACGGCCATCCTTCACAGATGTCAAGAATATGACATGTCAAACACAGGTTTCTCCTCCGTACACCCCCCCACCCTCCTCCCAACAACACATAGTCACATTATAAAAGAGAAAAAAATTAACCCCCGTCCGCCCCTAAATAGGAAACCCAAGGAGGAAAAGAACCACTAAATTCAGTCCTTCCTTCCTATAAGTCTGCTTCTGTAAGCATGTTCTGATAGAATCTCTGGGAGAGCCAAAGAAAGAGATCTTCAGGTGAAAGGTTACCTACGTTTATAATGTCAGGCGCTGGGGCCAGCTGAGGTAAAAGGTAAATGGTAATTTTATCATTAGCACGCCTGACCCCTTGGTCACCCCATAGCTCATGAAGAACGATAAGAACAGCTCACCTGTCAAGACGCAAACACTTAAAGGTCAGCGCGCACAGAAATCTTCCAGAGCTTACCACGGAATTGCTGACACCTTTATTATTGCCCGCTTAAATAAATGATTCAAGGGGCAAGACCAGGAACGACTGCTTTAATGTCGAGATTTACATGAAAGATTCCTGAGGTTTCTGTTTTAAAATTTTTTAAAAATACTTTCGCTGTGCTTTTGTGTGATGAAGCAAGAAAGGCCTTGACAACTCATAAATATACCTGGGCATGATGGTTTTCCCATATGTCTAGAAAATAAACCCTTTGCTTTTAATTTAATTAAACCCTTGGTTTTTAATTTAATTAAGCCGAACACTACACTCAACTATCAAGATGATTCTGAATTATAGCGACTCTGTAAGACAGAGTAGGCGCCTGCTGGTGTAGTGGTGATTCCATGGGTTTCGATCTTCTTGGTCTCCAGTCTGAAATCCCCAAGAACACTGTGAGTTATAGTCAACTCAGCCGCAAGTAGTTTTAGCGTTGTGCCAGAAACTCTTACTTCTGTCGCAGGGTGCCAACTGTCTTTGAACAAAATGACTTTCCATGGACTCTCTCAAGACCTTCCTGAGTAACTGACCCTCAGAGACGAAGAAAATGCATCGTTCAATGTATAGTGTTTGTAAAGCTTAGACTCTAGCACGGTGTCCACAACTGTCTTGAGATGAAATTAAGAGTTTCTAGTTAAAGCTGCTTTGCTTCTTTCCACATCTCATCATCTGAGACCAGAAAAGGGGAAGATTGATGTGTGTGTGTGAATTGAATCTGGGTTGAATAGAGAAACAAATTCAAGGATGTTCATATATGGATAGGAAATAGCTTTATAATAAAAAGTAATTGTATGTTAAGAAAACACCCAAGCTCAGTCCAAATCAAGTCTATAAGTCCTACATAGACTTCCATAAAATCCATACATACATACATTGTGTCGAGCACATTTGTACATTTGTTGTCATCATCATTCTCAAAACATTTGCTTTCTATTGGCTCCTCACTTTTTTCCTCTTTCCCACACTCTCCTTCCCTCAGAACCCTTGATCATTTATAAATTATTATTATTTTTTCATGTCTTACACTGTCTGATGTCTCCCTTCACCCACTTTCCTCTTGTCCTTCCCCCAGGGAAGGGGCTTTATAAATCATTGTGATTGGTTCCCCCTTTTTTCCTCACCTTCCCCTTACCTCCTGGTATTGCTACACCCACATTGGTCCTGTGGGATTTATCTGCCCTGGATTTCCCGTGTTTCCAGCTCTTATTGGTACTTGTGAACATGCTCTGGTCCAGCTGGATTTGTAAGGAAAAATTGGCATCATGACAGTAGGTGAGGAGGAAGTATGAAAGAGCCAGAGGAAAGTTGCTAAGCTGCACTCTCCCTGTTTATCTCCTCCTTGTGACCTTTTTGTAAGTGGATGTTCAGTAGCCTACAGGTGGGCTTTGGGTCTCCACTCCACACTTCCCCTTGTTCACAATGATAGGATTTTTTGTTCTTTGATGCCTGATACCTGATCCCATTGACACCTCATGGTCACACAGGCTGGTGTGCTTCTTCCATGTGGACTTTGTTGCTTCTCAGCTAGATGACCACTTGTTTATCTGCAAGCCTGTAAGACCCCAGATGCTATATCTTTTCATAGTCGGGCACCATCAGCTTTCTTCACCACATTTGCTTATGCACACATTTGTCTTCAGTGATCGTGTCAGGGAGGTGAGCATCATGGAATGCCAGTTTAATAGAACAAAGTGTTCTTGCATTGAGGGAGTACTTGAGTAGAAACCCAATGTCCATCTCCTTCCTTAATATAAAACCGATAAATATAATCACATAGATCTATTCCCCATTATCATATATAAGTATATTTGCATATGCATATGCCTGTATTTAGACCTCTATAAGTGACCTTTGCCTTCTAGTTTTTTCCTCTATTCTCTTTTACTTTTCTCTTGTCCCACTATCATGCTCAGCCTTCATTTGGGTTTCCTCTCAAAACCGAGAGGTAATTCCTCTCGGTTACATTACCCTTGATCAAGCCCTACCAGGCCCCCCACACCCTCCTCCCCATCGATTTTGGATCACTAATTGTTCTTTTGTGCTTTGGTTTGTTAACACCCACTTCCTTTCCCCCATCTCCCATGACCCCCGGAACCATCTGTCCTGTTGTTTTTCTCCTTGAGATTGTTTATCCTGCCTATCTTATCTAGATAGACCTGCAGAGATAATAACGTGCATGAAAAAATAAGACAGAGCAAAACAAACCAGCAAAAGGAAAAAAAAAACTAACAAAGAAAAGTCTGTAAATAGTTCAGTGTCTGTTTGCTGACCTTTAGGAGTGTTTCCCAGTAGTCTGATGGGGTTTCACGCTCTGACCCCAAGTCCATTCTTGGTATTTTCTGGGAGCTTCGTTGCTCTGTTACCCTTGCTGTTCTGTTGCATGAGGTCAGATTGGGCGCAATTTTCCCACTGAAGATCCAGTGCTGTGCCCTGTAATACTATGGGTCAGTGACGGGTGTTGTGTTTCATAGTGGGACTAGCCCTAGGTACTCTCTTGCTCATTGGCTGCTTTGAGCAAGAATATAGTTTTCTGGGCATGGTAGTCCAGGATGTGTTCCCCTCGCTCTCCCTCCACCTTCATTTGCTCCTATATGCTCTGTTCAGACATGTCCCTCTCCCTGATGGTAGGCATTTTTAATGGAGCTGACAAATAAGCTCTTCAGTATATCATGGGAATTCCCACTTATTCCCAAATAAGACTGAATCATTCAACCTGAACTAGGAAGACATGGTTGCCATCTATCTAAGAATAGTGTGTATGTTAGTGAGAGTTATCTAGAGAAACAGAATCTGCACAATATGCCATTGTAGTTATAAGTGCATTTGAATATGAAATTTACTCCTTCTCTCTCTGGAATGGTATTTAATGCCACATCTTTAGTAATTTCTAGAAAACACAAAAATAATAAACTGACAAACTCCTATTAATTATGTATTGGTCCAATAAGCTATAAGGCAGCATGTAGATCAGCATGGATCATTATATTTGAACTATTAATTTTTGAGGTAGCCAGTTTAGTAATGACTAGTCATAGCCTGAGCATTATTTTATCTATTATGTTTTTTTTTTTTTTTTTTAGTTTTTTTGGGCATCACGGCTCTCCGGTGGTGGGAGTAGGAGGCCCAGCCCCACTGCTGGAATTGAACCTCCGTCCCAGTGGGCCGCAGTCCCGCGCACAACCACTACGCCACCGGGGCTCAGCCCTTATCTATTATGTTTGAAGAAGTTAAATAAAATGTACCAAAGTATACTCCTGAGAATACGATTCCCAACTCTAAGTCTAAATTCACATCAAATTATACAGTATCCTATATTCATGTAACCCTAATTCTATATTAACTCACTGCCACTGAGTCAATTTTTGACTCAAAAGACCCTCTATTTGAATGCATTTATATTAATATATGAGAATAAGTTTTCAAAATTGCTATGAGATCACAGAAACCTTTATTAAAACAAAAATATCAAAACATGAAGTTGTTTTTTCTCAGCAGATCCTCCATCTATGTCTACACACTTCTGAAGGTGCTTCCCTCTCTCTAACATTTCTCCTGAAGAATTCTGTACACTTCAATTTGTTGTTGTTTTTGCTGCTGCTGCTGCACAACAGAATGAGACACTGCACAGTCCTGTACCACCCTCACAATTATTCCTATGCGTGAACCCATTGTTGCATCTACTGTGTCAATCCATCTCATTACACTAGGCCAAATCCGTAGTCTGGCATCCTGGAGAGATTAAATTATCTTCCTCTGAAATATATTTTTTTTAATTTGGGGAACAAAAAGAAGTTTGGAGGGTAAAGATCAGAGCTAAAGAGTAGAGACAGTAAGACTACGCAATGAAATTCTCATAGGACAGACCTTTCCTACTCTTGAATATGGAGGAGATAACAATGGTAAAAAAACCCTCAACCCAATTCTCCTGGACTTTTCTTTCCATAGCATTTTCTTAAAACTTCCTCACCAGAAGTTCCCATGACTTTGCTGATAATGGAAAATGAACAAAATACAGATCCGTGTTGCTCCAGGACCAGTTTTGACTTGATGTCGGAGAATTTGGCGTGGTTTGGGTTTGGAACCAGTTACACTCTCACCCAATCTCCCCATTCCTTTCATCTCTGTCTTTGATGTCATAAAACCCTCAGATGTGAGTTCTAGGGAATACCTTTCCCCTAAAACTAGAATTAGGAATTGGGTTTTCCCTTTCAACAAAAACTTTGTATTCAATATAGGCGCTATTCCTCATATGTTATTATTGTGGTTGGTGGTTGATGTCAAGTTGCCTCCAATTCATGGTGAAACCTTGTACAATAGATGAAAAAAAATGCCTGGGCTTGCACCATTCTTGTGACTCTTAGTAGGTTTGAATGCATCTCATTGAGGATTCCCATTGTTTTCACTGATGTTCGACTTTTCCACAAACAAGGTTCCTTTCAAGTGATCTGTCTTCCTTAATGAGGTATCTGAAGTAAGCCAGCTAACATCTCAGCATTGTCAATTCTAAGGAGCATTCTGTTTCTATTTTTTCCATCTTCTAGCAGCACCTAACTTAGCGATAGTCTTTTCAATTGCTTCCTATGCACAGACTATCTGAACAATGAAAAGGGTAGAGAGAAGAAAAATTAATGCATTCAAATCCGTAGTATAAAGAAAGACAAAACCCAGATGTAGCTATATTTCACTGTGGCTTTTCAAAGAATTTCTCCTGAATTGTAATCATCTCTCAATTTCGGTCGTAGGCACTCATTTAATGAGAAACTCCTTACAATTTTATAGCACATGGTTAATTCACAAGAATTTATATCATTAAGGTCATTAAACTATGTTATTTGCTATAGGCTATTAAAGAAAATGCTAATAATTTAAGCTGACTCCTTGATCTTGCAAGACGAGTTGATGTTGTGCTCCAATTCATTCTATCTTATTTCTTGCGTTTTAAAATACTAGAGGAGTTTTTTAGATTGTTAAATTTTTCTGTTGGAAAAGATACTTTTGGACTTGAAGGCAAATTTACCCTTGAATGAAAACATGAGTAATATTAATTTACCTCATTCCCCCAACCATTGAAAAAGTAACATTTCTCCTTTTATTCCCTTATCGGTTAGCAAACTGAGTATGGCCTCATAACCAGAGTTCACAGAAACAAATATCTTTAGCTGTGTTTGGTTTCCAAAGAGTTTCAGTCAAGGAACATAAAAAAGGGCAATAGTTTCAGAAGCCACTAAAATGTTATACTTGACTTTTAGCCAAAGAGGAGTAGGATTAATCCATTTTAGCAAAACTCAGTAAGACATGCTGACTGTCCCACTGTTCTCCTGTCACAGACATCAAAACGTGCTAACACATCTGCTCTCTCCTCACAAACATCAAGAATATTGTAAAACTGTTTCTAGCTGTTATAAAAAGATTGGGTATTATATATTATTGTTACATCTTATGCCATCTGATATATCCCTTCACCTACAATCCTGAGACTCATCTCTCTAAAGGGGGTCATAGCACCATCATTGCTATCAGTTCCCACTTTCCTCCCTTCCCTTCCCATACCCTCATGAATCCTTAACTGTTTTAAAAGGGGTCTGTCTATCCTGTATCCTGTATCAAAAGCTCTTATCTGTACTAATGGGCATATACTTGTCTAGTGGGATTTGTGAGGTAGACTTGAGATCATAATAGTGAGGCCAAGAAGGATTAAAGGACTAGAGGAATGCTGTGTGCTTCATCAGTATTATACTGCACCCTATCATTCCTTCTATGTGACCCTTCTGTGAAGGAATGTCCGATTATCAACAGATGGGCTTTGGGTTTCCACTCTGACCCCTCTCTTTGACACTCATGTGATCATTGCATGAGGGTGCTTGAGTGGGGGCGGGAGGGGATAAAGAGGAGCAGTGTTCTCTAACTCACGGACACACCACATCAGAGGAGGTAAGATTTTTAATGATGAATTTCTCTGAAGGAGTTCACCAAACCTTTCTCCCAAGGCACTTTCAGATAAATTCAAGCAGCCGACCTTTCCATTGGCAACTATGAGTGTCAAATATTTATACGGCCTAGGACCTCCTGTTCTAGTAATATTCTGAGCTCTATTACCCCTTCTTCTAGGGGTGTAGGCTAGAGGAACAGCAAGTTGGACTGGAAATCAAATTGGTTTGGGATACATACAGTGCTGCAGATTTTAAAAATGTTCCAAGATTGCTTCAGGGTCCTCCAGCCTCCTGGGTAGAGTGCTTTGAGACCTAGTAGCCTAATTTCTGTCAAGGGATCCAATGATTCCATGTCAGTGGGCTCATAAGAGGAAATATAGCATGCTCCCTCTGCTTAAGAACAAAGGTTTTTATTTTTTCACATTGCAGGTCAATAATCAAAAAGAACTCTATGGGAGTTTCATCTATGTGGAGACTCAAAATAGTTTGGAGCTCTCACGCTAAAGAGAGACCTTTTGCAACCCAGTGCTCACAATTTAAGCTCTAATATAATTATATAAAGAGCTAGACCTGATAGAGCTAATGGACAGATTTTTAAAAATTCACTGTTGTTGAGAGCTAAACCCACACAGAAGAAGGGCATCAGTCCAAGTGAGCCAGTATTATAAATAACAAAATCCAAGATTAGAAGAAGGAAGTGTATTACTGCTTAAATTCTGAGCACCTGGTTTGCAGAAGTCTATGAATGACAGTGAGAGCCTAAAGTCCATTTATAGAGATCCCACAGTGAATAGGCCTCCATTGAGATGTGAAAATCCATGTCCACAAACATCAGAAAGTAAATTATTACAAATATAGTTTGGTTAGAATAACATCTGATCAACCATTTTCTTTATGAACCCACTCATTTTTCTATTATTTATTATTTTCTGCTTTCTTTTGAATGAGAAAAAAAAGTAGCAAGTTTTTACTGAACACACTGTAGAATTTATTAAACCAAAACATGATGTCTTGTGTAAGCTTTCACTGAAAGCACAATAAAGTTTTATTTAAAAGAAAACACCTCTCAGTCATTGATGCAGACTCATAGTGACCCTTAGGACAGGCTGGAAGTACTCCCTGTGGCTTTCCACAACTATAACCCTTTACAAGAGCAGAACACTTTGTCTTTCTCCCCAGAAACAGTTGGCAATTTCCAATTACCCGCCTTGCAGTTAGCTACCCAACACGTGACCCACTCTACCACCAGGACTCCTGGATATATGCAAACCCAGTCAGATTATAAGACACAGCCTCAGCTTAAAGGAAAACACAATGCACATGCCAACAGGCTTCAACAAGTCTGTGGGAAATGGCATTAAAAGATCTTCGAATTTTCCTCAAACTTTTGGAAGCTTTCTTGGACCTTCATCCCAAAGTCAGTAAGAAGCCAACCCTGCGGCTTACCCTAGCAGAGGGTCGAATGGACTTAGGTCGAAACCCAGATGCCACCTTTTTCAGGCTGTAACTGGGCTTCCAAGACCCTGAATTTGCACATGTGTAACTTGGGAGCTGTAGGACTTACTCACAGGGAACACTGCCAAGACTCGGGGAGACAAATAGGTAACAGTCCTGACGTATCAGAAGAGTTGATACGTGTTCACTTCCTCTTCTGTTTCGGTTTTCTAATTTTTATTCAGGTATTCAAGATCAGAAGTCAATAGTCTTTTTTATTCAATCTTGAATTGCTTCAGGCGTTGGTCCCTGACTCAGTAATGTTTACAGAAGAGAGACCAGATATTTGAAGTCTTCATGTATTTTAATTTATCAAGACTTCCTAGACAAGACAGGCAATTTCATTGGTGTGCTTAAACTAGCAGGTATTTAAAAGTTCTTGGGAAAATGGATTGAAAAGAGAGTGGAATTTTTCCAAGAATTTTTTGAAGTTCCCTCATGGACTCGGGTTACTGATTTCTGCAATGAAGCCGAGTTCAGTCCTGATGTCTTAGAAGAGTTTCTCCTCTCCTTGGACACTAACCTGTGCCCCTCCTCACCCTGTTCCTCTCTCCTGTCTGGAGAAACCCTATGAAGATGGGGTCTAATAGAGGTGAGGGGCTCCTGGTGGGCCTCTGAAAGACAAAGAGGAACTGACTGCATTCCTGAGAGCTGAGCAGCAGTAAAAACAAATCTGTTGCCTGAGGTGAGGATTAAAGCAAAGGAAGTCTGGCTTTGAAATGGGCTGTCCACTTGCCTTCAGAGAGCCCAGTGGCCCTCTCAAAGGGCGCCTTCTCTGACCTCTCCTCTCTCCTGACAGCCTTGCCGCCTCCATGGTTTTATTTGTAGTGGTTGCTTCAAAACAAAAGGAGAAAAATGGTTTGGGAAGTTGCAGAAGGGGAGAGGGAGAGGAGAGGGGGAAAGAGAGGCAGGAAGAGTACCTGAGAGAAAAGAAATTAAAATTGTATTGGATAAGGGAGAAACACTCACCTAGGAAGCAATTGAAAGGGAGATGAAGGGCTCCCTGTAGTGGTTTGAAGTTAGATTATGAGCAGGCGAGGTGCTTTTTGGTGCCCTTTCCCAAGCAGGATGTGTGGAGCTATTGTACATGGAGGAAGCTCTGCAAGGTAGACAGACAAAGGACTTTAAGGCCATACTCATAGGTCATGAGACTATGGCATCAATCACTCTGGTGTCTCTACACACTTGCAAACAAAGTAGCAAATATGAGATCTTCAAACTCTGGGAAAATACAGCGAAATATAGGGGTTTCTAATGGAATGATTGCCTTTCCCCAAAAATCTCAAAAAAGCAGGGAAGAACTCAAGTTTGTTGAATCTGCCTAGTTCATAAGGTGCTCTGAGTTGATTGTAATTCATGGCTATCTTATGAATAACAGAACAAAACTCTGTGTCACCCTAACAGATGCCAGCATGTTCCCGTCCAGCACAGCAGCAATTGTGCCAAACCATCTCACCAAGAATATATCTCGGACTTGTTAACCAGTGGTCTAGTGGTCCACATGTTGGACTGCTAATCACATGGTTCAAAATTTAAACTTACCAGCCACTCCCAAGGAGAAAGAGAATCTTAAGATAGTAACTGAATTAATGGCTCCTTGGGGACATGGGGGTTGGGGGGAGAAGGGGGATTGGGGTGAAATGGTGAGCATGAAATGATGAGTACAAGAGTGAAGAAATGTTCTAAAACTGGTTGCGGCAATGATTGTACAACTCTTCCTGATGTGATCAAACAAATGGATTATATGATGTTTGAATTATGTGCCACCAAAACTGTTGGGGGAAAAGAAAAAAGATTTAGTCTGACTTCATGGCAGTGAATTTTTTATTGATCTTCCACGTCACCAGTGACCAGTCCTTCTAGATAATCCAAAGTAAGTAAGCAGGTCAAAGGATCAAAATACTCAAGACTTTCATCTCAGGTGACATCAGACATGGGTAAATCCTCTCTTGTTTTTTTATGTACCACATGACCTCAGATGCTTGGACAAAGCAAGCATGGCCACTTTTCTACAATGCTTCCCTGCCAGCTGATGCCTCACATTGGTTTTCTACAGCTTACGACTTTGCCTCTTCTGTTCAAATTTACCGTGACGTCCAGATTTGAGTGCCACAGCAATTACCTCATCTGTCTTTGGCACCAAGAACCATGGAGGAGAACATTCCCTAGAGATCACATTTCCCAATACATTATATGCCGAAGGAAGCTAGAGTCAGCCCACAGGGGTGATGTGACTTCCCTGATCTCTTTCCCAAGACGGATTGATGGCCAGGCCAACACCAGGCTTGTGGTCCACACTCCTCAGGCAGGGCTCTTCCTGGGTGAATGTACCGGCCCTGTGTGAATGAATTAATGAGGGCAGAGTGAGGGGAATGGCAAGAAATAGGTAGAGAGAGGCAGAGAGAAAATGAGTGGACCCAATTCAAAATTTCTGCCTAGGGCTATACCTTTAATACATTTAATATATGGTAATAATAATAATAACAGAACCACTCCATCATTCTTTTCTTCTGAGGGACTGAATTCTGCTCTTTTCAATGGTCAGATAGGAATGATATTTGAGGGCAATGACATTCCATATACATGATGCCCTTGATGTCCCAGGGTGCATTTTCCCGGGGTTATAATTCTTTAGCTGACTTTCAGTCTACTCCTGCTTCTCACACCAATGACTTACACCCCAGAGTGTATATCTATTATAATTGCTACCTAAAGAGAATAAGAATTACAGATAAGTAATTTTCTTTTCCTAATCTAGCCCCCCGGAGGCATTTTAGCAGCTAATACGGGTGATGACAGGCATTTCTGCTATAATTTATAAATTTCATTTTTCATAATCATGGATTTCAGCTCTCTACGTCATCTCCTTGAAAGGAAGCTAGATGTTTTTGTCACTGCTTTTTCATTTGTAGTCTCTCTTGCAAAGTGTTTTAAAATGCTCACACAATTATAAGAAATTCAGATTAGCATCTCCTCTGAAATGGCTTTCCTCTAATTGCTTACAAATCTTCTTAAAACAATTCATAAGGCATGAATTTAGGTGCTTCAGTGGAGCACTATATTTTAAGTGCTTAAGAAAATGTGAAATATTAATAAGTGGAACTTTATAGTTATTGGTCTCAGTAGAGAAATTAGTGATTCTGGATGTGTACTTAAAACAATTATATGGCACAGAATAGAAGAGAATTTATAGAATGCTTTCAGGTGGATTAATATCATTTTTGTGGCTTCCATTTCTAACTCAATCCCTGATGTAAGGAAATATTGATGACTTGTAATTAATATAATTAAGAATTCAAAAACAATGAGAACCACTGCATACAGACCATGATGGCTACACTTTAAAAAAAAAACAGAAAATTATAAATGCTGGAGAAGCTACAGAGAGATCAGAACCGTCTTATTCTGCTGGTGGGACTGTCAACGTCTACGAAAGCCATATGAAGCTACCTCAGACAACTCAGAAAACTACCATATGACCCAGCAATCCTTCTGGTTGGAATTTTCTCTACAGAGTCATAATATGAACAGACATATTCACGTTCATAAATATATCCATAGCACTGTTGACAATAGAAAAAAGATGGAGACAATGAAAATAATGCCCACTAGGAGAAGAATCAATAAATGAATTCTGAAGCATACAGACAATGAAACACTGTGCATCATTGAAAAAAACAAAGACGCTCCACGTGGCATGGTTGAACCCACAAAACATGATACTAAGTGAAATTAGTCAATCACAAAAGGGTAAGGTTATATGACAACACTGTCAAAAGGGCAGGGGGGAATATACAAAACCAAGATAGATACTTTCATACCAAAGACTTTGGAAATTGACAAGAAGTAGGTGAGGTAGTTACCTAAGTTCAGGTCTACTTGATAAATAAAGAGTAGGGTGTGGCATCTAACCTGTCAATCAGGTCCCAGCCTGTCCTGGAAACCTCCTCTCTATCTATCTATCTAACTATCTCTATCTCTATTTCTATCTCTCTATCTAGCTCTCTCTTCTTTCACCTCCCTGTTGGTGAACCACCCTGAGAGCTGCCAGAGCCCTGGAGAAGTGCCCACTGCCATTGGATCCACAAGACTTAAGATCCACCAGCCTGTGCTCTTCCTGCATTCTGCATCGTTGCATGTGGTTGTGTGAGTCTGAAGTGGGACTTACGGACTCATGTCAGACTTGTAAACTTAAGTTGTACTGGGTTGGAATGTTTTCTTGATAAATAAATCTTCTTGATATAAAGCTCTTTCTTACACATATATGAATGCCACTGAATTTGTTTCTTTAGTGAACCCAGCCTAATAGGACATCAAGGGAGAGAAGATAAAGCAATGGGCTGGATTATTGACCAGTGTTAATTTGTGTGGAAGGGAAATTAGTCCACGAGACATGGAAGAGAAATAAAGGAGAGGGTGAAGAGTAAACTACTGCAAAGTTGATTTATTTTAAACTGTTGAATACAAAGTTGATGATCTTGAATATAAACTCAAGTTTTTAAATGTTATTTCAAAAATAGCTAATCAAATAATGCAGCATTACTATCCTTGACCTGAACCCTCCCACCTGTTTCCTCAAAGTCAGTTTAATGCACCAGTCCTGAAACTCCCCAGTGTGTTAGGCTGGTTGATGGGAGAAACAAATTCAGTGGCACTCATATTGTAAATGTAAGAATGAGTTTTTTTATATCATTTTATTATAGAAAGAAGTTTTATATATCAGGAAAACATCCCAACCCAGTCCCAGATCGAGTTCATAAGTCCAATACCAGTCCCTAAGCTGACACTCATTTATAAGTCCTTCTTCAAACTCACAAAACCACATGCAATGATGCAGCATGCAGGAAGATCACAGGCCAGTGGGTGCAGAGTTCTGTGAATCTAATCATGGTGGCAGCATCTCCAGGGCTCTGACAAGTCTCAACACAACTTGTCAACCAGAAGATGAAGGCAAAGAGAAAGTGGAGCCCACCTCTAGAGAGCTATTTACCTCTGTTGCCCCTCCAAAGGAGGTCATCAAGCTACTATCTGATGGACAAGCTAATTTCTATCCATATCTGCTTACATGCAGACACAAAAAAACTTAATGATAGCACCAAGTAAAGCTAGTGTCCTCCAGTCAAGGGTCTAGACACTCTCATACAGCCCACAGGTGATGATGCTATTACCTGAAATACTCGTGGCATAGATTACAGTAGAATGGCAACATGCAAGGTACAACAGTATGAAGGCCAACAGACAAGTACAAATATTTTATTATCTTTCAATGTCAACATTCTTTATAATAATGATTTCTTTTTCATTTTATTGAGAGCTCATACAGATATTATATCATTCCATAATTCAGTCACATCAAACAGTATATGGACAGTTTCAACCAAATTTCTTTTCAAAACATTGTCTCCCTTCTTGGACGTCTTGATACCTGCTCCCCTCCACCCTCCTTCCCCCACTGGAAACTTTATTCCAAGTAAGAATACTTTAACTGGCTCACAATAAAATGTTGCTGGTATTATTCGTTGCAGTTGAGGCTGTGCTGAGTCATATCAATCCTATGTACAAAGACCAAACCTCTAGTCATTCCCACACCTGCCTCTCAATTGTTGTTCTGTAGGAACCCACTTTTTAGCCATTGTGTTGCTTCATTTCATTGAAGGTCTTTCTCTTTATCACTGACCTTCTATTTTACCAAACCTGATATCTGTTTCCAATGATTGGATCCTCCTAATAACATGTCCAAAGTATGTGAAAACTTCACTTCCGAGGAGGCTGCACTTTCTGCCTATATTTCTGCCTTCCTCATTCTGGCTGTACTGCTGCCAAGACAGACATGCCTATTCTTCTAGTAATCTGTGGCACTGTCAATATCAAAATCCAAAGACATCAACACTTCTCCAATCATCTTTATTCATTGTCCAGATTTCCCCTGCATGTAAGGAAATTGAAAATACAATGGCTTGTATCAGGGCTTCTTTCACTCTCTCGAGGGGTCTTGTGCAGCAGATTTGTCCAAGACAACACATTTGAGTTCTTCAGAGTGACTTCCATGAGTTTGTTTTTCCTCTTTTTTAATGTAACTAAAACTAAAGCCTCCCACCAACCATAATCCCCTTGATCCCCAGCAGGCCTTGGCAACCTGAAACTCACTGGAGACTCTCAGGCCTTTTAACAACAAACCTCCTTCATCAAAGAAACATCAGCATGGATGAATTGCTCTCCTCCTCCTCCTCCTCCCTGCACTCTCTGTAAACTGTTTTGGGTACATTAGGCTGTGAGAGAGGGGAGGGGCAGCTCTCAGGAGGGAACCAAACAAAGAGGAGGAGGAACATTATGAGAGACAATGGCCAAGAGTTAGGGACATTCATGGTTGTAACTTTGGTGGCCATTGGACTTTGGTCCCCATCTCTTTGCTCTGCGCGTTCTCAATAAAAGGTAACCTGGCACTAGCATATACTTATTATTTCAATTCCCCATTCACCTCTTGCTATCATATGACATATATTAATCTGGTAGGCATGGTTCTGTCTCAGTAAATGAATGTTATTGAAGTTTTGCCCTATCATCCATTTCCATGGGGTGTGTTAATAGAGTCCTGTCTTGTAAGATTTCAATCTCTCTGAGTGAACACTTCCTGTACTGCTGTTTGAAGCCACCCTATACATGTATAATTTCCTTTTATAAACAGTGCTTTAAGTTCTGTAAGCTTAATGGCTAACCTAATGACACTAACAAGAGAACTATGTGCCAAGAGGATGATAGATAAATTTCTCTTAAATAAAATAATGATGTCTCTAATGTGAAACAAAGACATATGTAAAACATACATATGTTTGGTTTTTAGGATTTTCGGCTAGAATTGAATTCTAGTCCCACTCTAAGAAAAATTAGTTCTTATAACAGGGCCTTAATTAGCATGCTCACCCTCCTGAAGATATGCATACAATAGCAAAGTATGGTGAAGAAGCCACAGGGAGCTCAGTTATCAGAAAGAATAGTATCTGGTGTCTTAAAAGTTTGTCTTCAAACAAGCAGCCATCTAAGTGAGGCATCCATCTAGCCAAGTCCATATGGAAGAAGCACACAACCTGTGTGATTTAAGGATCACAAATGGTAAAATTCAAATCTGAAGAAGGGCATCATATCAAGGTTTGCAAAAGGCTGTGGACGACAGTGAAAGGCCAAAATCCATTAGCAGTAGCCCCACATGGATTAAACACCCTGTGATTCCTCTCTAACCATGAGGGAGGGATGTGAAGATTCATTTTTTCAGACAGACAGTATTGTAAAATTCATTATAGCACATGAAGTTAGGTTAAGATGCCTGAGTGTCCTTTTTCCTTTTTCACCATTTTTGTTTCCATTTTAGTATTTTCTGCCTTATTTTTATTGAGATTTTCCTATGTTTTGTCCAGTTATTGACAATTGCCTAAGGAGAGGATGGGAGAAAATGGGAACTAGCAACCACGAGTGCTAAATTTTAAAAAAGTTCTGAAATTGATTGTGCTGTTGATTACAGAAATTTTCTAAATATGATTAAATTGTGTGATATGTGAGGTATATGGCAATGAAACTATTTTTTCTGCTTTGTAGTTTCATTTTATTTAATCATCTTTTGGGGGGCTCCCCAAACAATCCAGGCACGCATCCATTGTGTCCCACACACCTGTACACATGCTACCATCATCCCTTTCTAAACATTTTCTTTCTGTTTCTTCTTCCTATCTGTGAGAGAGTGTGTGGTCAGTTTGTGAGAGTACCTGTTTAATTTGTGTGTCCAGGACTGTGAGTTGTCTTAGGAGAGGGTGCTTGTTGAGTTTTTATGTGAGAGAATGCTTGGGTAGATATGGTGAGTAGGAATGATTGGTGAGTTTCTTTCCAAGAGTGCTTACTAAGTTTAAATATAAATGTTTAGGAATTTTGTATCTTTGTATGTCAAACAATGTTTGGTGATTGTGTCAGAGTTCTTGGTGAGATTCTGTCTTTGTGTGCTTATTGAGTTTGTGTGTGAGTGATTTTTGAGTTTCTATGTTAGGGATTACAAACTTTGTGTGTGTGTGTGTGTGTTGAGTGCATTGTTTTTTGTTTGTTGAGGTTTTTTGAGTGCATTGCTAATGACTCTGATTGCTTAGTGAGTTTGTGTGTGCATGTGAATTCTTTTTTGTTTGTGTCTGTGATTAAATGTGTAATAGATACTCAACTATAAGCTGACCCAAATATCCACTGAGGCACCTAATTTTACCACAAAAACTGGATTAAAAATGTGCTGGAAAGCTCGGCTTATACTTGACTATATATGGTGTGTGTGTGTGTGTGTACATGCGCACATGCTTGGGGAATTGATATATAGGCATGTCTTGGAGAGTTTGTGTGTGCGTGTGCTTGTTAAGGTATGAGTTCGTGTGTATGAGAGTTCTTAGTGAATTTATGAGAGGCTGCTTGTTGAGTTCTTATGTGAGAGGGTATTTGATGAGATTCTGTGCTTGGTCAGTTTGTGTCTGAAAGTGCTTGGTGTGTTTGTGCTTGCGAGAGCTCCGTTATTTGGGGGAAGAGTGCTTGATGAGCTTGTGAGAGAGGTGGCAAGTTAAAATGTGTTGTGTAAGTGGTGAGTGTCTATGTGGAGTATTGGTTGACTTTGTGTGGATAAGAATACTTAATGGGTGTGTGTCTTGCACACTTGTTGAGTTTGTGTGTAAGAGATTGGTGAGTGTATGTGTGAGAAAGTTCTTGGTAAGTATGTGCTTTTGTTTATGACTCCTGTTTGTTTATGCATGTGTTGGTGGTGATTTTGTGTCTGGGAAAGGTTGATGAATTTGCATGTAAGAGTCCATGGTGTGTTTGTTCTTGAGAGACTGCTTGTTAACATTTTGTGTGAGACAGTGCGTTGAGAGACTGTACTTATCAGAATGTTTGGTGTATATCTTTTATGGAGTGTTTGTGGAGTTTGTGTCTGAGAATGCTTGTTGAGTTGATATGTGATTGCTTAGTGTATGAAAAGGTGTTTGCTGAGGGTATGTGTGAGAGAGCTGTTGTGAGTGTGTATTTTTGTTAGTTATTGCTAAGTTTGTGTGTGTATATAAATGATGGTGAGCTTTGGTGTGACAGTGCTGGAGAGCTTGTGCATGTGAGAATGTTTGGTGTGTTTGGGGGTGTGTCTTTGGTGAGTTTGTGTGTCAGAGCAGTTGTTGAGTTTGTGTATGAGAGAGTCCTTGGTCAGTTTGTGAGAGATTGCTGGTTGAGATTTTTTGTGAAAGAGTGCTTTGCAAGATTGTGTGTGTCTGAGTGCTTGATCTGTATCTTCAATGTTGAGTTTGTGTCTGAGTGTGCTTGTTGGGTTTTTTTGGTGAGTGCTGGGTGAGTTTGCCTGTGAGAGAGTGCCTGGAAAGCCTGTATCTGTGACAGTATATGGTGAGTGTGTGAATGTGTGTGCTTGGTGAGATTGTGTGTGTGTGTGTGTTGATTGAGTGACTGCGAGTGGTTGGTGAGTTTGAGTATGAAGGAATGCTTGGTGAGATTGTGTGATGTGACAATGATTGTTGAGTTGTGGGGTGAGAGAGTGCTTGGCAAGATTGTGTTTGTGTCATAGTGGCTGGTGGGCATCTTTCTGGGACTGCTTGGTAAATTTGTGTCTGAAAATACTTGTGTATTTTTCTGTGTGAGAGAGTGCTTAGGGAGCTTTTGTATTTGATAAAACATGGTGAATTTATGAATGAGGGTGCTTGATTAAATTGTGGGAATATTCTTGATGAGGGAGTGACTGTGGGCACCTGTTGAGTTTTGTATGAGGGAGTGCTTGGTGGGTTTGTTTATGAGGAATTGCTTGTTGAGGTTGTTGTGAAAGAGTCCTTGGTGAGATTGCGTGTGTGTGAGCGTGCTTGCTGAGTTTTGTGCGAAAGAGTACTTGTAGAAATAGGATGATTAAGGCTGATTTGTGAGTATCTGTGAGTGCGTGGTGAGTTTGTGTGTGAGAGCTCAGGTTTTTTGTGTGTTAGAGAATGTTTGGTTACTGTGTGTGTAAGAGTGCTTGGTGAGTTTCAGGCTTTGTATGCTTGGCGAATGTGTATGGTGGGTTTGAGTGTAGAATGTTTGGTGTGTTTATGATTGTGTTTGTGACTGTGAGGCTTGCTCGTGTGGGAGTGAGGGTTCTGTAAGTTTCTGTCTGTTGGTGCTCGCTGTGTTTGTATATGTGAGTGCTTGGCTAGTTCCTGGCCTTGTTCTGACTCACAACATTGAGCTCCTCCATCCTCTCCTTCCACTGATTTGGTCAATTTGAATATTCTGTCTTATATGTGATGAGATCCATGAATACGTGCTGTTTAAAGGTATTTGTAATGAATGAGCTTTTTTTAACGAACTGTTGATCTTGCAAAATTGTATCATGTAATCCCAATCATATCCCCCAATCCTTATTTCCTAATGATTGATCTTTCTTCTTTGTTTCCTACCTTTTTCATTCCAATGACCAGTAATTTTCAATGCATCTTGACTACATATTTCATCAATTTCATATCCATAATAAAATATGTCCTTTTAGGGCTGAGCCCCGGTGGCGTAGTGGTTATGCACGGGACTGCGGCTGGAGGGATGGAGGTTCAATTCCAGCTCCACAGGGACAAAGGCTGGGCCTCCTACTCCCACCACCCAGGCAGTGAGGCCCTAAAAAAAATGTCCTTTTAACAATCAGGCATATACTTCAGGGGCATGAATTATATTCCCCTTGTTTTGAAAGGCCACCCCCATTTTCATCACCCCAAACAGAAAGTCAGCACTCTTAAAAATCAAATACCTGCTTCTCCCTCCCCCTAGCCCTAATAGCCACTGATTTTCTTTGCTAATACCAGGAAAGTTTCCAAAAACTCTTGACGTGCACTACCATCTGACATACGATTCAGAGGGAGTGAGGGGAAACAGGAGAAGAAAGGCCTAAGCCTTAAAAATGAATATTTGTCTGTCAGCACCACACAATGCTTTCCTATTCTCCGTGTGCAGCCACTACCTTAGAGTAGTAAACCATTTGTTTAATCACTTTGCTTTTTCCTGACTGCTAGTAATGAAATGCTGCACTCTCTAAAATAATTTCCTGACTATTTGCTAAGATTCATCTCTGACATTTCATTAAATATGATCATTTAACTGTACAAGTACAAATGCATTTTTAATTTAGCTTACTGCAGATATTACAGATGTGGGGAAATGAATTCACATTGCTCTAGGACAAATATATCATTCACATATGCAATCCACAAAAGAACAAATTATTAAAAATTACTGAAACTTCCATGAAGATTTATATTTAACTTTTCCATGTTCAATCACCATGCCATTGCGAAAACATATAGCTTGCGACTTTGTCAGCCATGATTCTATGAAGAATGTGTGAGTCATTCCATAAAGATCTTGAGAAATAGCCTCCATTTCTGCTGCTGACACACTGTGTGGGAAAAAAAGAGAAGGGGATTGAGGTTCAAGAGTAAGATTCCGAGATAAAGGGTCTCCTCAGTCAATAGGAAATCGTTTGCCCTATCTGCTAAAAAAGGAAAAACGCTCAGAAAGCATATCCCCCATCCTGTGTAAGACCAATTCTAATTCATATTAACACTGTGTGTACTAAGTCCTCAAAAGGGAAACCAACAGTCTCACGTCTTCTTGGTAAATATTGTCACTAATCTCAAAATGGTCTGATGTAAAAACATGATTAATGTTTGTCCCAGAGCTATAATATCTAGAACTCATGAGTTGTGAGCTAACAATAATTGTCCACACCCAAAGGATATCAAGTATCTCCACGGAATAGACTTTTACTTTTCCCCAAAGAAAGAAGTTTGTTTTTAAAAATGCTTATGGTTTTGGAGACGGCGCACAAAAACAAAATAAGAGATTTCGACAGCCATCTCAAAACACAACCATATTCCAAAAGTGGAAACCAGAAGCTCACCATCTTGTAAAATCAAACGCTAAAATAACTTAGCCGTCCCTTGTGTTTTACACACTATCAAGTAAAAATATAACACAGACATCAATGAGAAGCAAAATTGCTCCTCAGTCTATTCTGGAATTTTTTTTAATTAAACAAAGCACTGTCATCAAGACGCTGCCAACTACAGAGACCCTAGAAGGCAGGGCAGACTTCCACTGGTGGTTTCTGAGACTGTTTACTGGCATAGAATGCCTCACCTCTCTCCCTCAAAGAGGCTGCTGGTGTCCAACTTCTGACCTCTTGGTTAGCAGCCCGGTGTGAAACCGCTATGCCATGAGGGCTCTTCTGAAGCCTCTTACCACACATTTAGACTTGAAGTTCAGCATGCAAGGTGTCCCCCACATATCCAGATCGCTCATATGCAGATAATGACATGATTTTAGATGTGAAAAGGACTCTTGAGGTCATGTTTCCTTTGGATTTTTACATAATCCATTTATTTTATATTTTTAAAATGAGGTTCAAATAGTTTATATGAAAGTTAGGTGGGGAGAAACAGGGACAGGGGGTTGTCCCTCTCCATGCCTGAACTCACCAGCCTCCCCACCCACCCACCCCCACCCTTACACGAGCTTGGATGAAAATCCCGTAAGTCCTTAGCCACTTATGAAGACTCCTGGACATGCACCAATTCAAGGCCAAGACAGGTGGGCGGGACAGCTGACGTCCCAGACTAGACCCAGGTGGGCTTAATTCAGCCAATGGGGTCAACCAATATATTCTACTGCGCCTCTCAGCGAGAGGCCTCAAATACCTGGACACTGGCGAGACCCCCCCACCCCCCTTGCATCTTCCTTCTTCCTCGCCCTTCCGCTGGGCCGTGCTGCGGTCTCCCTGGCCTCAGACGACTACGTGTGGGTGCGCAGTCCCACGAGGTCGCCCGAGTCGTTACTGTCACACCCGGAGCATCTTCCGTCCTCTCTCGGATCACAAACCAGACTTCGGCTTGAATTCTTTCTTGTGTGAAGCCAAGAACTGAGACATTTCCCACCCGAGAAATCAAACATGCCCATACTCGTGACTCAGAGATAGAACACTTTTGGACTACATCTGAAGGTAAGCCTAGCTCAGGAGATTTTCCTGGAGAGGGCCCCCCATTCTGGCCCCACGGACTTTCTGGGTACCTTCTAAACTTTCACCTCACCATGCTTGGGAGACTGAGGAAACAGGCAGCTTGGTTGGACTTTAAAACTGCCCAGCTAATGGTTTGGAAAGGATGCCAGCCTAGACGTTTCCCACCCAGACGTGGCTGCAGTTGTCGTCAGGACCTGGGACAGGGCCACGCACACTGTAGAGCAGAAGTCCCCGCCCCTCGTGTCCGTGTTTCTATTGATACTTCCCGCTTATTTCTGAGGTGAGTGGATCTGCCTCTCTGTGCTTCCCAGGGCTGGCATGTTTTCTCCAGCCTTGCTTCCAGGGATGTAATCGAAAGCCTGCTGCCTGCAGTATGGGGCGGGGTGGGGGGGGGGGGAGG
>PVJH01001690.1:0-76823 GCA_004026705.1 Nesogale talazaci | reverse complement strand
CACTCCGCAGCAAGGAGTGTCCCCTGCCACTTTTGTTGTAGGAGAGCTGAGCACAGGACCCTGAACAAGCTGGCACCTGGTTCCCCCAGGGAACAAGCCCCACATAGTGCCCCAATTGTGGACTTGAGCTTTTCTAAACAAGCTGTTTGGTCCTGTCACATTTGCATTCTTATCCTGCCAGAGTGCTGGTTCGTTGTTGTTTTCTATCGGCTGATTTTCCTTTGCTGATACCTCGGTCAAAAGCTTTCGAAAGCCAGGCCCCTGAGTAACTGTCAACGTTGGCTTCGGATGAGGTCCAGGTACTATAGTGGGAGCCAGACCCAGTCCAGGGATACATATGGCATCCAACTTAAAAGTAGGGGAAAAGAAAGAAAAAGAAAAGAAATGACAGAGGTTGGGGGGAAGCAGGGCACTAACCCATGCAAGGGGGTGTATTGTTTATTTCTCCACAGGAGAGGAAGGGATGAACCAGACCTGGTGTGCCAACACATGAATACAACATACCAGATGAAGCAGGGAACCAAGAGAGAGGTCTGCAGGTCCAGCCCAATCCCAACTACGTGGACACCCCACTCCACCCTCCCCCAGAAGAATTCACTTCAGGGGATAACACTGAAGCTACAGATCAAGGAGAGGGGTGCATCTGATCATAACACACAGGAACAAACAAAGACGGAAGAAGAGAGGGTGGAACACATCCTGGTCCACCAGTTCCTCAGGGATGATATTTCTGCTCAGACCAGCCAATGCACATGAGACATGATGTCCCTCACTGACCCATAGCGCTGCTGGGACAACACTGGGGACACAGTGACAGAATTGTGCCTGATCTGACCCTACCGCATTGGGGCAAAACACTAAGGGCATGCAACAGGGCAGGAAGGGGATCAAAGCAATGAAGTTCCCGGGAAAGCTTGGCATTCAATCAGACTTGACCAGAAAATACTCCTAAAGGTCAACAAACAGACCTGGAACTACTAGGTGCTTCTTTTTGTTGTTAGTTTATTTTCCTATTGTTTGTTGTTGTTGTTGTTGTTGTTTTCTTTTGTTGTTTTATTTGTTTTTTGTTTTTTTTTTTTTGCTTAATATTGTCTGCAGGTCTAAACTGAGCCCCGGTGGCGCAGTGGCTGTGTCTGGGACTGTGGCCCACAGGGTTGGTGGTTCAAATCCAGCAGCAGCTCTCCAGGAACAAGGCTGGGCTTCCTACTCCCACCAGGACAGTGATGCGGAAAAAAGAAAAAAGAAAAAGAATGCCTGAATGTCTATCTAGATAAGATAGGCTGGACAAACAATCCAGAGAAGAAAACACCTGGATCAGTGGTTCCAGAGGACATGGGAAATGGGGAGGGAGGGGAAAGGAAGTGGGTATCAACCAACCCAGGGACAAGGGAACAACTGGTGATCTAAAATTGATGGCAAGGAGAGTGTATGTTGCCTGGTAGGGCTTGACAAGGACAATTTAACTGAAAAGAATTACTAAAACCTGAATGAAGAGCAAACAATGGTGGGACAGAGGAAAATAAAAGGAAATAGAGGGAATAACTAGGCAAAGGACATTCATAGAGGTTTAAGTACAGACAAGTACATATAGAAATGTTTTTATATAATAGAGAAATAGATCTATGTACAAATATTTCTATGTTAAGTATTAAGGTAGCAGATGGACAATAGGCCTCTACTCAATACAAGAACACTTTGTTCTAATAACCGATCATTTGTGATGCTCACCTTCCTGATATGATCACAGAAGATAAAAGGGGTGCATAAGCAAATGTGAAGACAGCTGATGGTGCCCAGTTATCAGAAGATATACCATGTGAGGTCTTAAAGACTTGAAGAAAAGTAAGTGGTCATCTAGCCAAGAAGCAAAAAGCCCACAAGGAGAACACCAGCCTGTGCAATCATGAGGTGTCCATAGGATTAGGTATCAGGCAACCAAAAAATCATATCAATGTGAATGGGGGGAATGCAGAGTGGAGACCCAAGGCTGTCTGTAGACAATTTGACATCCCCTTACAAAACAGTCACAAGGAAGGGGTGAGCTAGTCGGGGTGCAGTATAGCACCAATGAAAGATGCAACTTTCCTCTAGTTCTTTCTTGTTTCCTCTCCCACACTATCATGACCCCAATTCTACCTCACAAATCCAGCTAGACCATAGCATGCATACTGGTGCAGATAAGAGCACAGGGAATTCAGGACCAACAATGAGAGTAGTGATACCAGGAGAGGGAGGAGAAGGTGAGGGGAGAGAGGGGATCAATGATCACATTGATCTCCATGTAAGCCATTCCTAGGGTGATGGACAACGGAAAAGCTGGTGAAGAGAGACATCAGTCAGTATAAGACATGGGGGAAGTGATAAATTATCGAGGGCTCATGGGGGAGGGGGGAAATGAGCTGAAGGGGAAAGAAAATGTTTTGAAAATGATGATGGAAACATATGTACAGAGGTATGTGATGCAATGGATGTATTTATGGATTGTGATCAGAGCTCTTCAAGCCCCCCAATACAATAATTAAAAAAAAACCTCCAGAAGTTAGTGTTGAAGCCTTAAGGAGTGATTCTAGAATGTTAACCCCATCTTATACAATAGGAAACAGGAAGGGGAGGTCCAGAAGAAGGAGAAGGAGAGCAGACATGCCCAGATACTGACCACTTTTGGTAACCATGACCCATCAACTGTCTCCCAGCTTTCCTAGATCCTTGAACAAAGCACCAAGAGCTATGTGTGTCAGCAGCTGGGCCACTAAGCACAGGAGTGCTCTAACCAAAGTAGACCTCCTGGAGGGCCATGTCACCAACTCAAACAAACTGGCCACTGGGCATTCCTTTGTCCTATGGCAAATAACCAGGAGGGAAGGCACTTGCAGGCCAGTGGGCAGCTGCTAATTGAATATTGGCCTGGCATGGCCAGCAAAGCAGCAAGAGACAGCTGTTACAGGTCTGGAACCTGGAGTGAGAATTGATGTGGCAGAAAGGTCAGTAAATTTCCTTCTAGGTACCCTAAACTTTTTCCTTGGACCCTGGGCAACATTCACAGCTGAAACTATGGAAACTTTCACCCAGACTCCTCAGAAGCAGAGCATACAGACAAGGACCCCCAAGAGCTGTTGGAGGTGTGTGTCACCACCACCACCCTGTGAGAGTTGAGTGTTCGACAGAAAACCCAACCTCAGACCCACCACAGTCTTTAAGCTAATAAGTGCTTTCACCCAATTTCCTGTATTTAAAGTGAACTGGCACATATGCTTGTCAGTCCTAAGATTTCTTTGCTAAACTTCCCTTAACACGAACCTCCAAGGGAACTGCTATCTCACAGTTTTTCCTTTGCCTTACCTAAACTGTCTCCCTAGAAGTCATCAGGGTACCCAATGTCTCTGACACAAGTGTGCCAACCCCGGGACCACCAGCTCCTGATTCTCCCCAGCCTCATCCGTTGTGGGCCATCAGCGGTCAACCCTTTCAACAGAGTAGAAAGGGTGTGGATGCTAAGCCCCACACTGGACCCCTTCTTGACAGCAAGAAGAAGTAATACATGTCTTCTCCCTGCCCCAAAGATTTGACTCCATACTCCGTCAGTGGGGAAATGTTAGGTAGCAGCACAGAAACCAGGGGGTCTTCTGGGCAGGCTTCAAATTCAGACCCAAGCCAGGTAGGCTATACACCTGACTGGGTCCACACTAGACCTTTCCACTCGGCCGTGCTGTGGTCTTTAGCTCAGGCTACCATGTGTGGGTGTGAAATCCCACAAGGCTGCCTGTGTTCAGTGACTTTAAAACCTGAATCTTCTTTTCTCCTTTATAAAAATCCACTTGTACCACAAACCAGGCTTCAGCATGAGTCCTTTCTTGTGTGAAGCCAAGAATCAAGGTATTTCCCACTTGAGAAATCTAGCATGAACATACAAGAAATTGGTGCACAGACCAAAACTAAAACCCAGGGCTCCGGGGCACCTCATAAGACTCAACCCAAAAACCCTCCTAAAAATCAACAAAGAGACCTGGAACTATCTACAGGCTTTTCTTTTTGTGTGTCATTGGTTTGTCGGTGTTTTGTTTTGTCGCTTTATTTTTGTCTTTTGTGCATATTATTATATCTGCAGGTCTATCTAGAAAAGATAGGATGGATGGACAGTCTGGAGAAGAAAACAGCAGGACCAATGATTCTGGGGGGACATGGGAGAGGGGGCGGTGGGAAAAAGGAATGGGTCTTAACAAACCCAATCACAAGGCAACAACAATTGATCCAAAATTTGTAGGGAGGAGGATGTAAGAGACCTGATAGGGCTTGATCAAGGGTAATGTAACCAAGAAGAAATACTGAAACCCAAGTGAAGGCTGAGCATAAGAGTAGGACAAGAGGAAAGTAAGAAGTAACTAGGAGGCAAAGGGCATTTATAGGGGTCAAAAGTGAGACGTGTACATATGTAAATATAATTATAAATGATGGTGGGGAAATAGATCTATTTCCATATATTTGTAGGTATATTATTAAGGACATTGGATCTCTACTCAATGCAGGAACAGTTTGTTCTATTAAGCTGCCATCTCATGATTTTTACCTTCTTAAGACAATTGCTGAAGACAAATGTGTGCATAAGCAAACACAGTGAAGAAAGCTGATGGTGCCCAGCTACCAAATAATATAGCATCTGGGGTCTTAAAGGCTTGAGGGTAAAAAAGTGGCCATCTAGCTCAGAAGCAAAAAACTCACATGGAAGAAGCACACCAGCCTGTGAAATCATGAAGTGTCGAAGGAATCAGGTATCAAGCATCAAGGAATAAAAAGGCATATCATTGTGAGTGGGGGGAGGGGGTGATGCAGATTGGGGACCCAAAGCCCATCTGTAGGCAACTGGACAGCCCCTTACAGAAGAGTTACTGGGGAGAAGACAAGATGGTCATGTTGTAGTGTAGCACTGATGAAACATACAACTTTCCTCTAGCTCTTTAATGCTTCCTCCCGATCACCACCACCACTATCATGATCCCATTTCTGTTACAAATCCAGCTAGACCAGAGGATATACCCTGGTACATATGGGAACTGAAGGTACTCTGGGACAGATGATCTCTTTAGGACTAGTGGTGAGAGTGGCAACACTGGGAGGGTAAAAGAAGGTGAGGTAGAAAGGGGGAACTGATTACAGGATCTACATATAACCTCCTCCCTGGGGGATGAACAGAAAAGTGAGTGAAGGAAGACATCAGATAATATAAGATATGACAAAATAATTTCTAAATTATCAAGGATTCATGAGGGAGAAGGAGCGGGGAGGGAGGGGAAAATATGAGGCGCTGTTACCAAGGGCTCAAGTGGAAAGCAAATGTTTGGAGAAAGATGATGGCAACAAATGTGCAAATGTGCTTGACCCAATGGATAGATGTGTGGATTGTGATAAGTATTGTATAAGCCCCCAATAAAATGATTTTTTTTAAGTCAGGGCTCTGAATTCCTAAATGATACCATAGCCTTAAAGGTAAGCAACATTCTGTCTATGAAGGCCTTAAACTCCATAACCAAAGCACCAGGAAACGGTTCAACACATGCCCACCAACTTAGTGACTTAGCTGTCCCCTAGGGTGAAATGATAAAAGTTCAAAACATAAAGGGCATGATAAGAATTTTTACCTAGGCAGTTTGTGGTGTGTGTGTTGGTGTGTGTGTGGAGGTGGGGGGTGACCAACAATTCTAGTCTCACAGATCTCTGGACTCCCCACTGAACACTTCAGTTAGTCTCTTTTCCTGGCATCTTTAAGTTTCACACAAACTACAATTACTTTTGTAAATGTTCAATTATCTGCCCTTGAGAAACTCCACCAAACACTGTAGAATCCCAGGCCGGAAAAGAGTTGGCAGGAATTAAAAAAACAGAATTCCAGAGCTACTTGATTAGCATTCTGAAAAGGATGCCACAGAAAGATGCCTCATAAAAAAGTTCTCTGTGTGGCAATGAAAAGGCTGTCATTCCACAGCCCTTGGTTTAGTGTGTACCTGAAGGGCTTGATCGTCCTTCCTTCCCAGTAGAGACAGTGTTTGGAGTAGCACAGTAAGCGGTGGTACCACTTGTCAGATTATAGTGTTGGCTTCAGTCACTCACACTGGATTTGGATTTTCTCTCTTCTAATAAGCAAACTGTCTTCTATGAAGAGGGATGTTTCTAAGCAGAGGGAATTAAAGAGGAAATTGGAGAGATGCTGGTGTTCTCAACATTCTCTCACTTTTGAGGGGCTCTCCCTCCTGCAGGAGTCTGTCTCCTTAGGCCAAGCAGCAAGAGTTTAATTCCTGAGCTCCAGCCTTGTGGAATGTCACCATTTACCAATGTTTTTATTCTGTGCTTGTTACAACAATGGATGACATTGAGTGAGACTGTGTGCCTGTGAGGACTTCCCCAGCTCGGCAGCTTGAGCAGGAACAAGGAGTGTACTGCGTCCCCAAGTGACACAGTCGAAGGGAAACTATAAGCACAAAATGAATTAGGAAAGAGCTTCACTTGGCTTTGTTTTCTTTTACCACAAGAGAGCGTGTGTAGCTTTTCAAAAGCTGGCCCATCATTGTGGATAATTAAATAAAATTTGAATATATGCTATCAAAATATTGAGACTCATCCTGTCTCTTTGAGAAGTACCCCACAGGTGGACATGGAGTGTCTATCATAAGTGTTTGTTTTACAAGAACACTTCTATCATAAGTGTTTGCTTTAGAATATTTGTACTACATAATTTTGCCACTGAACCCCCACTCGGGGATGGGTTTTTGTGATACACCTTTAATTTATGAGGTCTGGTGATCATCTACTTGATCTTCTGTAAAAGCAATAGCATTGCTTCATAGCTCCTAGGGTACAGAAGAAAACAACTCCCTCTTTACCCAAGCACATGTCATCCTTTCCATAATGAGTGATAAAGCAGACATCCATCTGTATCCTGATTGAGGTAAGAATAACCAAAAGCACTAACCTAAATGTCAAGGACTCAAACCTCTTGTGAGTTTCTATGACTATAAGTATTGATAGGAGTAGAAAAAACAGTCTTTTTCCTGAGGAGCTGCTAGCGGTCTTGAACTGCCAACCATGTGGATCACAGTCCAACTTTAAAGAATCATGACCCCAGAGCTCCTAGAGGGAAGAATAGCACATCTGAAATTGTAAGGTTTCTGGAGTAGGTAATAGATACCTACTTGGCTTCTTCCCTGGATAAAAGAATTCACGTCAAAACCCGTTTTGTAATCCAAGCGGGGTTTTTTTTTTTTAATGAAGGACAGGACATTTCAGGTTTTATAATCTCAATGGGGTACATGCTATTTCAGAGAAGTATGCCAAGCCCCACCAAACCATACTGGAGTTCACAACTGGACACAAATGACGCCATGGAAAAGAGCACTCTCACATGCAGAATGGGGGGGAGAGAGGCTGCGTGTGCATGAGTGGGGATTGGAGGGACCCAAGGCTGAGAGCACCTGTGGCTCGAGTGGACCCAGAGCAGGCACAAGTGCGCCCTCCTGGAGGAAGGAGAGCTCACCCTCTGACCTGCCACTGACCAGGAGCAGCATAAGAACGTCAGAGACTGAATCTAGCTGCCCTAAAAAGAGAGACACAGCTTTAGCCCCTTCTGAAACACTCCAAGGGCAGAACGAGTAGTTTATCTTGTTCTTCTCCTGAGATAGCTTTCATGGCTGGCAGCAGTCTATGTGAGTTGTCGAGTGTGGACATGTGGCCAACTCAGTCCAGCAAGAACCACCTCCCTGATTGGAAGGTTCCCCTGCAGTCACCCAGAAACTTGCTCCTAAGCCTAGAAGGACCCCATTCCATAGCAATCTCGACAGCCCTTCTGGTCCCTAAACTCGGCCCTCAAGTCTCATGTGTTAAAGCATCACCATGGCCAGCTCTTTGGATTCTGATCTCCTTGTGCGTGCAGGTGTGGCAGATTCCTGGACATTACAGTGGTACAAAGTTATCTGGCTATTTGATATCAGTTCTCCATCTGGGGAATAGTTCATTTTGAAAATGAGAAGGGATTTTCGGGTAGACGTGACATGTGATACAAGTCAGACGTAGAAGTCAATGAAGCTGATCTTCAGAAGGCTAGTCTCCATCCTGTGCTCACATCTTCCATACGCACGGCCGCCCGAGCTCATTCCCGTCTACTCTTGCTCACTTCACAGTTGTTAGCAAAGAGCTTTGCACCCTCCATCACCCCCGTATGAAGTCAACGTATGTCACCTCTAATGACCACGTGGGATGTGGTGCCCTGATGCGTGTGGCCGGTCCGATGAGAGCGCAGTGTGCTGGAAAGCAGGCTACTGAGCAGGAAGTCCAGAAACCCCAGCACAGGCCCAGCCACACAAGCCAGCCCTGTGGCTTTGCTTCTAAGAATGTCAAAAAGATTCTTAAGGACTATTTCTACCTATTGAGTCCTAGCGTTAGGGGGTCCTTAGAATAAACAGAAGTTGGAAGGAGAGAAAATTGTCACAGATCCAAATCATGGTAAATAGAATCGGCAAGAAGGAAATGACTATCCCAAATGTATCATCACTGTTGTTTAGGGCTGGCCAAAGAAAAGAAATTTATCTTACTCTTATATAAAAAAAAACTACTATGATAACTAATTGTCATAAGAGTTTTAACAGAGGCTGAGGCCTGGTGGCTTAGTGGTAGTTTGTGAGACTGCAGCCCACAGGGTTGACAGTTCAAATCCAGCAACAGCTCTCCAGGAACAAGGCTGGACTTGCTACTCCCACCAGGGCAGTGATGCCACTGAATAAATAAATAAATAAATAAATAAATAAATAAAAGAGTGTTAACAGATAGGTCCAGTCCATCCACGCATCTGGTTTCCTTTTCTAAGATAATGTCCCACCTAATTCTCTCTCTGGGAAAAATAAACTGTAGGTAGAAAGCAGTGGGGGGTTTTACACAGCTGACTTTGTGGTTAGTAGCCTGGTGCTTAACCCATAGCGCCACCAATGTCTCTGAAAACAAAGGTGGTGTGGGGAGAACTAAAGGAGGGATTAAAAAAGGAGGACCTAAAGGAGGCCTGAGCCCCAGTGGCATAGTGGTTGTGTGCGGGACTGCAGCCCACTGGGATGGAGGTTCGATTCCAGCTCCACGGAGCAAAGACTGGGCCTCCTACTCCCACCACCTGAGGGCAGTGATGCCCCCCTCCAAAAAAAAGTACTCCAGGCCATACCAGGGGCTCAAGTGGAAAGCAAGTGTTTTGACACATTCAAGACTGGATATTTTAAAATCCAGAAGTTAAAATCAAGCAACCAAATCAATGTGAAGAGGTGGGGAAGTAGTGGAGATCCAAAACTCATCTGTCACTTAAAACATTACAGACTGGATAAACTCCAGTTCCATCCCTAATGTGTTAAGAATGATGAGGGAAACAAATATACAAAAGTGCTTGACATGATGGATGTGTGTGTGGATTGTGCTAAGAGTTGTATGAGCCCCCAATAAAATGATTTTTTTTTAAAAATTCTCAGGTCTTGCTTTAGATAAAGGACACAGCATTTGTAATTTTCATTCATGTGCCATACATAAAATAAAATAAACCTATTTAAAGGTACTATTTGATTATTTTTGTAGTCCAGTTTCTTGCTTATTTATTCAAATTTCATCGATAGATTGATGAAAATTTAATTTGAATGTATTGTTCTTAATGCATTGCTAGTGTATGCTGCTGGCTTGATGGAAACTAGTTGTGTATGTCTGAGTCTTGGTGACCTTAAATTGCCTGAGTCAGAGAGGCAAGATTGTGGGCATTTAGATTCCATTTTCATCACGACATCGTGTACACACAAGTATATATTGTTGCTAAATGTCATGAAGTCGGCTCCCTGAGTCGTACACAATGGAACACAGCCTTACCTGGTCCTACCTCTTCCCAGGATCGATTGAGGATTCTAATCCACAGGATTTTCACAAGCTGATTTTTGGAAGGAGATCTCTAGGCCTTTCTTCTTCATAGTAATGGGCACAGGAGAATATTGAAACGGATGGTGATGTTATTCAAGATGATGATGATAGTGGTAACTAGACTCATAGTGATTAATAATGAACCCTTCTTCCTCAATAAATTTCTCAAATATTAAATGTATAAAATTTATTGTAGCAGCTATTCCCAGGAGACCTATTTTCTATGGTTTTCAACTTTCCTTCTCAGTAATACCAATTTGCACTAAAATTCTTTTACCAGTTTCTCAGAATGATTTTGTAGGATGAAAATATTTCTGAAACTCAAAAGAACACTTATTTTCATGTTAAGTATTAAGTCTTAAGGTAGCAAATAGACATTGGGCTCCTACTCAAGTACTCCCTTAATACAATAGCTTTTTTCTAATAATCTACCATTCTGTGATGCACCTTGCCACTGAATTGATGGAAACTAGTTGTGTATGTCTGAGTCTTGGTGACCTTAAATTGCCTGAGTCAGAGAGGCAAGATTGTGGGCATTTAGATTCTGATCACTGAAGACAAAATGGGTGAAGAAACAAATGGGTAAAGTAAGCTGCTGGTGTCCGGCTAGTAAAGGTTTGAACTTAAACAAGTGATCTTCGAGATCTAGGGAAACAAATAAGGCCACATGTAAGAAACACACCAGCCTGTGTGATTAAGAGGTGTCTATGGGTTCAGGCATCGGGCATCAAAAGACCCCAAGCAATCATATTGATGCCAGTGAGGGGGGCTGGAGTGGACACCCAAAGTCCACCTGCAGATAACTGACTATCCCCTCACAAAAGGGTCATGAGGAAAGGACGAGTCAGCCAGGATGCAGTGTAGCACCAAGAAACATACAGCATTTCTCTAGTTTGTAATGCTTTACAAACACACACACACACAATCATGATGCCGGTTCACAAATCTGGCTAGACAAGAGCATGTGCATTGGCACACATAAGAGCTCACAACACACAGAATTCAGGACAGATGAAACCATCGGGAGCAGCAGTGGGAGTAGAAATACGATGTGGATGGGGGAAGGTGGAAGGAGAAAGGGGGAGCTGACAGCAATGACCAATGTAACCCCCTAAACACACACACACATAAACACACAGAGTGACATACAACAGAAACATACGTGAAGGTAGAGAGTGGACGGTGTAAGATATAAACATAGTAATTTATAATTTACCAAGGACTCACAAGTGTGTGGAGGTGGGGGGTGGTAGTCTGGGTGGACTAGAGAAAGAAATCCAGCGACACTCATATGTGTATAAGAAAGAGCTTTATATAAAAGAACCATTGTATATCGAGAAAGTATCCCAACCCAGACTGGATCAAGTCTATAAGATCGATATTAGCCCAATTCCAGACCGATATTAGCCCAAATTCCTCTTCGGATACACACAGCACGTGCAATGATGCTAAATGCAGGAAGATCACAGGTCAGTGAGTGGAAAATCTTGTGGTTCCAGTGGTGGTAGAAGCATCTCAGTGCTGGCATGGTTGTCCACATGGCTCCTCCCGCTCCAGGGCGCTCCAAGCCATCTGCGTAGCTCCATGTGGCTTGTCATCAATATGATGAAGCAGAGTGGGCGTTTCTCGCCTCTTGGGAGGAAGACAGGAGTCTTCCTCACGAGAAAGTCCTGCTCACACAGAGGCCTCATTAGCTATGAGCTGATTGACAGGTCAGACTCCATCCCTTTGCAAGTTGACAGATTATGTAACAGCAACAGGTGAAGGGAGGGAGGAAAAACAGAGAGAACTAATAGCAAGGGCTTAAATAGAATATGCTTTGAAAAGGATGATGGCAACATATGTACAAATGTGCTTGACACAATGGATTGATGAATTGTCTTAAGAGCTGCACAAGCACCCAATATAATGATTTATTAGCAAACAAAGCAAAGTAAAACCACTCTCTCACAAGTGAATCCAACAATAAAATATGTCAAGTGGAATAAAGAAAAAATAAATCATGACAAGTTTCAGATGACCAGAGTCAAAAAAACTATTAAAAGAGATCAAAACAATAATTGCAAGAAAGTTAAGTTTCACATAAAAGTTTCAAACTTGAGCATGAAGGAGATGCTGAAGGCAAAAATACCATCCAATAGTAGTGCTTGATCTAAGAAAACGGTCTGGGTTACTTCTTCCGTTAGGCAGACCAGAGCTGATTTTCAGGGCAGGCGGCTCTGAATAATTGCTCTAATCACTCATTAAGCCTTCCACCTTGTGTTAGGGAAGGCGAGGTGCCTAAACCAGCATCAGAGGGCAGATTCTCATAACCTGACATCTCTACAAAAATGCATTCATTTTTTAAAAATTTTATTTTGCATTCATGCTAATGAAGTAGGACTTTAAAAATATTTTTCAGGTTTTTTTTTAGGCATCACTGCCCTCTGGTGGTGGGGGTAGGAGGCCCAGCCTTTGCTCCTGTGAGCTGGAATTGAACCTCCATCCCAGTAAGCTGCGGTCCCACACACAACCACTATGCCACCAGGGCTCAGCCCCGAAGTAGCATGTTTTTCAGCAAAGGAAGAGGTGGGAGAGATTTCTTTGTACAGGCTCAAAGATAGAAACTGTAGATAGAGTAGATAGAGGTCTGTAGATAGAGGTCTCATAAAATGACTGAGGGATTTCTTTTCATAGATTGACTTACATGAAGTCTGATAAGCAAGATAAGCAAAAACATGTCACCAAGAATTGAGTTGTGGACTCAGCTCACGTAGAAAGTAGAAAATAATTAGGATGAAGTGTTATCAAAACTTTTCATGTCAACCCCAGAAAACATATTCTCTAAAACAAAATAAAGCTGTCAGATCTGTTTAAAGCCAAGAGAGGCAGGATATCTTTCCAGGTTGAATGGAAAGATGTTCCATTTGAGTCTTAGTCTTTTGTGCATTCTTCTGTTTTGATGCACACTAAAACTTAAATGACATTATCTTGACCTTTGGAGAAAAGTGTCTATAGTTTTTGCTAATTCTTGGAATTTTTTCCTCACTCCTCAAGTATATTTGACAGAAGTCAAAATAATTTCTTCCAAATCTGAACAACAAATTACCCAGAGTCCATCTAATGGCAAGGGATTTCCAAGAAGAAAAACAATGCATGAAAATCTATGCAATAAAAAAAAATCTATGCAATGTGCCAGGTACAGTGGAAGTTTAATTAGTGTAACACTAACCACCCATACATTTGCCAATATCCAACTTTTACTCTATTACAGCATTTAAGAAATGTTCTTAGACACATTGATTTTGTTGTCTGCTTTACCACGTGAACATTAATTTCTAGAGAGACAAAACCAATCTGCTCATATTTTAATCCCCAATACCTAACCCAACAGCAACTCCATAGTGGGTAACCAGTCAATGCTGCCCAACCAATTTTTCTTTTGTTAACATCATACCAACTAGTCAGTTTAATGACATGAGCATAATTTTTTTTTTTGCTATCTCGATGCCACTCTTCTATTTCTTTTTTCCCTCTTTTGTCTCTTTCTTTGCTATCCTTTATTTCTATCTTATTTCCTCTAAGATCAATTAATGTAAAATACTCCTCAAGGAAACACTCTGCCGAAGAAAATGCAAGAGAATGAATACTGGGTGTCACTAATATGTTGGCTTCCTGAGCTTGCTGGGATTAAAACCACAATCAGAGTGGTTAAAAACAAAAGAAATGTATTCTGTCACCACTTGGGAAGCCAGAAGTGTGACATCAGAGTTGAGTCCTTCTATATTTTCATGATTATTTTATTGGGGGCTCATGCAACCTCATCATATCCATCCATCCATCCATTGTACGTCCAGAACATTTGTACATTTGTTGCGCCCACCATTCTCAAAGCATTTGTTTTCTACTTGTGCTCTTGGTATCAGCTCCCCATTTCCCCCCTCCCTCCCAGCTCCACCCTCCTGCATGAACCCTTGGTAATTTATAAGTTACTATTATTCTGTAGAGTGGGTTCCTTCTGAAAGTTCTGAGAGGACGCTTCTCATGTGTCTTCCAGCTTCTGGTGATTCCTGAGGATCCTTGTCATGCCTTCGTTTGTAGATGTTTCTTCCCATTCTCGGCCTCTGTCTCTGCATAGCCTTCTAGCTGTGTGTTAGGGTTGTGGTTTCTGTATCTCTCTGCCTCCAATTCTCTTTCTGTAAGCATACCATCCCTTAGATGTACAGCCTGTTCTGAACCTGTAAGACCTCATCTTCACTAACTACATCTGGAAATTCCCTATTTCCAACTGAAGTCACACGACTAATTTTTATGGGAAGACGCTATTGAAGTCAACACAGATGTCTACTGTATATTTGGAAGAATATTCTTTTAAACACATTATTTCATCTTCTCAGACTGCTGTTTCCAAGACAAAATGCTTGACAACTTCAATATTTTTTCCATTCACCTGCTGGTCCAGTTCTGAGGACTTGGGGATTTTTTACATCAAGTTGTAATCTTACACTGAAGACTGAAATCCATGATCTTCATCGGCAAGTGCTTCCATCATTCTCTCTCTCAGCAAGCAAGGTTGTATCATCTGCAGATCATCAGTCATTAATAAGCCTTCCTTGGGGCTGAGCCCCGGTGGCTCAGTGGTTGTCCCCGGGACTGCAGTCCACTGGGATGGAGGTTCAATTCCAGCAGCGGCTCCACAGGAGCAAAGGCTGGGCCTCCTATTCTCACTACCAGAGGGCAGAGATGCCCAAAAAACAAAAAAACAAAAACAAAAAATAAGTCTTCCTCTAATCTTAATGCCACATTCTTCTTCATATGACTCAATGTCTCTATTGACTTATTCAGCATACACATTAAGCAAGTATGAGAAAGGACATAGCCTGACACGTACATTTCCTCATTCTAAACTGTATAGCATTCCCTTGTTTTGTTCTCAGGAGTGTTCTGTTTGTATCACATGAGTTAAACCTGCTGCACAAGATTTCTTTAACATTCTGAAAAGCAAGGATGTCACTGTGAGGACTAAGGTTCATGGGACTGCAACCATGGGACTTTCTATCCCCACTTATACATGTGAAAGTGAGACTTTGAATAAGGATGACCACATAAAAATCCATGCATTTGGATTATGGTACTGGCAAAGAACTGCCAAAAAACCCCAGCACATCTGCCTTGGGAGAACAACAACCAGAATGCTTCTTGGAGGCAAGGATGGTGAGAATTTTTTTATATAAATCATTTTATTGGGGACTCATACAACTCCTATCATGATCAATACATTGTATGCAGACCACATTTGCACATTTGTTATCATCATTATTCTTGAAACATCCTCCTTCCGCCTAGACCCCCAGTACCAGCTCTCCATGTTCCCCTCCCTCCCCACTCTCCCTTCCCCATGAACTCTTAAAATTTTACAAATCATCATTATTTTTTCATCGTACACTCTCCAATGTGTCCCTTCACCTACTTCCCCCTTGTCCGTACCCCAGAGAGAAGGTCATATGTAGACCCCTACAATAGGTCCCCCCTTTCTACTCCATCTTCCTCGCATCACCACTTTCACCCCTGGTCCTGAATTGCCCCTGTTTCTGGCTCCAGTGTACATCCCCTGGTCTAGCTGGATTTGTAAGGTAGCACAGGGATCATGATAGTGGGTGGGATGGTGATAATATGTCTCATATTGTGAACATATTGTTAGGAGAGAATAACCTCCTGAGAAGGACATGGTGAGCCAGTGGAAAAGAGAAGCCCTTCAACGAGATGGATGGATAGAGTGGTTGTAACGGTGGATTCAAACATTAAGAACAATTGTGAAGATGGTACAGGAGCAAGGTGGCATTTCATTCTAGGATACGTAAGATTGCAGCAAGTTGGAACAAACTCAAGGGCACTTAACAACAATAATTTAATCTTTACAAAATACTTCATAGTACCTCAATGGAAGGACCAAGATGAAGCTCCTGCCTGTACCAAACTGCAAAAGAAGGAGGTGGAGGAGAAATAAAGAATTAGGATGGGGCTGAGTCCTGGTGGCGTAAGTGGTTGAGTGCGGGACTGTGGCCCACGGGCTTGGCGGTTCAAATCCAGCGGCGGCTCTCAGGAGCAGCACGGGGTAGCTCCCACAACCACCAGAGGCAGTGATGCCAAAAAATATATAAAAATAAAATAAAAAAAATAAAAAGAATTAGGATGAAATGGATCATGTTTGTATAAAGACTCAAAATCCCACCGTTTTTCTTTATTATGCAAGTTATGGATTGGACAACTTTTTGCATCTTTCACCTAAGGACAATTGTTTTCTTTAGTAATTTTATTGGGGGATCTTACGACTCATAACATTCTATACATCAATTGTTTCAAGCATATTTGTACATATGTCACCATCATCATTTCCAAAACATTTCCTACTTGAGCCCTTGGTATAAACTTCTCTTCTTTCCCCCTCCCGCCACTTCCTTGTGAATCCTTGACCAATTTTATAGTGTTATTACTGCTTCATATCTTCTGATGTCTCCTATCACCCAAATTTCTGTTATTTATCCCCTTCAGGGGGGCTATATATCCAATCTTGTGATGGGTTCCCCCTTTCTCACCCTTCCCCCCCCCCTTGACCATACCCCTACCCTCATGATATCTCTACTCCCACTACTGTTCCTGAGGGCTTTTTATTTCCTGAATTCCATGTGTCAAGAACAGTTATCTGTGTTCTCCATTCTAGGTCTAGCCAGATTTACAAGGTAGAACTGGGTCGTGTTATTGGGGGTGGAGGCACGTTGGGGAGGAGGTATTCAGCCACTAGAGGAATTATGTGTGATTCATCGGTGCTATACTTCACCTTGATTGAATCATCCCTCCCTTATAACCCTTCTGTAGGGGGATATCCAATTATTTACAGATGGGCTTTTGGGGTTCCACTCCAACCCCTTCATTCACTTTGAAATAGTTGTTTATTTTAAATCTTTTTATATATGATCCTGTCAACATCTCATGATCACACAGGCTGGTGTGCTTAAGGACAATAAATTTTGAACCCACCCAAACTCTTCACATGTGCCTTAAGCCTAACTGTATAAATGTAGAAGTGCAGCAAGCCTACTGTTTAAAAGGGTGATTTGGAAAGTGCTTTGCACACACAGGCAGGCAGAACTTCTGATCTTTCCACAAATCCTGGAGAGATTCCGGTCATTTTTGTAGAACCAGGAAGGCAGTTTACAGAGGAGGAACTTGAGTCTATCTCAAAAATAATTAGCATTCTTAATAATCCTACAGCTGCACTAAAACTGTTCTTACCAGTGTACACAGTAGGAAGATCTACCGTTTCTGTCCTGAAGAAGAGCAAGCTATTCTCCAGCAGAAATCTGATTTTTTGTGCATAGGAGGAGCAGAGTTGGAAGGACAATTTCTGCCCTGTTTGAGTGCTCAGAGACTGCGTGTTCCCAGCGAGGGCACTTTCAGATTTCAGGTGGCCCCATCTCAGTTCTGTTAGAGGGTGTTTGCTGTCCAAAAATCAGACAAAATATTAACTCAAGAAAATGAGGCTAAAGCATGTATTTCACTGAAGTAATGTCGCTTTCTTCTTGGTGCACACACAAAAACTGCCTGGAACCACGACAGCTGGGAGAAGCACAAGTATCCCAACTTTGTGTCTCCACAGAAGTGAAAACATTTTTTTGCAAGGACTTACTCAAATTCCAGCTCTCTGAAAGGCATTAACCTCATATCACAAAGAGAAGGCCACCACCTGGGGTTGTAGCTGCCTAAGCAATGCGCTCACAGCAACCATGTGTGAGAGAATACAATTATGCACTATAGACTTTCCGTCACTGTTGTTTTTTTTTCCAAAGCAGATTGCCAGGCCTTTATTCCAGATCACATTTGGGTAGACTCAAACTTCCAAGCCCCAGTTAACAGACAGACGTGCTAACCATTTGCCCTATTGTGTTAGTCTGGGTAGACTAGAGAAACAAATCCATAAACATGCATATGTATATAAGGGAGAAGTTTCTATACAAGAATGGAACATTGAGAAAGCATTCCAATCCAATCCATTCCAAGCCCACAAGTATGAAATTAGCCCATATGTCCAATACCAGTCTATAAAGTCTTCTTCAGGCTCATGAGGTACATACAATGGCACCAGGACAATCATCAGTGGGTCCAGAGTCTTGTGCATCCATCGTGGTAGAAGCATCTCTGTGCTGGCAGGGGCTTCTCTGTAGCTTATCAAACATCTCAGCACTGTCAGGAGTCTCTATGTGACTTCTCCAGATGTCGAGGTCTGCTTCCATCAGGGTAAGCACATGTGGCTTCTTCTTTAGCTCCTCCAGTTTCCAGGACTCAGGGTCTATCAGCTTGCTGCCATCTTGAATTAAGCACATGATGTAGTAGCCCATCTCCAAGGGACTGGGTCTTTAGTCTATCACCTCCATTGGGGAAATATCATGAGATTTTCCAGAATTCTCAGAGAGAAAGCCATGCGCACTCAGAGGTTTCATTGGCTATCTCCAAATTGACAGGCTAGACTCCACCCCTACACTCCCAATCAGGAAATTGACACCCAAGTACATGACTGTCACACATATCTAAAAGAAAATGGAAATTTAAAGAAGAGTGGGCAGGATGCTGGTGGAGGAGTGCTTCCCTCTGATACAGGAAAAAGGTCTAATGGCACGGTGGCTAAAATGCTCAACTGCTAATCAAAAGATTTGGTGGTCCAAATCCACCAGTTAGAGTTGCTTTGAGTCAAAATTGCCTTTATGACAGTAAGTTTAGGATTAGTATGGTGAAGAGATGATTTACTGGGGGTCTTGTTTCCATTCCCCGGTCCAAATCATGATTGTAGACCGTTGGAGAACTGAAGGAAATTATCCAGCATGCCCTGACAAGCTGATGTAATTAGAGTTGTCAGGAAGTTTCCTTTCTTGACTTTCTCTTTCACATGCAGTAGACAGAAATATTTGCAGGACAGACAGCTGAACCTTCCTCCGGGCTGTTTTCCGTGGATGAAAGCCTCATCAACCCAAATCCTCTTTTCTAAGTCTTTCGGGAACAGTTGTGTTGGCTTCTTTTATATCCATCTTCTCTCTGTTTGGACCAAAGTGCAAGCTGAGCAAATCTTGTTTCTTCAACTCACCATTGTTGCTGGCCAAAGGATTAGCGCCTACTTCTTTAGCTGCTATTTCCTCCAATAGTGTTTTATTAGTATTGTAGAGATGATGAAACACAGCACATGCTTGTGTTGGACACAGCAAAGGAACACAAAATGATGACAACATTTTCTCAACTCACATAAGATAGCAATGAGCAGCGTGCCGGGAATTTTTAACAAACAGGTACCCAAGGTAGACTGGTACATTTAGATGCCCAAATGCAAATGACACAGCTCCTCAAGTGGCACAGAAATCTTGTCACTTCCAAAATAAAAATCTATCTGGGGTCAAAAAAAGTATTGCTACTAGGTTTCCATTTTATAGGTGCATAAGTTTGTTCCAAACAAAATGCAGTTAAGCATGTCTTGGTGATCACTTAATGGTTCGAGAAAAATTCTCTCCATAAAAATTAGGGTGGGGAGAGCCTCAATAAGATGGACGGGCACAGTGGCTGTAGCCATGGGCTCAAACATATGAACAGTAGGAGGATGTCACAGGACTGGACAGTGTTTTGCTCCATTGGACAGAGTCATTGCGAGTCAAAACCCCCTGAAATGACCACATCTAACAATGACAATAGCACCTAACAAGTTTTTTCATTTTTGTTTTTTGGAGGGCATCACTGCCTCTGGTGGTCATGGGCCCTACCCAGTGCTGCTCCTGAGAGCTGCCGCTGGATTTGAATTGCCAAGCCCGCGGGCTGCAGTTCCGCACTCAACCACTTAGGCCACCAGGGCTCAGCCCTGCCTAACAAGTTTTGAAGACATGTAAAATGGTTCTTCCAAATACTTTATTGTTTTTTAAACTGTAATAGTCCTTCCAGTTCTTTTACCTTTCTCAATAAGGTTTACAATACTCTACAGAGATCTCCAGGATTTGGGTAAAATTCATGGTACACCTGTACAGCCATGCCGGAAGAACTAACATCTTCGTACATCTCTCCAGTTATTTAGATCTTCGTTGATTTCTTTCAGCAGGGTTTTATAGTTTTAATCAAATAAGTACTATACTTTAAAAAAAGATGTATACCTTTAAAAAAGACCAGGGTGATTTTGATTAAGTTGAACAATCAAAACAATGGCTTCTGAAATGTTCTGTTGAGTCACTTCAATTAAAGACAGCGAGTTCAGCTTCGCAGGTGATGGGGACTATTTGGAGGAATCTCAGAGAGGTGTAATCTTCATAAGTTTTTCTCTAACTAGGCTCTACCCACTCCACCATTTTGCCTTAAAGCTTTTTTTGTTTCCCAAACTCAAAAAATATTTCAAAAGAACTAACTTAGTTCCTAAAGATACACCGCCTACCCCCCCCCCCCAACACCCAAAAAAAGGGCGGTTTTGATGTGGTGTAAATAAAAAAGCACAGATTTCCTCAAGAAAGGTTTGGAAAGATGGAGAAACCATGTCCATAAGTTTGTTGAAAATGAAAGCTATGTTGAGGAATAATAACTTTGCATTTAATAGTATTGTTTAATAAATGTTTCTATGATTATGTAGTGATAATTTTTAGCTTATGCTCATATTTTTGGCTACTCAAATTTTGCAAACTATTACTGAAATTTCAAGCACCTATAAGATATATTTCAATATTTCTTCCCTTGGTGGGGGGGGGGAGAAAAGAGTAGCTGACACCAAGGGTTTAATTATGTACAAATGTGCTCGATACAATTGATGTATGGATTGTTATAAGAGCTGTAAGAGTTCTCAATGAAATGTTTTAATAAATATTTCCCTCCACGGTCTGCCCAGAATTTGCAACCAGAGCTCAAGCTATTAAACACCTTAAAGCAAGCTGCCTAGTTACTAAATTCATGGCAATCCTTTTATTAAAGAGTAATAATACTTCCTAAAAGGCTACTCCAACTTGCCTCCTCTTGGGCTAATGAGGATTGACATGAGAATCTGGAAAGGGAGGTGGGTGAAGTCAGGTGGGGGACCCAGTCCAATTCTAGTCTCTTAGTGGATGCTACTTGAGCCAGGTCTGGGGTTAGAGAATGCCATCTGTTCTTGTCCTCCTGGCTTCTTCAATATCCTCCCTTCTCTTCTTCTTGACAGCCCTAAAAGCCTGAGAAGCCTTGATGTGCACCCAGGGTGCTCGTAAGAGCAGATGACTTACTGTTTTCAGACTCTCCATTTTCATAAGAGATTGAGATCTTTTAAAATCCTGTACTTGGTATAACCTGATATTGCCTCACTGCCTTTATGGCGATCCCAAGCCATAGCAACCCTGTCGGAGGAGAAGGTAGGATTATTCCTGTGGGTTTCTGAGATTGTAATTTTTTATGGAAGTAAAAAGCCTGGTCTTTCCCCCGAGGAGGTTCAAACTGAAAACTTTGTGGTTAGCAGCCCAATACTATGATAGAATAAAGTTAATTTCATCAGAACAGATGAGATTATACAGGAATAATAAATTAGCAACAAAGGTTTGTGGGCCACTCCTAGGAAGCAGGCTACCCTCGGTAACAGAGAGTAGGAGGAAAGCATATAAACTACACACTTACCCTAAAGATTCTGCTGAAAAGTGACACCTGTCTCTTCCAATCACTTTTACTATCCAAAGCATGCCACAGAACCCTGACAGCTGTCAGTGGAGTGAGGAAGGGTTATTCCATCCTGGAAGGGCGGTGCAAATCTGTGAACAATGCTATGATCTATGTCAGTGAGGGCCCAGTTGGCAAGATCTCACATACATGTGCATTCCGTTTGAAATCATTCATCATTGAGCGTTTTTGATGTCATAGTTTATTTTTCAGGGGAGTGTGAGTCAGAAAGAAGGCATGTAATATAGAATATGAGTAAATTTTAGAATATGTTGATGATTTCTATTTTCTTGGAAAAGAAGGAATTCTATTTATTGATCGTAGGTGCCAATTCATATCATAAAAATGATGGACTAATTTGCTGAAGCAATCATATCTTCTCTGTGATCCCTAAAATACCCAGAAAAAAGCAACAGATGCTTTTGGCCAGCTGATCATAATGTTTGAAATAGTGAAGGTTTTTTTGGGGGGGTGGGGGGAGGGGGGTTGGGCATCACTGCCCTCAGGTGGTGGGAGTAGGAGGCCCAGCCTTTCCTCCGTGGAGCTGGAATCGAACCTCCATCCCAGTGGGCCGCAGTCCCGTGCACAACCACTACGCCACCAGGGCTCAGCCCCGAAATAGTGAAGGTTTATTGTGCCAACCTGGCAAAAAAAAAATACATATGGGATTAATCGAAGGACAAAGAGGTAAATGACTCAGTGAGCCTCACCATTCTAGTTCTTTGATCTCTTGCTCTCTGATGGTCAGACGAGGGTGCAGCTGTCTTAGCCAGTACACTGATTCAGCTGGCCAGGCTCACTTCCTGTGAGACATCCCTGAGGAGAAGCCACCTGGACCTACCTTGATGCAGCCCTGGGTGCTGGAGCAGCTGTGTGGAGATCCCTACCAACACTGAGATGGCATACGCCCTCACTGATTCAGATTTTTCTCCTGCAGTCAGTGTCATTGTGTGTGTTTTGTGAGACTGAGGAGGACTTTGTAGGTTAATGCGGAACTTACGGACTCAAACATATGGGCTAATGTTGGACTTATGGGCTTGGACAGCACTGGTTTGGGACACTTACTTAATGTACACTTACACTTCATATAAAACTCATATATATATGAGTTTTTGTGAATTTGTTTCCTTAATTCACCCAGACTAACACTATCTCAAGAGAAAAGACAGACAATATTTTCTAACTTCATGGAAGGCCACAAAACAATGGCAAAACTGGCTACAAGTCCACAAAATTCAAAGGGAAAGGGAGGTCCTTACCCACACTCTGGATCACTCAAAAGCAATAGCTCCTGTCCACCATACACTTTTTTCTCAAAAGTCAAACAGTAACAGGAAATGGAACTAGAGAGAGAAGCATGAAGCATTTCAGCACAAGAGAATGCAGCGCAGTTAATGCTGTCATTTTTATTGCTTATACGTCAATTAACATTAAGATGACAATTTTGGCAATTGTTCACTATTGAAAACACATCAATTAAGTTTACCTAATGTGAGTCACTAGTGTCATAGGGGGTTATGAGTTGGGCTGCTAACCAAAAAGGTCAGGATTCAAACCCATCAATCACTCCAAGAGAGAAAGGCGAAACTTTCTGCTCTTGTAAAAACTTACAGCTTCGAGAGTCAAAAGGCTCAGTTCTTCTCTACCCTGTGAGGTCACTCTACGGCTTCAATTGAAATGAGTCATGTTACATGAGAACAAGAAGGAGCAGATGTAGAATTGTTTTCTAATGACTTTGAATATCTTTGTTTTGTCTTGTCTTCATGTCAGTCACATTCCAACACATAGCTAACATCTTACTGCCTAACATATTATTTAAAATAAATACTAGAGTGAAGTTAAAAGAAACAGAATAAGAAATATAATTCTCTGGGGTAAGCACATGCCAGTGGAATGCTCCTGTTAAGAATTAGGAGCAAGGCTTCCCTTAAAAAATTTATTTTATTTTTTTTAATTAGAGACATTTGATGAATAATAATAGGAAGTAAATAGTACAACAGTAACAAAACAAAACTGGCAGATTGAGGGGCTGAGCCCCGGTGGCATAGTGGTTATGTGTGGGACTGCGGTCCACAGGGTTGGCGGTTCAAATCCAGCAGCAGCTCTCCGGGAGCAAGGCTGAGCTTCCTACTCCCACCAGGGCAGTGATGCCCCCCTCAAAAAACAAAAAACTAGCAGATTGAATCCACCAGCTGTTCCACAGGAGAAAAAACCTGGGTACCTGCTTCCATGATATTTCAACCTAAGAAATCCTTTGAGATAGTTCTGTTCTGTTAAATGGGTTTGCTGGATTTAAAGTCAACTGGATGGCAGAACCAATGTTTTAGGAAAGTAAAAGGAATGACCTTCGCTGTGATAGTCACTGCCATCAAGGGGATTGCTGCCCTGTTGTGCTTCCTTCATCTTTCAGCCCAGTATGGGTTGGGAGCCCAGACTGGACACAATTATCACACTATGATTCCAGTGTTTTCCCCAGGAGCACTGTGGGTCAGTGAGAAAATGTCGTGTCATCTGGTGGAGACGGCCCTACAGTCCCCTCTGTACAGTGACTGCTTCAACTAGGTATGTTGTCCTCAAGGCTTGGTGGGCCAGGATGCAGTTTCTCTCTCTCTCTCTCTCTCTCTCTCTCTCTCTCTCTCTCTCTCTCTCTCCCTCCCTTCCTCCCTCTCCTTCTTAATTTGCTCCCACATGGTCTGGCAGATCCTCCAGTCTCGGGGGCTTTATCTTCAGTGCTAGCCTTTGGAGTGTATTCTTCTGGGGAGGGGGGAGGGAATGTCAATGTAATGGGAATGAGGACTGGCTCCATAGTCCTCTCTGTTAGTTTCCTGCTCCGTGCCAGCATGTTGCCCTCAAGACTTGGCATAATGGGATAAAGTCTGTTCCTTCTCTCCCTTTCCTGTGGAGACATAAATAACACCCTTCTGGTGGGTGCATTAGTGCCCTGTTCCCCCACTACCCTTATTTTGGGGGGGTTGGTCTGATTCCTCCTAGAATGCCTGGAGCTTGCCCCAGGAATTTATGCATTCAGTAGCTTTCCCCTTATGCCCATTGGGTTTTTTAAGCTTACCTGAGTGGATTCATATTGTGCTTGTCCTTTTGTGCTTGGCTCACTATGTTAGACAGGGTTCTCTAGAGAAACAAAACCAGGACACTAATAATTTTATATATCTTTAGAGAGATAGATAACATAAGAAATAAGCAGTTAATTAAACTATAAAGTAGTACAAATGGCTCAGTGAAGCTCACTTCTGTGAGACAGCGAATCTACTGGCAGTCCTTTAAGTTTTGAGTTCCACCAAGTAGTCCTCTGTAGAGCAATTCAGGCTATCTGGCCCGAAGCAGCAAAGAGCAAGGCAGGTCACCAACAGTCAGCCAGATGACAGAGTCTGAAAGACCCCAGCTCAACATATGTATATTCCAATAGCATAGCAATGCAGGGCTTGAAGGAACTTCAATTTACAGTGACACAGCCCATGGATTAGGTGTACCACAGGTAGTGTAGCTTGTAAATGGAGGCACAAAACAATTAAGGCAGCCACAGACCGGTCCAATGATCAAAAAGGAGGAGTCAAGAAGGGCGAGGTTCGCTGAGCCATTTATCTCTCCACCCTTCAGTTAATCCCACATGTGTTCATTGGTCATGTTGGCCAAGCAAACCTATCACATTTACTTTGCTAAGCATAATTTCCTAAAACTCTTCCCATGCAATGATGTACTTCATGCATTTATCACTGCTTTTTAGGGATGTGCAACACTCCATTATATGTATATACCAGAGATTTTTAATCCATTCGTGGAAATTTAGGTCATTTCCAACTCTTTGGGGTTGTGAACTGTACCACGATAAACATTGAAGCACAGATGTCTGGTGATGATCTATTTCTTGCTTCTTCTGGGTAGATGCACAGTCAGGAGATGGCTGGATTATATGGTAGCTCAATTTCCATATGCTTTAGGTATTGCCAAATATATTTCCATAATGGCTGCACATATCTACAGGACCACTAGCAGTGAAAGAGAGTTCCTACCTAACCACAACCCCTCAAATGGTTATTGGTTTCTGGTTTTTGAATTGGGTTATCTTTCAGGATGCTAGGTGGTATCTCATAGTTGTCTCAATTTACATTTTCCTTTTGGTTAATCATGGGAACATTTTCTCATGTTTATTCATCATTCAGATTTCTTCCCTTGTGAAAACTTCTCTTCAGGTTGCCAGATATTGGTCTATATGTCTCAATTCTTGTAGGATCCTTGCCAGCTTTGGTATCAGTGTTATAGTAGCATCAGAAAGATGTCATGAGTTTGCTGTCTTTTTGAATGCTCTACAAGAGTTTGTGTATTATTGGAGTCAGTTCTTCCCAGAATGCTTGGTAGAATTCTCCTGTGCAGCCATTTGGCCCAGGGGATTTTTTAGCTGATATTTCCTTGATAACTGTCTATTTCTTCTATTGCTATTGTTCTGTTGAAGTTCTTGGCATCCATTGGGGACAATCTAAAGAGGGATTTTTTTTCCAAGTTATTTGTCCATGTCCCCCAAGTTGTTGGATGCATTGGAGTACAGAGTTTTGTAATAATTAGTCTTTTAATTTCATTAGGTTATATTTAATGCACCCTGTTTTATCCCTTATTCTGGCTATTGAAATTTGCCCCTTACTTACTTTGCTTAGGTTTGCCAATGGTCTATTGATTCTCTTAATTCTTTCAAAGAACCAGTTTATTATTTTTAATACTTTTATTTGGGGTGCTTATATTTCTTATCACAGCCCATACATTCATCCATTGTGTCAACACATTTGTACCTATGCTGCCATCATCATTTTCAAAGCATTTTCTTTCTACTTGAGCCCTTGATATCAGCTCATTTCCCCTTTCCTCCCCAACTAACCCTCCCTATGAGCCCAGATAAGCTATATATTATTATTTCCATATTCTGCATCATCCTCTGTCACCCTTCAACCACTTTTCTGTTGTTCATCCCCCTTAAAGGAAGTTGCATGTTGGTCCTTATGATTGATTCTTCCTTTCTCCCCCACACCTTCCCCTTATCTTTACTCTCATCATTGGCCCTGGAGTTTTCTATCCTGGATTCCCTGTGTTGGGCAGTCTTATCTGTGGCAGTGTGCATGTTCTGGTCCAATTAGATTTGTAAGATAGAATTGAAGTCATGATCGTGGGGCAAAAGAAGTATTAAAGAACTAAAGGAAAGCTGTGTGTTTCATCAGTGCTAAAATGCACCCTGACTGGGATATCTCTTCCTTGTGACACTTATGTGAGGGAATGTCCAATTTTCTCACAGGACGAGCTTTTTTTTTTTTAATTTTTAAATCATTTTATTGGGGGCTCATACATCGTTTTTCACAATACATAAATAAGCATACTGTGTCAAGCACCCTCACTTGTCCACTTCTATTATTGTTCTCCAATCGTCCGCGTTTTCTCTTAAGCCCCTAGTATAAGTTTTTCCATTCCTTCCCCTCTTCCCCTGGTCTCTCCTCCCCACCAACTTTATACACTGTTATTGTTCTGTCATATCTTACACTGTCCAACCTCTCCCCCAACCCACTCCCTTGATGCCGGTCCTGCAAATAGGAGCTTGTGTGTATATCCTTGCTGTTGGTTCCGTCTCTCTACCCCACCTTCTCTCCACCCTTTCAGTATCTCCAATTTAACCATTGGCCTGAAGGGGCCCATCCATCCAGGTTTACCCATATCTCCAGCTCCCCTCTATGCTAGTGTGACTTCTCCAGTCCATCTGGATTTGTAAGGTAGAGTTGGGACCATGATGGTTGGGGGGCGGGGAGGAAGGCTTCAGGAACTAGAGGAAACTTGTATGCATCATCACTACCCGGCTGCCCCTTGACTGGTCTGTCTCCTCCCCGTGACTCCCCTGTAAAGGAGCAACCAATTACCTACCAGTGGGCCTTAGGTCCCCACAGAACAAGCTTTTTTATTCCACTTATTTTTGTATTGATTTCTTGTTCTCCGCCTTATTTATCTCAGCCCCTATTTTTTGCTATTTCTTTTCTTTTACTATTAGTAGGACTGTTCTGCTGATGCTGCTCCAATTGCTGGAGGTCTTGTGCCATGGTATGAGTCATTAGATTCATGAAAGCTTAATATATAATCTTTTCTATCAGGGCACCCTACAAACCTCTTTTAAAGGGGGAAAGAACTAAACTTTACAATTATGTGACTGGACCTGACAGATATTTACAGAACTCTCCACCCAAATGCAAAAAAAATCACATTCTTCTCAATCCCACATAGTACATACTCCAAGACAGACTACATGCTGGGAAATAAGTCAAGCTTGTGGAAACTCAAGCACACAGAGGCCAATCAGACTTCCCTCTTAGACCACTATGCCTTAAAGCTGGAAATCAACAAAGGGATGATCTAGAAAGCAAGGACAAAAAATAACTCTCTACTGAAAAGCAAGTGGGCACTGTCACAGGTCAGAGACAAAATGAGGAAGCTTTTAGAAATCAATGAGAATGAGAATGCGACATACCAAAACCTTTGAGACAAAGAAAAAACAGTTATCACAGGGAGTTTGATAGAAAAACTACACACATGAAAAAGGAGGAGAGCCTAATGATAGAAAAGATTATATTTTAAGCTTTCATCAGTCATTTAGTGTAGTTGTTGTTGTTGCTGTCATTAGGTGTCATTTAGTTAGTTCCAATCCATAGTGACCTTATGTACGAAATATTGAAACACTGCCCAGTAGGCATGAACCTCACAATTATGCCTATGTTTGAGCCCCAGTTGGTACCCAATATGCCATTCCATCTTGTCGAGGCCCTTCCTACCTTTCACTCTCTACTTTACCAAGCATGATGTCCTTCTCCAGGAACTGTTCTTTCTTGAAAAGATGTACAAATTGTGTAAGACTCACCGTTCTTGCCTCTAAGAAACACTCCGGCTATACTTCTTCCAAGACAGATGTCTTCTAACTTTTGTAAGTGCAATACTTTTGAAATCCCTTGGAAGTACCACAATTTAAATGCATATTTTCTTCTTTGTTATTTTACTACTCTGTTATTTACTGTTCAGTATAAATTGTCTGCTAAAATAAAGTTTTGAAAGCATGTCTGTGTGGGTGTAGGGAGGGCAAACAGATAGGAAGGGGCCTCCAAAATACGACACTCTTATAATGATCTGGAGCAGTGTTTCTCAACTTTGCTAATGCCGAGACCTTTTTGTAAAAGAATCATTTTATTGGGGGCTCATACAGCTCTTATCAAAATACATACATGGATACATATATATGCTGCGTTAACATTTGGACATTTGTTGCCATCCTCAATTTCAAAACACTTTCTTTCTACTTGAGCTCTTGGTATCAACTCCTCATATTTCCCCTCCCTCCCCCACTCCCTCACAAGTCCTTGAAAATTTCTAAATTATTACTATTTTATATTTTTATTATAAATCATTTTGGGGGGGCTCATGCAATTCTTATCACAATCTATACATACATCCATTGTGTCAAGCACACTTGTACATTTGTTGCCATCCTCAATTTCAAAGAATTTTCTTTCTACTTGAGCCCTTCATATCAGCTCCTCATTTTTCCCCTCCCTCACCCTCTTCCCTCCCTCATGAACCCTTGATAATTTATAAATTATTTTTTTTCATATCTTGCACTGTCCATTGTCTCCTTTATTTCCTTTTCTGTTGTCCATCCCCCTAGAAGGGGGTTATAGGTAAGCCATTGTGACCAGTTTCCCCTTTCTCCCCCATCTCCCCCCTTACTTCCTAGTATGGCTACTCTCAATATTGGTGTTAAGGAGTTTATTGCTCCTGATTTCCCTGTGTTTACAGCTCTTATGCATGTACATGCTCTGCTATAGACAGATTTATATGGTAGAATTAGGGCCATGATAATAGAGGGAGGTAGTATTAAAGACCCAGAGGAAAGTGTATGCTTCATCAATGCTGTACTGCACCCTGACGGGACCATCTTCTGCCCAGGACAGTGCTATAAGAGGATGCATAACTGCCTATAGTTTGACTTGGGCTTCCACTTCACTACCCCATATCATTCACTTTGTGATTTTTTTGTCCTGGGTCTTTGAGGCTTGATACTGGATCCCTTTGAAACCTTGGGATCACACAGGCTGTTGTGCTTCTTCCATGTGGGCTTGGTTGCTTCTTAGCTAGATGGCTGCTTATTTGTCTTCAAGCCTTTAAGACCCCAGATGCTATATCTTTTGATAGCCGGGTACCATCAGCTTTCTTCACCTCATTTGCTTATGTACCCACTTTGTCTTCAGCGATTGTGTGGGGAAGGTGAGCATCTCAAAATACTGGATTATTAGAATAAAGTGTTCTTTTGTTGAGGGAGTACTTGAGTAGAGGCCAAATGTCCATCTGCTTCCTCAATACTAAACATACAAATATATGTACATAGATCTATCTTACATCCATATATACAAATATATTTACTTATGTGCATGCTCTTATTTAGATTTCTATCATGTCCTTTGTCTCCTACTCTTTACCTCTATTTCATTTTACTTTCCTCTTGTCCCACTATCATGTTAAGCCTTCATTTGGGTTTCAGTAATTCCTCTCAGTTACATGGCCCTTAAGCAAGCCATACCAGCCCTCCTGTCATCATCAATTTTTGGTCACTTGCTATTCCCTAATTCCTGGATTTGTCAAAACGCACTTCTTTTCCCTCTCCCCTCCCTCTCCCATATCCCCCCAGAACTGTGTTCCATTGTTTTCTCCTCCAGCTTGTTTATCCCACCTATCTTATCTAGATAGACATGCAGAGATAATAATATACACAAACACAAGAAAGAACAAAACAAAGCAACAATAGAAAAGAAAACAATAGCTACAACAACAAGAAGAACAACAAAAGCCAATGACAATCCAAAAAAAAAACCCTATAAATAGTTCAATGTCTTTTTGTTGCCCTTCATGAGTGTTTTGCAGTTGAGTTTCTTGGGACAGCATGCCCTGGCCCCACAGTGTATTTTTGGAGTTTCCAGGGGACTTCATTCCTCTACTCCACTTGCTGTTCTGTTGCATGCCTTTCATGTTACCTTGCTGTGGTGGGGTCCGAACGGGTACAATTCCTACAGTTGTTTCCAGTGTTGTCCCCAGTAGTGCTGTGTCAGTGAGGGACATCTTGTCTCATGGTGGGATATGGTCCTCTCTCTGTGTTGGCTGCTTTGAGAAAAATATCTTCCTAAGGACTTGGTGGGCAAGGATGTGCTTCACCCTTTTTCCTCCCCCTTCATTTGCTCCTGTGTGCCCTGATCAGACAAGTCCTTTTCCCTGAGCTGTTGCTTCAGTGCTGCTCTCTGAAATGAATTCTTCTGGGGGGGAGTTGGGGTCTGTCCAGTTAGTTGATAATTTGACCGGTACCTCAGGTCTCTCTACTGGTTCCTTGATTCATGTCAGTGTGTTGTGTTCTTGTTATGGAGATCCTTGATTCATGTCAGTGTGTTGTGTTCTTGTTATGGAGAACCAGGTTGAAGTCTCATCATTTTCTGCTTCTCCTGTGGAGATAGACACAACACCCTCCCCTTGGGTGGGTTACTGACCTGTGTCCCTGGCAACCCATATATTTTGACCCTCCTTTTTAGTTGGCTACCACATGTATCCCTGGGTTTAGTCTGGTCCCTGCCATATTACCAGGACCTTATCTCAGGAATGTTTGTATACAGTAGCTTTTTCCCTGTGCTTGTTTTGCATTCTTGAGCTTGCCTCAGCAGACTCATGTTATCTTTGTCCTTTTGTGCTTGACTTGCTTCACTTAGTACAATTTCCTTCAGTTTTTCCCATGTGCTTCACCACTGCTGTTTAGGGATGCATACTATTCCATTGTATGTGTGTACCACTATTTTTAATCCATTCTTCTGTTGATGGAAGTTTGGGTTGTTTTCAACTCCTTGCAATTATGAATTGTGCTGCAATGAACATCGGAGCACAGATGTCTGGCCATGACTTGTCCCTTGTCTATTCTTGTCTTGTCTATACACCCAATAGAGGGATTGATGGATCATATGGTAGCTCAATTTCCATCTGTTTTAGATGTTGCCAAATTGATTTCCAGGATGACTGTACATACCTACAGGTCACCAGCAGTGGTACTGTCTGATATTTTTGGATTTGGGCTATATTTGATGATGTTAGGTGGTATCTCATCAAAATTTTAATTTACATTTCTCTTATGGGTAGAGATCTGAAACATTTTCTCATATATTTATTGGCCATTTGGATTTTTGCCCTTGAGAAACTTCTCTATTCAGATCTTTCCCCCACCTCATCAGTGAACATTTGGTCTTTTCACTTGTTTTAACCTAGAAGAGTATTGTAAATTTTAGTAATAAGGCATTTGTCTAATGTGTCATTGAAAAAAATGTTTTCCCACTCTGTGAACTGTCTTAGTACACTCTTGGCAAATTCTTTCAATGTATACAAGTATTTTGTTAATTTGTGCCTCCTCTGTGTTTGTGTCCTTCCCTATGTCAGATAGCCTATGTATTCCCTGAGTCAAAGTTCTCAGATTTTTACTAATTCCCTTATTGATAGTTCTAATAGTTTGGGTTTTACTTCAAGGTCTGTGACCCACCTTGAGTTTATTCTTGTGCACGGAGTAAGGTAAGGGTCTTGCTTCATTTTTCTGTAGATATTTATCCATTTTTTTCCAGCACCATCCATTGAAGAGGATAGCTGCTTCCCATTTATTATTTTGGGGCCCCTTATCAAAGATCACTTATCTGTCTGCTGATGATATTATTTCTGCATTTTCACTCCTTTTCCATTGGTCTGAATATCTATCATTATACAAATACCACATTGTTTTGACCACTACGGCTGTATACAAAACAAGTCCTCCAATTTTGTTTTTCACTTGATCTTAGCCAAAAAGCTGAGAAGCGATAAAAATTTTGTTCTTCTTCTTGAGGAGTTATCTGCTAATTTTGGTCTCTTCCCTCTCCATATGAAGTTGGTAATCTGTTTTTCCAATTCTTTCAAGAAAGACGATGGTGTTTGAATCAGGATAACATTGAATTTATAGTGTCTTGGGTAGAACTGCCATCTTTACTATAGTGAATCTCCCAATCCATAAAGATGGGATGTCCTTCCATCTATTGAGGTCACCCTTGGTTTCTCTCTCTCTCTCTCTCTCTCTCTCTCTCTCTCTCTCTCTCTCTCTCTCTTTCTCTGTGTGTGTGTGTGTGTGTATTTCTTAGTGTTTTGTAGTTTTCCTTGTATGGATCTTTTGACTTTTTTAGTTAGGTAGATCCCTAAATATTTCAATTTGTGTTTGGCTATTGTGAAGGGGACCACCTTTTTGATTCCCCTCTTCTGTGGCCTTTTCCAATGTGTATAGTAGTGTGATAGACTTCTGCTTGTTGTTCTTCTAACCTGCCACTGTGCCATATTCCTCTATTGCTTTCAGTTCTCCTCTCATTGAACCTTTGTGATCTTCCATATATAAAATCATATCATCTGCAAATAATGAGAATTTCACTTCTTTCCCTAGATGAATACCTTTGATGTCTTTTCTTTGCCTTATACTGTTAGCTAGGACCTCCAGTACAATGTTAAATATTTACATATGTACATGCCTCTACTTAGACCGCTATAAATGCCCCTTTATCACCTTGTTCTTTCCTCTATTTCCTTTTACTTTCCTCTTGTCCAACTATCATGCTCACCTTCATTTGGGTTTCAATATTTTCTCTCAGTTACATTATCTTTGCTCAAGCCCTACATGGTCTCTTTCACCCTCCTTGCCACTGATTTTGGATAAGTTGTTGTTCCCTTGTCCCTGAATTTGTTAACACCACTTCCTTTCTCTCACTACCTTTCTCCTATGTCCCCTCTCCCCCAGGACCATCAGTCCCATTGTTTTCTCCTGCAGATTGTTCATCCCGGTATGTTCCCTTCTTGATTTGCTCCCTAGTTGGGGGTTCAGACCATGCTGCTTCCCCCACCATGTGTCCCCAGAAATGTCCTCTGTCACAGTCTGCTCCAGTAAGTGGTATGCTTTTGTATTCTTTTGACCAGTATTTTGTTAAGGAATTTTGTATCAATGTTCATTAGGAAATTTGGCTGTAGTTTTCAATTCTTGTAGAATTCTTCCCCCATTTAGGTATCAGAGTTATACTAACTTCAAAGAAAGAATTTGGAAGTTTGCCCTCTTTTTCTATATTCTGGAAGAGTTTGTGCAGGATTGGTGTGAGTTCTTCCCTGAATACTTGATAGATTTCTTCTGTAAAGCAACCTGGTTGAGGGGTTTCTTTGGTTGTTGTTGATAATCTCTTTATAACCTTGAGTATTGATTGGAGTCTGTTGAGATTCTTGATGTCCATTGGGAATAGTCTAGGGAAGGATTGTTTTTCCAAGAATTTGTCCATGGCTTCCAAGTTTTTGAATTCTTTGGAGTACAATCCATCATTGTACTGTGTTATCATCATTTTGATTTCACTAGGGTCTGTTATAATGCCCCCTGTTTCATCCTTCATCCTTGCTATTGAAACTTGTTTCTTCTTTTCTTCGGTTAAGTTCACCAGAGGTTTGTTGATTGTTTTTATCCTTTCAAAGACCAACAGCAGTATTAATTTTTTCCAGTTTTCTTCTTTTTCCTCTCCTGAATCACAGCGCTTATTTTTATTATTTCTTTTCTTTTGGTATTAGTTGGATTGTCTTGTTTACTCTACTCTAGTTGCTACAAATTTTGTGCCAGCATATCAATCATAAATCTCTCTTCCTTTTAAATATGTGCATGTATTGTTATGAAACTTCCTCTGATGACTGCCTTTGTTTATGTCATAATTTTTATTATGTCGTGTTCTCATTCTTTAAGGTTTCTAGAAATTTCCTAATTTCATCTTTGATCTGGGCCAGTACACACGCCCTTTACAATAGAGAGCTACTCATCCTCCAATTGTTTGCCCTTGTTTTTTTCATCTTCCTTTTGTTGATTTCTAGCCTTATGGCACAGTGGTCAGAGAGAGATCTGTATGATGTCAATGTGCTTAAATTTATGTATATTTAGCTTATGCCTTAGTATGTGATTTGTCTTTGAATATGTGCTGTGTGGACTTGAAAGGAATATGATTTTGTGTGTGTGCATGTGTGTGTGTTTGGGTGGAGAGCTCTGTAGTTATCTATCAGGTCAAATCGTCTAATTGTAGTGTTTAGATCTTTAGCCTTCTTGTTGGGTTTCTTTCCCATTAATCTATTTTTCTCAGCGAGCAGTGTATTGAAGTCACCTATTCTCATTATTGAGACTGTGGTTTCTTTTAAATCTTTTAGAGCATCTGATTGAAATATTCCACTGATCACTTGTTCAGCAAGTAAATGTTTAGAATGCTTAGTGGTTCTTGGTTTTGATGGTCTTCAGCATTATATAGTGCCCCTCCTTATCTCTGCGGTTTGCACTTTGAGATCAGTTTCATGTGAGATTAGAATTGCAACCCTCTGCTTTTTTTGTACTACTATTTGCTTGGTATGTTTTTCAACAGTCTTTGATTCTCAGACTATTTTTGTCTATAATCTAGAGATGTGTCTTCTGTAGTCAGCAAATTGAGGGTTGTGTTTTCTAAGCCAATCTGTTAGTTTCTGTCTCTTAAGACCTGAGTTCATTCCATGGATATTCAGGGTTATTGCATCTGTCCATGGACTCTGTGATGTCATTTTATCCCTCTTGTGTTGAGTGTTTTCCTACATCCATTTTTCCCTATGGGTTGCACTTATGGTTCATTTTTGCCTTCTTTCGATCATTGAGCCAATGTTATCTCCGGGGATGTTTTCCCTTTGATGGTTTCTGGGTGGAGTTGCTCTGTGTGGTAGTCTCTTATATGTGCTTCATGAATATTGTTCTTCTGCCAATACTGGGTCAGTGAGGATCTTTTGTAATGATGGATATCTTTTAGCATATTCTTTGAGATTTTCCTTGTCTTGGAAGACTCTCACTTCCCCATCAATGTTGATAGATAATTTGACTGGATAGAGTATTCTTGGATTTGTGTTATTTTCCTAAATTTTTCAGAATATGTTGCTCCACCCTCTCCTCTTCTTCATAGTGTCCGCTGATAGGTCTGTGCATATTCTTATCTGTTTGTCTTTATATATGATTGCCTGTTTTTCCCTAGCCCCTCTCATAATTTTCTCCTTTTCCTTAAAGTTGGATAGGTCAATAAATATATGTCTTGGTGACTTATTGGGATTCAGTCTAGCTGGTGTTCTTTCGGCCTCCTGAATGGTTGTCTGATTTTATTAAGCTCAGGAAGTTTTCTTCACTATTTTGGATGATTATTTCCTTGATGTGCATTTCTCCGGTAATGCATTATTCTGATATTGTTCTTTATTGTAGCATCAGACATAGCTTGAGGTTTCTTTCAGCTTCTCTGGTGGACTTGTTAGATGTTTTCTCATGTTCATTAATTTCTACTTGCAAATCTTCTAGGTCACTGGTATGGTTCTTAGCCTCATCAATTCTCTGTGTGACGTCTGAGTTTGCTGTTAGTTTTTGTTATCATGTCCGTTCACGCTTGTATTTCCCTTTGGTGCATGGCCTTTACCTCCTCTATCATTCCATCCTTTTTTCTGTAATGCTTCCCTTCTGTCTTGTGTGACTCTAAGGAGCATTCTGAAGATTTCTTCCTGTGGGAGGCCAAGGTCTGCCTTTTCTATGACTGCCGTTAGGACCAAGTCGTCCTCTGGCATTGGATTTTATTTATTTTCTTGTTGAAGCTGTGAAAGCAGCTTGCTGGTTTTGGTTGATCTATTAGAACTAGGCACCATTTTCCTGGGTGTCTCAGAGCCTTGGGCTCTCTTTGGAAGGTTGGCGTTGATGTTTCTTTAGGCTGTCTATAGCCAACTTAAGGGGTTGTATTTCACCTTTGTCCTTCTGGGGTTTCCCTTTAGCCTTGACTTATGCTTTGTGCTACAGCCACCCTCAGGTCTCCCTGGGGCGGTTTGCAGCTGTGCAAGCTGCTGTCCGATAGAAAGTGTTGGCCTGAACACAGAGGAGCATAGTTCCAGGATGAGTTGGGAATTGTGTGATCTGTTCCTGGCTAGAGGCACTTCCCACAGGTAGGCAGGTGGGAGGGAAAGGTCCCTACTTGTGTGCAGATCCACTGCTTGGAACACAGAGTGTTGGGGTAGGGGGAGAATTGAGTAGGGAGAATGCAGTAGGAAAACCCCAAAGGTTTGGGTCCCTATGTCACAACTGCACAAGCTTCTGCCAGATTTCTGTCCAACACCTATAGCCCCTGAGCATTGCTGTATGATGGAAACCTCTGTGTGTTTGTGAGGGGAGGGGAGGACCTGACTGGTGGGTCTTTGTGGAGCACCAAGGTTGAGCAGAAGCCTGTGCCATATGCCTCACTGTCCTGTGGCAGCAGGACAGCAAGGTTCTTGGGAGTGGGGGTGGGCGGCTGGCTGGTGGGTCTGTAAGAAACACCCAGTTGGGACATGACCCTCTTGATGGGGGGGGGGGGTGATTGGTATTGGTGTTGGGCCTATGCAAAACACTGAGGCAGGATTTGGTTGTTCTGTGTCACTGAGTCAAGGTCGAGCAGGTACCATGAGCACAGCAAAAAACGCAGCTGCTGGGCCTGAGACCTCAGGGGTCTGTAAGGAGTGCAGGTGATGGTGTTGAAGTCATCTTCTGGTTCAGAGAAGTGCTCTGAGCTGTCTTGGGAATCAACAGACAGACTTGATACCCCTACTTAACCCCCAAATCTCCCCACTCACCAAACTCCAGGGAGCTCTGGGCATGAGATGCCTATCTGGTCACCATCTTGTCCAAGTCTCCCACGACCCTTTAATGTAGTTTCTCATGTTGTGGTGACCCACCAACCATAAAATAATGTATCTCGTTACTTCATAACTATAATTTTACTACTGTTATAAATCAGGCAACTCCTGTGAAAGGGGTGACAACCCACAGGTTGAGAACCACTGCTCTAGAGCTTTAATGAAAGAGAAATTTTACCCAAGGTCAACTTCTCTTGTTTCACCTCTCTGCCAAGGGTTAATCCTACTGGAGTCTTTGGACATCCACTTAGTAGTGTCCACTTCTCTCTTTCACATATAAATAAGACAAATGAGGGGAAATGCTCACATTCTTCTTGACACACTTCACATGACATTTTATTAGTTGGGGAAACTGGACCCTGTGTACCCTACTCCAGTGGTGCTGGTGTCTCTGCCACCTGCTTTTTTTTAATGTCAGACACAGGTTGTGGGAGATGATTTTGGATGAGTACAGTTACATCACTGACCATACTGAAAAATGTTATGGTACTATTCTATTATTACACACCTACAGAATAAGGAACCCGAATAGAGTGGTTGTTATGCATTTAGGGTGCTCCCCACAAGGTCAGCAGTTTGAAACCACCAGCCACTCTGCAGGAGAAAGATGAGGCTTTCTATCCAGTAAAGACTGACATTCTTGGAAAGAATGACAGACCTGAAATGACAGGTCTACCCTGTCCTATAGTTCACTGTGAGTCAGAATTGACACAATGACAGTGAATGTTACAAAATGAGCAGAGGTGGCATTGTTGGGTTAAGGAGAAAACTGAGGTTGAGAGAAGATAAAGGACTTCTCCAAAGTCACAGAAGAAAGTTGTGAAAAAGGCAGAATCCAAATACAGATGCTCTTGGTTTTGGGGGTCAATCAAACCACATTGCTGGAAATTATACCATTAGTGTTTAAAATGCCAATAGATCAGCCAAGGTAGACAAGCTTCAGCAGAACTTCCAGATTGAGGCATATTAGGAAGAAAGGCCTATTCATTTCTTTTAAAGAAAATGAGCCAATAAAAATCCTAGTGGTCATAACAGAATATTGTCCTAGAATACAGTGCTAGAGGATGAGTTCCCTGGGCTGAAAGGTCCTCAAAATTGGCTCCAATATTAGGTCAAAGAATGAGAAAATAGCACAACTAGAACATAAATCATGAGGATGTCTCAGGACTAGAGCACATTTCATTCTATTGACCATGGGGTCTCCATCAGCCTGCATCACCTCAGTGACAACTAACAATAAGGGGGAAAGTTTGTCCAACTAAACTACAATGCAGGTTTCCTACACACACACACAAACAAACAAATCAAACTTATCAGCATCAAGTCCATTTTTGACTCACAGCAAGCCCAAAGAGTAGAATTGATGTTATGGATTTCCAAGACTTTAAATCTTTATCAGGGCAAATCTTTTCTCAGCTTCTTCTGAGAAGCAACTGGTGGTTTCAATGATAAGCTGGTGACTTCATACCAGCTTCTGGGTAGCAATCCCATACAAAATCCATATATGACCAGAGGTCCTCACGCTTCCTTTTCAGACACAGTCTCATTGTCTGCACAGTAAAAGAGCTTTTACTTGGCATGGATTTTGCCCTATATAACCCTCCCAGATATATTTTAAGTGAAATAAACGCGTTTAATATATTCCTAAGACTTTTTCACTTCTGGAGTCTCATTTGAGCTTTTGGTTTTTTAAAAAATAATTTTTGAGTATACATAATACCAACTCCAGTGCTTTACGATTACTGGCCATAGAGCCATTCTTAGATCTGTGGGAAAGCAGAAGTCTTCTGGCAAAGTGTTCTGCCTCCGGCAATCAAGAGCCACTGGGACTCCCTAGAAACCGCAATGTTCTTCTAATCTAACCTAGTCCCTGCTCACTCCCTATCTCCACTTAATGGATTTCTTCCAGTCAGTTTTCCAAGTAGTTGCCTTCCTGGCTTAGATGAGCGAGCGCTTTGAGGGCTTCTCCAGCTTTCTGAAGCATTTTAATGACTCTTTCACCAACGTCTGAAGCCTTGTTTCTGACCAATGCATTCAGTGCAGATTGAACTTCCTCTAACAGCACCATTTTTTCTTGCCTCGTATGCTACCTCCTGAAATGGTGGACTATCAATTATTTTCTGGTACAGTCACTGTGTATTCTTTCCATCTTTTCTTTATGCTTCCTGAAAGATTCAATGTTTTGCCTCTAGGATCTTTCAAAATTGCAGTCAAAGTTTGAGGTTTTTCTTGAGCTCTTTCAGATTAAGATATGCCGCATGTGCTCTTCCTTTTGGTTTTTTACTTCTAGGTCTTTGCACAGTTCATTATACTTGACTTTTTCAGGAGCTGCGCCTTGACATTTTCTATTCAACTTCTGGCTTCATCCTTTCTCCCGTTTGCTTTAGCTACTTTACAATTAAGAGCAAGTTTCAAGATCTCTTCTGACATCCACTTTGATCTTTCCTTTCTTTCCTATCATTTAATGATCTTTTTAATGACCTTCATGAATGATGGTCTTGATGTCCTCCCACAGCTCATCAGGGCTTTTGTCATTAGTGTTCAATACATCAAATCTTTTCCTGAGATATTCTTGAACTTCAGGTAGGGTAGGTTTATTTATTAAAAGATTTTAAAGCCATCCCACGCTGTATAGTAAAAGCACAGTTTCAATTCAATTATTTTTACATTAACTATCTCATCGTTTCAGTGAGTTAGCTTTTAGACCATCTTGGTATAAGGACTTTTGTAAAATGCACAGCTAGATGAAGGAGACCAAGTCAGGGTGGCAGTGTGGCTGGTAGATACCCATGAATCACGTCTCATTCCTCATGATCCTACACTGTATACCACAGGGAAACGCTGCCTGGTCCTGCACCTCACAATTGCTGCTATGTCTGAGTCCATTGTTGCAGCCAGGGTGGCAATTAGCTCACCCACTCAGGATATAATGAGATAAATCTGTTTTAGAAGGCCGCCCTCGTGCTCAGCTCTGTGAGCCTGATAAATATTCTCCATTCCTACATATTCTGTGACCTTCAGGCATCCAGAAAAATTCTATTATCTCATGGTTCTGAAAGAATCACATGCTGTTTGTGACTTTGTATCAGGCTACTCAAAATGACTTAAAATGATAAAGAAATTGGATAACTTTGAAAAAGACAGAAGGGAGAGAACTAATGACCTCAAGTCACCAGGACTATCGATTTAATAGAATTTGGAATGAGGACAGGTTGTGTAAACCAATATTGATGCAGAAGCTTCCCATAAAGTTGAATTGCAATGCTGATTGGAAAGGAGGCCATTCTTTTCTTAAAAAATCATTTTATTGGGGGATCATACACCTTTAAACAATATATACAGGGCTGAGCCCTGGTGGCGTAGTGGTTGTGCGCGGACTGCGACCCACTGGAACAGAGGTTCAATTCCAGCAGTGGGGCTGGGCCTCCTACTCCCACCGCCGGAGAGCAGTGATGCCCCCCCCCCAAAAAAAACACAATATATACATACATATTTTGTGTCAGCATTTACATCTTTGGGGGGGGGCTCATACAAATCTTATCTCAATCCATACAACCATCCATTGCGTCAAGCACATTTGTACGTTTGTTGCCAGAGATGCATTCTTTTTTGTGTGTGTGTGTGTGGGCATCACTGCCTCTGGTGGTCGTGGGCGCTACCCAGTGCCGCTCCTGAGAGCCACCACTGGATTTGAACCGCTAAGGCCATGGGCTGCCGTTCCGCACTCAACCACTTACGCCACCGGGACTCAGCCCTGAGAGATGCATTCTTTTAAAGATTTTTAAACTCTTATTCATTCTGACTCTCCCAATCTCCTCCCTTAAAACTTTCACAGTTCACTTCGACTTTGGAACCAAGTGGTAGATTTGAAATCCTGAGTCTTACTGGAACTCTTCTTTGATGATTGAAGTAGGTCACTAGAGAGAGGGTTTTGTTGGCTGTCTTTCAATTGACTCAACTCATGTCAGTCAATATCGTGTACAACCAAAATTATTCTGCATCACCTTTGCAATTCTAGATATACCTGAGTCCATTTTTATGGTCACAGTCTTTTTTTTTTTGTGGGCATCACTGCCTCTGGTGGTCATGGGCACTACCCTGCCGCTGCTGGATTTGAACCGCCAAGCCCGCAGGCTGCAGTTCCGCACTCCACCACTTACGCCCCCGGGGCTCAGCCCCACAGTCTATTTTAAGTGACTTATATCTCCTATCACTATATTGGACAGTATCTCTTGTGATCCATAGGGCTTTCATTCGCTAATTTCTGAAAGTAGGTCACCAGGCATTTCTTCTGAGTCTTTGTCTAGAAACTCTGCTGAAGCCACCACAAGCAACCCTGCTGGTGTTTGAAATACTGTTGGCAGTTTCCAGCATCATAGCCACATGCAAAGGCTCCAGTGGGGCAACCGGTTAGTACATGCAAATCACCACAGTTCAATAAACTGACCAGAAGGTGGTGGAGATCAAGGTGAGGTGGCTGAAATGGCGCCATTAAATAAAAGACCTAGGAAACTCACCACCGGTTGAGGGAGCTCTTTAGACATAGTTCTGAGGACATTGAACTTAACAAGATGGAAATGAAAGCTTGTGGCTTGGGAAAAAGAAACTGACAGATTATTAGCCTGACACTCTTCATTCGCTAACCGCGGATAATGGATTCATTATCTCAGCTCCCCTCTTCTTAACAGTGTGGGCTTGATTGCCCTCTTGCCTACAGGTTATTCGCCATCAAAATTAAACCCGTCAGTTAGTTCTCAATTTTATAAACTATCCAGGCAGGGGTAGAGAGGAGGTAGGAGCTGTGTGGGAGGGAGGTTGTCTTTCCCAAGGCTACAAAGAATGATGCAAAGTTTTTCTGAAGGAAGCACCCTGAAAAAGGCCTGCATTCGTGGTCCCATAGTGACATCAGCTGGTCAATCTCCAAACAACAGCCTGAACCAAGAGGACAGGCTAGCTGGACCACCCATACTGGCCCCAGCTCTCCCAGGTACACCAGGCTGCTTTCTAGACTTGGTGCCATCCAGACTTTAAAGCACACGGTGGTAGATTCTAGGGCAGAGCTTCAGGGATACGTAGCCTTTTATAGAACCGGTTCCCCTTCTCTTCTTCAAGAGGCCCCCAACATTGTTGATGTTTAACTATCATCACCTTTTCTCTCCAATTATACCCCCGAATTACATCAGCAGGGGCAGTGTAGGGTTTCTCCAACTGTAAATCTTATAGGAACAGATGGCTTCTTTCGCTTCTGAACTGTTGAACTTGCAGTTAGCAGCTGAACACCTAGCCCACAGAACCGCCCCCCACACAGAACCTACCCACCCACCCACAGCTCTGCCCAGTTCCTTTAACAATGGGGAAATCAGCTGAGCCCTGGTGACACAGTGGTTGTGTGCGGGACTGGGGCCCACAGGGTTGGTGGTTCATCTCCAACAGCAGCTCTCCGGGGGCAAGGCTGGGCTTCCTACGCCCACCAGGACAGTGATGTGAGGGAAAAAAAAAGGAAAGATAAAAGGGTACAGAACTCATAACAAACCTAGCTCATGGTGACCTCATTTGTGTCAGAAGAGAACTTTGCTTCGTAAGGTTTTTAATAGCTTATTATTCAAAAGTTTCTTTCAAGGTGGATTCAATCCTACAACCTTCTGGTCAGCAGCTGAGTGTGATTAAGAAGTTTGGTTTGTATGTGATGTAATCGGTGAGTTGACATCGTCTAAAAAACTTGGGTAAACTTGTCAATTCACTTTCTGGGCTGCATTCATTAAGCCTGTAGCTCTCCAGGACTGTCTTTCACATGGTGACTAGGCAGGCTTAAACTACTAAATTTTAGGTTATCAAACAATCACTTGAAACAATCTATACTTGGTGACTAACCAAAAGGTTGGCAATTACACTTAACCTATGGTCCCTTGCACGAAACGTATAATCGTATGTTTCCAAAATATCATAGCCTGAGACCCCGATTGTTGAAGTTCTTTTTTTTTTATCATTTTACTGCGAGTTTTTGCAGCTACTATAAGAATTCATACATTAATTGAATCGAATATATTTGTACATATACTGTCATCATTATTTTCTAAACATTTACATTCTAAACAATTGCATTTGAGCTCTTGGTTTCAGCACCTCTTTTTACTCTCCCTCTCCTCAACCCTCATGACTTTTCATAAACCATAAACTATTATTATTTTCACATCTTACACCAACTGCTATCTCCCTACCCCTGCGGTTTCTTTCTCCCTCTTCTCTCCACCTTCTCACTATCCTCCTGGTATCACTGGTACCACTTCTATTCTTGATGGGGTTATCTGATCTGGATTCCATGTGTCCTGAGCTCTCATTTGAACCCATGTACCTGCTGCAGTCCAGCCCACAGTGAAAGGCTGGACTGATGTCAAGATAGTGGGGGTGATTACAGACCTACTTGACACAAGCAGTGTCTCCATGAGTCAGAATGAACTCAATAGCAATAGGTTTGATATCAGATTAAAGTATAGTAAGAATCACACCAATAAATCCAGACCAGGACCTTTCTCTGCTCTGCCACTCCACTTCCAGATTCTTGCTAAGAACAAAGACAGAGTCCCCTCACATCACCCATACATACACCCACACACAAATCTCCACAGCCCAAGACAAACCCAAAGTCTTCTGTAGCTAAGAATAACCAGATAAATATTCTTTTTTCAAGACTTGCATATAAGCTAGCTTTTAGACATGGGAATTTAAAACCTTCCAGTGGCAACAAGTAGAAAAACAAGCCTAAATGAAAGTTATAGGCACTGTAAATCATAAATGGGTTTTAAATTTAAAACACAGTTAAGTAAGATATATAAGATAGACATGGGAAACAAGCTTAGGGAGAAAGCAATAGACCAACAGTTCCAGAGGGACTTGAGAGGAGCAGGAGGTGGGGGAAGGGAGAGCAACAAGAAAATTAAAAGCAACAACAAGGAGAACATAGAGATCTTGATGGTGTTGGAGCACCAGTAGTTTAACCAAAAGGAATTACTAAGAGGCAGAAGAAGAGCAAGCATGATGGCGGGGCAGGAAGAAAGAGCCAGGAAAGATCTAGGAAGCAGAGCTATGGATAGAGATATAAACATAAGTGTGTATGCATGTGAATATATTAATTCATAAAAATAGAGGTATTGGCCTTTGTATATGTATTTATATGAAAATACATTGATGAAATGAATGGGCTTTGGACCTCTGCTGAAGGGCTCCCTCAACACAAGAACACTTTGTTCTAACAACCTGGCATTCTGTGATGCTCAACCTCCCGGGACAATCACTGAAGACAAATTGGATGCATAAGCAAATGTGAAGAAAGCTGCTGGTGCCCAGCTATCAAAAGATATAGTGTCTGGAGTGTTAAAAAGCATGAAGTTAAACAAGTGGCCATCTAGCAGAGAAGCAACAAGCCCACAGGAAATCATGAGGTGCCGAAGGAATCAGGTAATAGGCATCAGAAGACTCAAAACAAAAAGATTCCATATTGTTGAGAATGAGGGGAGATCAGAGCAGATACCCAAAGCCCATCTGTAGACAATGGGACATCCCCTCACTGAAGGGTCACAAGGAAGGGATGAGTCAATGAGTGCTCATTATAGCACGGATGAAACACACAATATTCCTCTGGTTGCTTGAGGCTTCTTCACCCTGCACTATAATGACCCCAGTTCTGCCTTACACTTCAGGCTAGCCTGGAGCCTGTACACAGGTAGATATGAGAACCCAGGACACAAGGAATTCAAGTCTGATCAATCCCCCAGGAACAGAACTGGCAGTCATGATATCAAGAGGGTAAGGGGAAGAACAACAGAAATGTGGGTGAAAGGAAACAGCAGTCGGTGAATGATACAAAAAAAACAATTTATAATTTATCAAGGGGTCACAAGGGTGGGGGAGAATAGCTGATACCAATGGCTCAAAGAGAAAGGAAATGCTTAGAAAATTATGATGGCAATATATGAACAAATGTGCTAAGTACCATTAATGTATGGATTGTTATAATTGCTGTAAGGGCTCCCAATAAAATTATCTTTTTAAAAGCACATAAAATACAGGTATGAGATTGAATCCCAGACCATATTAAGATATAAAGTGAGTCTCTTTGGAAAGGCCCAGGTCCATTGAGAAATGCAAGCCGATTCAAGAGTGTGCATAGTCATAAGATACCAAACTGACTAGTGGGACCCCTAAGATTCTGGCCCTTGCCCTTGGGACCTGCAACTGGACTCATCCAAGTATTAGAATAATCAGCCATAAAGGTCGAAAGTGCAACATTTATCCAGGGAAAAATTCAGAGGGTCGAGAAAGAAGGAAGAAGGGAAGTAGGAGGCACAGGTAGGAAGTGGGATAAGCGAAGTGTTACAATGAGGAGACTGCGATGGATGCGTTTAATTAGCTGAGTAGTTGAACTGTTGGGTCTGAAATCCTGACCTTTGCCTAATCCACAATCAAGTGGTTTTTTAAAGCTACCAATGATTCAGCAGAACATACAATCCAGTCTATTTTAGTCTTCTATCCTAGCCACCTACTCACTGCTACCAAGCCCATCCCAATTCCAACTCACTTAGTCCCAAGCCCTCTTCCATCCAGTTTCCATAGGAATTTTGCAAAGTGTCAATGGTTTCCTAAGCCAGTAATCCCCATGTTTTGACTCTACAGGAGCTTCTGCTACAGTGAGGATAGGAGAAGCAGAAGAAGGCTCTAGAACACCAAACACCTACCTCGTGGTGCAGAGACAGAGAGACAATGCAAAACATGCTGGAACCCATGGAACACAGCTTAGAACCATTGTCGAAAACCCAGCATATTTAGAGCGAAAGAAATCAATCACCAAATATTAAATAAAATAACATAGGCACTTAAGAGATGATCCATAACAACCACAAGATACCATCTAGCACCCATAATTGTAGCCCAATTTTTAAAAACTGAGATCAACAAATGCTGGAGAGGGTGTGGCGAGATTAGAACTCTTATTCACTACTGATGGGCTTGTAAATACGTACAGCCACTGTGAAAAGCAATCTGGTGATTCCTAAAACAGAAGACAATTGACATACCACATGATCCAGCAATACCAGTTACTAGGCATATATCCAAACAAAATAAGAAACAGATCATGCACAGATGTTTGCTCCCCCATGTTCATCACAGCACTGTTCACAATAGTGAGAAGTTGGAAACAGCCTAAATTCCTGTGTTAGACAGTGCTCTCTACAGAAACAAAATCAGAACACTTACAATATACATAAGTGTATATATGTATATATACACCTATGATATGTATAAGTGTATATATGTACATATACACATAGCATGTTAGAATATAACAGTTAATTAGACCATATAGCTGTAGAGACAGCTCAGTTCAACTCACGGCTATAAGACAATTAATATGCTGGAAGTCCTTCAACTCAAGTCCAAGGTCAAGGATTCAGACAACTGAGTCCTCCCTCAACCAATGCAGGCAGTCCAGCAACAGGCAGCAAATAGCAGGATGGGTCACACAAAGTCAGCAGCTCAGGAGCTTAGTGACTTTTATGATACTAATGGTTAATTACACCATCATCTTTAGGTATCTTGAAGGTCACTTTGCCAGAGGATGTCTCATGTCAGCTGGGATCAAATTGCTAAGGGAGAGAAGGGGATATTGACTACTGTGCATAGCTACAATAAGGTATCCCTGAACAAGTAAACAGCCCTGTCAGAGGAATGAGAGGTACTGATAGGAAAGTAAAGTCAGGAGAGGGGAATAGGAACACAAATGCATGGCACAAATGCATGGCTGTTGGTTGGAAAAGCAGGAAGACCAACCACCAGGAGGGGAGAAGAATGACTGAAAATGCTTTGGGGACCTTAACTGGGGAATGTCCCTGGTGGTATGCACCAAGTGGACTACATTGACCCAGGCTTCTGGGTGCATCCTGTGAACATAGGCTGGAGTTTTCTGGAAGGTCAGTAGGCAGCCACATAGAAGTGGGGAGAAGGGAACACCTTTGCAAAGTTGTGTAATACGTATGAAGTTGGCACAAGAAAAAGTCCATGGGAGGGCGTAACTCTAAACTAGGTCAGGGAGTGTGGCAGGTTTCAGGTCTTCTTGCTCTCTTTTGTTGGTCTCTTCCATATCACCACAATTTGCTGACTTGACTGTCCCTTATTTCAATACCTGGGAGGAAGAAAGGATCTTTTACAAATTGATTTATTTTATTAATTTTGTTAATGCCCCTGAAAAGCAGGAAATCTGACCTTTCTGTTGCTGTCATGGGTTAAATTGTGTTCTCCAATAAAATGGGTATATGTGAAAATACTAACTCCTGTATTTGTGAAGTAATTGTATCTGGTAAGCAATACAATTAGTTGTTTTGTTAGCGAGTAATTGTGTAGATTGTGTCTTAAATTTACCCATTTCTGAGCTATAAAAAGACTAGAGATTATACACAGCAAAGCAAGCAAGAATGGGGTGGGGGAGGGGGTAAAGGAGAGCAGCCATAGGAAACAAGGACGAATGGAGTTCTCCAAGGAATACTGAAAAGAATGCCAGTGAACCTGACCAAAATCAAGCCTGCTGCCATAGAATCAGAATTTACTCATAGAAAACCCTGTCTCAGTTTTCCAAGATTATGAATCTTTATGGAAGCAAACAGGCTCAACTTTCTCCCAAGAAGCAGTTTGTGAGTTTGAACAGCCAACCTTTCAGCTAACAGCCCAACACCTAACAGTGCCACCGGGGATCAGATTTTCCCCAAGAGTGGGCTGAGAGAACTTTCCACTACAGAAAGAGAGTGCCCTAAATTTGGACTTCCAGTCTCCTAAATTGCGAAAAAGAAATTTCTGTGAAACACTGACATTGTTGTTACAGCCATCAATCAGGCCAATTCATGTAGCGCAGGGTAGAATTTCCCCTGTGGGTTTCCAAGACTGTAACTCTTTCCAGGAGTAAAAGCCTCACCTCTCCCTCATGGAGCAGCTGGTGGCTTTGAAATGCTGACCTAGTAACCATCAGACCAATGTGTAACCACGACTCCACAAGGGTCACACTAAAAATTCATACAGCTGCATACAAAATATAATGTCAAGCACTTCAGATATCAAATAACAAAGTACTGCCATTTTTAAGTTGTTTTTTACATTAACAACTCTCTTCAACAATGTTGAAACTGGATGATCCAGTAATAGAGATTTGTTTTATTATTAGCTCTACATATCGTTGAGATTTTGCATTTTAAATATTTTAATGTAATATATTGGAAATTTAACATATAAAATTTAACATCCAGTTTAGGTGTGTGATGATTAAAAACTACCAAAATATTCCCTCAGCATATACCACACTAACAATTTTTATCATGAAGTTTTTGGCAAATAATCTGCCATTACTAAGATACTTACCTACAGGGATAGAAACTCACTACTTTTGAAGCAGTCATGAAAACATGTTAATAATTATTCAAAATATGTCCCTTATAATTTCAAGTGAGAACCAGATAATGCTTCTTTGAAAAAAATATTTTCTGTCCTATTATTTTACTCAGTGCATTTTTCAAATGATCTTAAATCACTGAAAAAGTTTGGTATGCTGTACCACACTAATATATGCTGCAACGTCTGCTAGAGAGATGCTATGGGCTATGTTTCCATCCACTGGGCTAAAAAGATGTGAGAAAAATATTTAAGTAAAATTGAGATTCCTACAGGCAAAACCTGACAAAGTGTTGCACATTGTGCCACATTAAAGATTGAGGGCTTGGGGTGCTTTATTTTTTTTTTAATATCACACTATTCTCTGTCTTCACAGACTTGTCAGCTCCACATCATTTGTTATTAATTTAACATCAGAGAAATGGGAAAGAGCTGCCAGCAAGTGAGAGAGCCCACAAATCAGACGCAGGCCTGCCCAAGTCTCATGTGCGAAGGGGAGGACTGTCCAGCCTATTGTTGTAATTGCTGTAGCTAGTCATATACCTAGAAGAAGTTGGCTTAGAAAAAGTTGTATAATAAGTATAGACTGGCTAGAACCCATAATACATGAATCGTTGACTAAGATTAAAATCTTAAGTGACTGAACACTATTTTCACAACAAAGGGAGTTGGTGATAGGACAAAATTTTCAAGAGTATTCATTGATAGCTACAGAACCACATTTAATGAATGTCATAATAAAGCAAAGAGAACATTAAAATAGTAAGTATATTGGGTTCCTCAAGATATCTAAGCCAAGGTCCAAAAGCCACCAGTTCTCGAGTCTTGCGATAACAGCCATCAAGCGGGTTTCAGTCTTAAGTCTTAAGGTGAGTTTGAGACAAAGCCCAGTTCACTTAGTGGGGTTTGTAGCCAGTCTTTACTTATATAATTTTCTTTTCTTAACTGTTTTCTTAATTCTATACCATTGGCTAAATTAATGAAACTATTCAGAAAGAATTGCATCTGAAGAATTGAAGACTTTTTTTCAAACAGCAGATATCTAAATGAGATATTGACAAAGTCCACATGGAAGAAGCATACCAGCTTGTGTAAGTCAAGGATTGTAATTAATGTAATACAAATCTAAAGGAGAGAATAATATCATAGATTAAATTGTGAGCACCTGATTTGCAGAAGGCTATGAATGGGAGTGAAAGTCCAAAATCCTTTCACAAGATTCCCACATGGATTAAAATTCCGGTGAATCCTCTCTGACCACAATCTAAGGATGTTAATAGCTTTGTTATCAGACACAAAACATTGTAAAGTTGATTGCGGCAGATGTAGTGAAGTTAAAATGTAATGTCCATTTGATCATTCCTTTGATCCATTTTTTAAAATTATGTTATTGGGGACTCATAGAACTCTAATCCCAATCAATACATACATCTATTGTATCCAAAGCATATTTGTACATTTGTTGCCATCATGATTCTCAAAACATTTGCTTTCTACTTAAACCCTTGGAATTAGGTCTTCTTATTTCCTCTCTGCCTCCCTCATGAACCCGTGATAATTTATAAATTATTATTATTTTGTCATATTGTACAGTCTGATGTCTTCCTTCACTCATTTTCCTGTTGTCTGTACCCCAAGGAGGAGGTTATATGTAGATCCTTGTAATTGGTCCCCCCGTCCTACACACCTTCCCTCCACCGTCCCTGTATCACCACTCTCACCACTGGTTCTGAAGGGATCATCTGTCCTGAATTCCCCATGTTTCCGGTTCCTATCTGTACCAGTGTTCATCCTCTGGTCTAGCCACATTTGTAAAGAAGAATTCGGAACATGATAATTATGTGTCCAGCCTCCCAACATGATAGGTGAGGACAAAAGGGTGCAGAGGCAGACAGAGCCGAGGAAACTGATGGTGCCCAGCCACCAAACGACAAAATAGCTGGAATCTTAAAGGCTTGAAGGTGAACAAGTGACCATCTACCGCAGAAGCAGCAAAGCCCACATAAAAGAAGCACACCATCCTGTGTGATCGCAAGTGGTCGAAGGAAGCAGATATCAAGCATCAAACAACAAGAGTTAAATCAATAAGAATGGGGGGGGGACAGTGTGGGGATGCAAGGCCCACTTTTGGGCAATTGGACACCCCCTTACAGGGGAATCATGGGGAGGAGATGGGTCAGTCAAGGTGCAGTGAGGTAGCAATGAAGCATAAAACTTTCCTCTAGTTCCTGAAGGTTCCTCCCCTCAATTATCATGGTCCCAACTCTACCTTGCAAGTACAACTGGACTGGAGGAGGTACACTGGCAGAGATGAGAACTAGAAACACAGGGAACCCAGGGTGGATGAACCCCTCGGATTCAGTGGTGAGAGTGTTACCGGATGGGTGTAGGGAAGGTGGGGTGGAGAGAGGGAGCCAACTGGGGGGATCTACAGATTGCCTCCTTTCCGGAGGATGGACATAGGGAGGAGTGGGCAGGGAGAGATCTTGGACAGTGTAAGATGTGACAAACAATAATAATGTTTAAAGTAATGAGGACTGGGGGTGGGGTAGAAAAGGACTGAAGAGGAAGGAAGAGAAGCTCGTATCAAGGGTTCGAGTGAAAAAGCAGATATTAGGAGAATGTTAACGAAAGCAGACATGTGAAGGTGCTTGGCACAGTGTATGTACTATGTGTTGTGAAAAATGAAGGTTGGGCCTTCTACTCCCACCACCAGAGGGCAGTGATGCCTCCCCCAAAAAGAAAGAAAAGTGATGTACAAGCCCCCAGTAAAATGATTAAATTAAAAAAAAATGCTTTGCCATGCAAAAGAAGAAGAAGAAGAACTAGAGGAAAGTTGCCTATTTCATTGTTGCTACACTGTACCTTGACTGGCTCGTCTCCACCCCGCAACCCTTCTGTAAGGGGATGTCGCTTCACCTACTGATAGACTTTGGTCATCAATCTGTACTCCCCCTCATTTATAATGACATAATTTTTAGTTCTTTGATACCTGATTCCTTCAACATCTCATGTATGCTGATATGCTTCTTCCATGTGATCTTTGTTGCATCTGAGCTAAATGGCTCCTTTTTAACCTTCAAGCCATTATGACCCCAGATGCTAAATTTTTTGATAGCCGGGCACCATCAGTTTTCTTCACATTTGCTTATACACACATTTGTCATCATTGATCATATTAGGAATGTGGGCATGCAATGATATGATTTTTAGTTCTTTGATGCCTGACACCTTGTGATCTTATAGGCTGGTGTGCTTCTTCCATGTGAGCTTTGCTACTTCTAAGCTACATGGCCACTTGTTTACTTTCAAGGCTTTAAGACCCCAGATGTTATATCTTTTGATAGCTGGGCATATCATTCTTCACCGTTTTTGCTTTTATGCACTTTTGTCTTCAGCGATCGTGTTGGGAAGGTGAGCTGATGTAATGCCAATATAATAGAACAAAATGTTCTTGCATTGAGGAAGTACTTGAGTGGAGGTCCAATGTCCATCTGCTGCCTTAATATACTAACCCTATAAATATATACTAACCCTATAAATATATGTAGCTCTATTTCCCCATCATCATATATAAGTATATTTACCTATGTACATGTCTGTATTTAGACCTCTATAAATTCCCTATACCTCCCAGTTCTTTTCTCTATTTTACTTTCCTCTTGTTCCACTATCATGCTCAGCCCTCATTTGGGTTTTAGTATTTTCTTTCTGTTACATTACTCATTATCAATCCTTATCAAGCCTCTCACATCCACCCTGTCACTGATTTTGGATCATTTGTTGTTCCCTTATCCCTGGCTTAGTCAACACCACCTCCTTTCTCTCACCTCCCCATCTCCCATGTCCCCCTAGAACCATTAATCCCATTGTTTTCTCCTCCTGACTACTCATTTAGCCTATCTTATCTAGAGAGACTTGTAGAGATAATAACATGTAGGAAAAGTGACCAAAGAAAGCAACACGATGACAGCAGCAACAAAAATCAATGTCCAGAAAATATACATAAATGAGTAAAAAATAAAAATAGCAAAATGGAAACTAAAAAGTTTAAGTTCAGCTCGTTGACTTCCAGGAGTGTCCCCAAGTTGAGTCTTATGGGGTATCACACCTGGCCCCAAAGCATATCCTTAAAACTCCCTTGGGAACTCCATGCTGTTCCCCCTGCTGCTCTGCTGCACACCCCCTTTTTTTTGCCTTGGTGTGGTGGGGTTAAACAGGGTACAATGATGACCCTGGTTCTCCATTGCTGTCCCCATAGGGCCTTGGGTCAGTGCAGGATTCCATGTTCAATAGCGGGACTGGCCATATGGTTTTCTCTGTGCATTGGCTGTTCTGAGTGGGGATATCATCCTCAAGGATGCACGCCACTCTCTCTTCGTTCCCCTTCATTTGTTCTCGTGTGCTCTGGTCAGCCATGCCCCTCTCCCTGAGCTGTAGTTTCAGTTCTGTCCTCCAAAGCAAACTCCCCTGGGGGAAGAGGTGACTATAGTTGGGATTGGGGTTGGGCCCTCAGACCCCTCCACTGGCTTCCCCTGAGCGTGTGTGTGTGTGTGTTTCTGAATATGAAATCCAGGATACATAAATCTATAGAGACAGTCACTTGATTAATGGTTTCTTGGAAGTATGGCAGGGGAGATTGAGGGGAAATTGGGAGTTAATAATGAGTACCCAAAGGAGAAGAACATGTTCTAAAATCAATTGTAGTGATGATTATATCACTTTCCTTAATATGATTTAATTATTTGGATTGTATGAAATGCTAATTAATGCTAATAAAACTGTTAAACAAATGTTGAGTGATAAATATGTTTCATCAATGAGAGGAAAAAGATCCAGTCGCTTAGGCTATTCATGTACAACCAAACAACTCATGGGATTTGTTTATTGGGTTTCCCCAAAGACTTAGGGTCATAGTTTCGGTTAATTGGACTCCAAATCTGAAAAACTCACTTCCGTGGAGTCAATGTCAACTCTATAGGACCCTATAGGACAAGATAGACCTGCCTCTGTGAATTTCTGAGACAGTGACTCTTTATGGGATTACAAAGTCCCGTCTTTTTCTCACAGAGGGACTGGTGGTTTCAAATGGTTGACCTTGTGGATTTTAACCTCATTTTAACCTAATGCGTAAGCACTACCCCACCAGACACCTTTAATTAGCTTGACAACATGTTTAGTGCTTCTGCTTTGCCTCCTGTTACCTTGTATAGCGTCACAGTCAAAAAGTTTACAAGCTATCAACCAGGGCACAACAAGAGATTTCCAGTTGCCTGGAGTATCAGAGGAAGAAGGAGAACTAGGAATGGAAGGAGATATGGGCTGTGTGGTGAATGTGTTGCCCCCTTTGAAAACAGAACAGGATAGTGGCCGTCTACTTTTTTTCCACATTTTGATCAAAGATTCTATACAAGAAAAGGGAAGTGCAAAGCTGAATTTCACATTTTCATGGATGCTAAACTTTCTGGTGCCATCCATGGTGGCTGAATGAAAGTCTGAAACTATTGCCCTAAGGTAATCGTTAAATATTCTTAAAACAATAGTTTAATGGAACTAGTTTTTTAATTAGAGGGCCAAAAACCAAAATTGCTGCCATCAAGTCAATGCTGACTTATAGTGATGGTCTGTGGGTTTCTGAGATTGTAATTGTTTAAGGGGGTGGGGGGGAAGCCCAGTCTTTTCCCCTTGAAGCTGCTGGTAGTTTCAAACTGCCAATCATGTGGATTGCAGTCCAATATTTAACCACCAGGTCCCCAAGGCTGAGTTTATATTAATAGATAAGAGTAAATCAGGAGGGTAAGGATGGTTGTACAACTCAAAGAACACAATCAATATCACTGAACTGAATGTGCAAAAATTATTAACTTGGTGTATGCTTTGTAGTGTAAATTTTCAACAACAAAATAAATGAAGCAATCAAAAAAAAAACCAAAAAACAAGGCATCTTTTTTCCAAATCACTGAGAGACATGGCAACCCCAGTGGCAGCAGAAAAAAACCATTGCCTGAGCCTATATCATCTTCATAATTAAGGCCTTGCTCGAGTTTCTTGCTGCAGTCCCTGTATATTTTGGGTATCTTCAAGTCCAAAGGATTCATCCTCTATCACGAATATCAGACAATAGACCATATTCTGTTAGGATGCCAAAGTTTTCATTGGTTGACTTTCTTAGGTTACCAGGTTTTTTGTCCCAGTATATTTTAGTCTGGAGGCTCCTCTGACAAAACCTGTGCCCATAGGTGACCTGGATGACATTTGAAATAAGGCATCCCAGCAGCACCCAAGCATTCCCTCCCGGATAATAACAGGGAAGCCATTCCAGAATCCTTGGCTTTGAGGGCACAGACATCTGTGAACATCTCAGCAGGATGAGTTAGACTGAAGTGTTTCCTTAGGGGCACTGGAATGATCCAGGAGGCTGCAAAATCAGATACCTATCCTTTATCCTGGATTAAAAAGCAAAAACGTTTTGAAGATGGCACTGAGGTAAGCAGCCCTTCCGGGGAGCTCTGGTGAGTCTGGTGTACAGGAGGACAAGTGGACATGTTCTGGTGAGTGGGAAGGTCCCTACGAGGGGGCCTCCCTGTCCAGGAGGGGCCCCTGACCTGCATCAGCTTTATTTCAAGCCTCGGAGAGCTGGGTCTATATATCAGGGATTTCCTGCTGGCTGGTGTGTCTCACCACCAGCAAGTGCCTTCCCACATCCCCCGCCTGGCCTGGTCTCTGCCTCAGGAACTGGATGGCCATCATGTAGAGCTCCCCAAGGCCAGACCACCACACAGCAGCAGTGCACTTGCAGTTCCCACCTGGGGGTGCTGCGTCATCTCCCACAGTTCCCCTCGGTGCAAGGGGCTAGATGCGACTCAGCAAGCTCTGCTCCTTCTCTGCAGGTACCCAGGGTCCCAGGGTCGAACCCACAGTCCACGCTCTTGCTCTGATCAGCAGTTTGAAACCACCAGCTGCTGTCCAGGAAAAAGGGAAGACTTTCTACTCCCATAATGAGTTAAAGTCTCTGACACCCACGGGGCAGTTCTACTCTGTGGGAGTGAGTGTGGAGCGAGTTTCCATCTGACATCTAAAAGCACTGCTGAGTTGACAGTTAGTTGGGACAGTCAAAGGTCAATGGCTCAATGGTCCCAGCCACTCCCTGGAAGAAAAACAAGGCATTCTGCTTCCATAAAGATATACAGCCTCAAAAACTCTCTAGAGCTGCTCTCCAGCGGCGGATTTTCTAGTTTTGTTCCCTCACAGACATTTCTCTGTTCGGCCATGTAGAAAACCATAGTTCGCAGCAAGACTGCATAATTGCTCCCACAGGACACATTCCACAGTCTTGCAATATTGCTCCTCGATGTCAATATGTCAAACTCATCAACAGCACCCAAAACAACACACATTTCTTCATGAATTTTTATCCTTAAAGTATACTCACAATCAGATCCCTGCATTATAAAGAAACCTGAAGGAGCTTCACATTGTGATCATGGCACCAACTCAGTCTATGGTTTGTTCTGTTTTGTGTTTCAGGGATTTCTTTTTTTATTGAAAAGCTTCATAATTGTGTAAAAATATGTGCACAGTTCCAAGTCAAATCTGACAGACACAGTCACTGGAATCTAGCTTCTATTCCAGTCCCCTCCATTCCTCACCTCCTACCCCGCACCCCCCATAGGTAGTTCAGACCTATAGAGGATTTACTATAGAGGATTTATTAAAATGTTTTAATATTTAGCATAAAAGGGCTATCCTAGCCACCCTGTAGTGCTCTTTTTCTACCCACAGTCCATGTATTTCTTTTTCTGTTTCTTTGTTGCTCCAAATATACACATTAATGTATCCATTTCAAATTAAAAGTTGAAAATGAAAATGTCATTCTTATTAAAATTTATTAATCTTATAACTCAGTGAGAATTGTCCTCTATAAAATGTGGAGTCTTCCTATCTATAAACTTAGCTTATTTACTCACTTGTCAGAATTTTCTTTTTTCTTTTTTTGGGTGGGGCATCACTGTCTCTGGTGGTCGTGGGCGCTACCCAGTGTTGCTCCTGAGAGCCGCTGCTGGATTTGAACTGCCAAGCCCTCAGGCCGCAGTCCTGCACTCAAACACTTACGCCACCGGGGCTCAGGCCCAGAATTTTCTTTTGTAGCCTTGGGTTGCCTTTTTTTACTGTTATTTTTACTATGTTACTCTTTTTAATAATGTTTGTCATTTAAATTTTCATATATTTAATACATAATGTAACCAATGCCTTTAATATATTTAATGAATACTGTAAAACAATGCCTTCTGTTTAAGTGTTATCGTTTGTAGATTTTTCACTCACCCTCTTGAATTTTAAAGTATAATAGCATTTCATCTTCAAATAGAGTCATATCTTTTTTTTTTCAGTTGTTTCCAATTAGTATCTCAGTGCATTGGTTAACATTTCTAAGACAGTGTGGAAAGGTAGTGGGGATGGTCCAAACCTTTCCTGCCTCAAAGCAACTCATAGCTCACAAGTGACCTATGGTCACCTATGGTGGAGTTTCCAAGATTGTAACTTTACAGGAGTAGAAAGTCCAGTCAGTATGCCTCGCCTACAGAGCTACTGGTGGTTTTGAACTGCTGACTCCTCGGATCATAGTCAAAAAACCCTAACCACTACACCACCAGGGCTCCTTAATGGGGATGGTCAAGAAACATAATAAATGTCATTAACACTATAGTGATCAGATTTTAAGTGGGATGCCATTGACTGGGGGGTGGAGGGTGGGGTTCTTGATTTAAAATTTGGTCTATATGGAGACACAAAAATTTTCATAGAATGCAAAAGTAGTATTGTAATACATTTATTTTAATTTTAAAACGCCCTGGGATGTTGCCAAATTGTTTAAAAAGCGGGACGTCTGGTCACTTTACACTAAACTCTAAGCAGGAGTCCTCGACCTTTTTAAACTGGGGGCCAGTTCACTGTCCCTCAAAAGGGTGAACAAATTCACTGTGGGCCAAGATGAGTCCGCTGCCAAGTGGGACAGCGGCGGCAGAAACACCAGCGGGCCGATAAATACCCACGGCATGGCCCGCGGGCCGCAGTTTGAGGAGGTCCGTAAGCAATCAGAGTTCCTCGGGTGCACGCCCCTCCCTCGGCCCCGCCTCCGACGCATAGGAGCGTGAGGACGCCCCCTTGCGCCGAACAGGGGCAGGAACGTTCGTGAGGGCGGGGACTCCATATCCACCAACGGGCGGCGGGCTGGTGGGCCAGGCCCCGCCCTAACCGGAAGCTCGCGCCGGAAGATGGCGGCCGCCGCGGAGTTGGCGCTGCTTGAGAAGTCCCTGGGGCTGGAAAAAGGGAACAAGTACAGTACCCAGGGTGAGCGCCAGGTGAGAGGCGGGGGCGGCGCAGGGGTTCCCTGAGGCCGGGCGCGGCGCGGCGCGGCGAGGATGGCGCCCGGTCGCTCCCCACGTGGCCGTGCCGGGCCGGCTGCGCCTTCTCTGCCAACCCGCTGCTGCCGTAGCGCGGGGAGGGATCCCGGGAAACCTGCGTCGGTCTCGACGCCCGGGAGCTTCGTCTTCGGGCAACGGCGGCAGCCGCTTCCAGGAAAGCGTTACCAATTGTGGGGTGCCCCCCCCCCCGCCCTGGATCCTGTCTTTGCTACTGACGCAACTGCTCAGTCAGCGTCTAGCGGGGGCTGTCAGCCCAGCTGCCGCGGGCGCCGCGCTGCGGGCACTCGCACTTCTCCCCGCCTGCAGGCGTAGATTGCCGTGGCAAAGGGCGCCACATGGAAGGATACATTGCGGGGGGAACGTGGCCCCAAGATCACGCATTCCTGATTCCAGGAATCAGGCTTCTGATTCCAGGCTGAAAGCATGACACGCAGAGAATAAGGGGAGATGTCGATACTGTAGGATCATTGGCGCCAAAGGAGCAGCGCTTTTAGTAAAATTCCCTATGCGGCACGCGGAGGATGTAGGAGAGGAAGAGGATGGATGTGGCAGGAACCATACGTAGCTTGTACCTTGGAAGCGGTTTGCTAAGCGACTCCGCTTGTGTTGACCGTATTTTTTTTTCTTGTCCTTTCACTTAGCCCGTGATACAATCATGATCCCAAAGTAGGAGCATTGTAGTTTTCACCGTAAGTAACCTGAAGCCTACAAGGATTAGGGACTCACCCCAGATCGGGTGCCAGACCCTGCATTGGGAGCCAAGAGGGCCGACTTTTTCCTTTTTTCACGAGTCTTTAAGCCGATTCCTTTCCTGTCGATCACTCTTCGGTACTTGGGCTTATGTTTTTACGGAGTATCGCCAAGACTTGAGTGGTGTCCTCAGACGCCCACGGTCTAGTGCGTGTAAAATATGAAGCCAGAGAACATTAACTATAACGGAAGAAAACATTCAGAGGAGTGTGGAGGAGGAAGTTGGCTCTCGGAAAGCGCCTATAAGCTTTCTAAAGCTTTGCAAACAATGATGGTCAAGAAATGATGATTGATAGGGAAATTCAGGGCAGTGAGAACGGTGTCAGACATGAAACAGTCAAAGTAAATCTGTTAAGGGGCTAGCGGAGAGGTGGTTTGTTTTTTCTCTTTTAATTAAGTACCTGGGGTGGGTGGGCAGTGACAGCTAGTGAAAGTTCCTATTTAACTACTCGGGGGTCGTCTTGGGAACTATGTAACAATAGCTAACAATCCAGCAATCGGATGTTCTCGGCAGAATAATTAGTAATGTAATTTATAATGACCAGTCCAGATATCAGCTCTAAGACAGCCGTTCTAAACCTGGGAATCAAACAACCATGGCTGGGGGTAAGCGTCAATTCAATACGGTAATGAAATTACAGTGATGAAGTAGCAATGAAAAGAATTTTGTGGTTGAGATGAATGGGGGTGGGATCAGCATAACATAAAAAACTATTTAAGGGTCACAGCATTAGAAAAGTTGAGGACCACTGCTCTAGGAGAATGGTTCATTAAATCATGCCACATCAACACATTTCATGCAGCCATAAGGGTGAATGTAAAAATAGTATGGTATAGTTTCCCATACTTGCAAGCACGTAAGATTTGGAGTATATAAAGGAAAATTAAGGACTTTCAAGTAACAGTGCTTTATTCAACCCCTAATTTAAAACTGTATGACTTGATACTTCACCTGTAAAATGAAAATGAGGACACTTAAAATTATTCGGAATTTTTTTAGTTGTACTAGGATTGTGGATGTCATAAAAATGTACAGACGATTTTCCATAGACTTGTCTTTCCCGCCCATAGTCACGTCCACTGTCATCAAGTCAGTGCCGCCTGACAGTGATCCTTGAGGACAGAGTAGAATGACCCCCATGAGTTCCTGAGACCGGCCTCACATTACAGAGCGGAGTGGAAAGCCGGGTCTTCCTCCCAAGGAGCAGCTAGCTGGTGGTTTCAAACCTCAGACCTTACAGTTAACAGCCACTATGTAACCACTGCCCCACCAGAACTCCCACCCCCCAGCAATTAGGAAATTATTTCCTTTGTGTTTTAAATTGCAATCCCCCTAAAGTACTCAGCACAATGAGTTATCACAAGATGAATGTGCCCATTCAAGGGCTAGAACAGAACAGACACCCCCTACCCACAGAGGGCTCCATCCTGGTTTCTTTTAATGCATTTCTAAAGGATGCTATTTCAGAGACTTGTTTGAATGTGCGGAACAAAACGGTCAGAAAGAAAATTGCCATCAGTTCACCTGTGAATTTCATCACAGCAGAACTGTGCTCCATAGATTGGTTTTTCAAGGTTGGGGCTGTGTGGTGCCGAATGGCCAGGCCTTAGTGCTGAATCACTTTGGGGTAGGTCCAGCTAAGCTCTGGACCATCTGCTCCACCCGGGAGTTCTATCCTGAGTGATAGTGTTGTGGTTGCCATCTTGAGGTTGTCGAGAGCTGTGCAGTGAACAAGGAGGCTTGCTGGCCTTTTGAGTTAAGCTGTGCGCTCGTGCCGACAATTACCAGCTACTCAGCAGCAAAACGACACAGCCCCCATAAAGATTAGTCTCAGAAGCCGAGGCAGTAGTCCTCTTCTGCCTGCAGGGTCTCTCTACCTCGGTTGGAATTGACTGGTCGGTGGTTTGGGGTTATATAGCAAATGGGAGATAGGTGAGATGAGAAAAGTGGAGAGAGGCTGCCCTCTGAGATGCTTCCTTTGCTTTTTTGTAGCTGCCCTGTAGTGTACGGTGTTCCTGTGGTCGTCACAGATTCTAGTGAAGTAGGTGTTGTATGAACCTGATCAGCAAAATATAAATATACTTATTTGGGGGCTCAAGAACATCAGTCTTCCCAAGCAAATACCCCTCACTCCTTTGCTCAACTACGGAATGGTGGTCGTCTACTTTTCTGTGTGGGTGGTCTGCCTTCCATTTTCCTTTAAGTGCCCCACATAGCTTTTGCATAGAGAAGACTTATATTATTGACCGGCAATTTCTTTTAAGCAAGTAAATCTGACCTTTTGAGCTGCTGTTGTACCTGGCATGGGGAGGGAGTGGTTGGACATGACACGCAGTGGCTCCCGAAAGCCCGGACTTTTACTATCAGTTGTCTCAAATAGGTTTTGGAGGGTTTTTAATATGAAATATTGGCTGACAGCAACCGTACTCTTAAGTGTATCCAAAATGGTTGGTTGTCCAGCCAGGTGACCGTCCCAGTTATTCCCCTAGTTGATGAGGTGGTTTAGTTCTCTCAGCACTGAACTAGCCCCTGGTGGGATAGTGCTTCTGTGTTGGACTGCCAGCCTGAAGGTGAGCAGTCGAACCACCAGCCAGCCCCTTCTCAAGAAACAATCCCCGCTCCCTCAAAGAGCTCGTCTCACAGACCCCAAGGACTGCTCCCCCCTCGCCTACAGGGTGCTGTGAATCAGAATCACGTCACTGGCAGTCAGTGAGCCTGGCTCCCCTGTGGCTGTTCTGACCACATTAATATGAAGTCCATTAAGATAAAGTCTGTGATTTGTAACGTCAAGTTGGCAGTCTAAGCCCACTCATCCCTGGGCGGGTCTGCTCCAGTGATGGCTTCCCCACGAGTCGGAATCAACTAAGCAGCGACGACTTTCATCTTGGTTCAAATTCATCTTGGTTCAAATTCGTGTAATACTATTCAGATTTCCATTTTACCTTTTACCTCTGGGGGGCTTCTGGAAGTTTGTGGAAAACTTTCCCCACAGACTTTTTGAAGAGGGATCTCACAGTTATAAATAATGCATTCTTTTTTTTTTTTAATTGGGGGCTCGTGCACCTCTTGTCGCAATACATACACACATTGTGTCTGTCAAGCACATGTGTTGCTGTCGTCTTTTTAAAAGCATTTTCTTTCCACTTGAGCCCTTGGTATCAGTTCCTTATTTTTCCCCTCCATCATGAGCCCTTGATGATTTGTAAATTGTTACTATTTTTCCATGTCTTACACTGACCGATGTCTCCCTTCACCCACTTTTCAGTTGTGCATCCCCGGAGAGGGGGTTATAAATAGATCATTGTGATCAGTTCTCCCTCTCTCCCCTCACCTTCCTCTTCCCTTCCTGGTAAACAACACACACTTATGGTATGTCATTTGTTTAGCGATATTTATTAATTTTTTTGCAATGCTATTATCAGTTCAACATTAAGCACCTTTCGTGAAATTGAAAATTAACTGCCTGCTTTCCTAATTGAGATTTGTGTATAGTTTGGTACCTTAGAGTCAAATGCTAGAGTATTTCAAAACTGAAGATTTAGTCATCACTTAGGACTTACAGCTGTGGGAGAATTCCTTTATGAAATTGGTTTCAAGGACTTTTTTAATCTTTTTAAGACTCCAGTTCTTCAAACAAACAATGGTCTGAGTTTAACAGGATTAACGACCATCGCAGCTCATCTAGTCCGGCAAGCCAAAAAAGAGCACTTGCTGGGGAGCACTGCCGAAGAGAAAGCCATTGTGCAGCAGTGGCTGGAATACAGGGTGACCCAAGTCGATGGACACTCCAGTAAAGATGACATCCGCGTCCTGCTGAAGGTACTGTGACTGCTCTTGCGGGCGGGACTCATTGAAGACATTGGTGCCCAAGCAAAAGTGGTGAAGAAAGCCAATGATGCCTGGCTACCCAAAGATAAAAGTATCAGGGATCTTAGAGGCTTGTAGTTAAACAAGTGGCCATCTAGCAGAGAACTAGCCCACATGGAAGAAGCACACCAGCCCATGATCATGAGGTGTGGACAGGATCAGGGTCTTCATTAGAACACCTAAAACATTGTTGAACTAAGGAGGTCAGAACAGAGATCCCAAGCCCATCTGTAGACAATGGGCCATCCCTCACAGAAGGGTCACAAGAAAGGGATGAGCCAAGTAGGGCACAGAATAGCACCAATGAAACATACAGTATTCCTCTGCTTCCTTGAGGCCTACTCACCCCTCGCTATTGTGACCCAAGTTTTGCCTTCTACTTTGGACTAGACCGGAGCCTGGTACAGATAAGAACTCATGACCCACAGAATCCAGGTCAGATAAACCCCTCAGGAGCAGAAATAGAAGTCAGGAGTATTGGTACCAGGAGGGTAGTGGGGGAGGAGGAACTGATTTCAATGATAGACACATAATCACCTCCATGATCCTCGGCGATTAAACAACCATAAGGCAGTGGTTCTCAACCTTCTTAATGCTGCAATCCTTTAACTCTTCATGCTGTGCCCCCCAACCATAAAGTTATTTTGATTGCTACTTCATAACTGTATTTGCTACTGTACGAATCGGGCAACCCCTGTGAAAGGGTCGTTGGGCTCCCAAAAGGGCCACGACCCACTGGTTGAGAGCCACTGCCATAGGGGAAGAGAGACAACAGTCGGTGTAAGACAGGGAGATAGTAATTTATCATTTATCCAAGGTCCGCAAGGGGGAGTTGGAAAGGGAGGGGAAAAAAACGAGTTGATGCAAATTTCTCAAACAGAAGGTATGTGTTTAGACAGTGGTGATGGCAATATATGTACAAATATGCTTGATACAGTTGATGTATGGAGAACAAGGTATGGGAACTATAAGAGCCCCCAATAAAATTAACTTTAAAAACATAAATAAAATATCATTTTTGTTTGTAATTATGTGAAAGGGCTTATTTCCTACTGAAGCTCCATGTCAGTGTGCATACCATTTTATTACTCATGTAATTTTTAAGAGTAGACAGGATAGAGCAAAGACTGGTTGGATCTAGATGGCTATCTGTTTGCTTACTGGGCTATTTTTTCTACTTATCTCTTATTAGAAAGTTTCATAAATAGAGGAAAAAGATAGGACAGAAGAATATCTGAAATGGCCACATCATTAGAAAAACTCATGACATAGAAATGATCATCAAGGCTCAGTTTTGTTCTTTGAATATTCTAAGTGCCTTGATCACTGACTCTTAGAGCTGATGATGGAGTGGCTTTCAGGTGGGGCTGCTGACCACAGGCAGGGGCGCCTGTTTGAAACCACCAGCTGTCTGGCAGCGCGGGATGAGGCTTTCTGCTCCTGGAAAGTGTGTTCTTCGTGCGGTGCTGTCTCAGAGGACTGGAAATAGAAATTCCATAATCTGAGCGGGAGCTAGCTAGGCTAGCAGTGAATATGCTTTATACAAAGCAATGATACATCGTTTCAGACTTTTTTTTTTTTACAAATCTTGAAAGTTAGTGACAATATTCATTTCTATGTAGGCTTTTTTTATTTTATTTTATTTATTTTTTTTTTTTAGGCATCACTGCCCTCAGGTGGTGGGAGTAGGAGGCCCAGCCCCACTGCTGGAATTGAACCTCCATCCCAGTGGGCCGCAGTCCCGCGCACAACCACTACGCCACCGGGGCTCAGCCTCTATGTGTTTATTATGAAAATAAGGCTTTTATTATTATTCGGTGACTCACCTCCTTTGAGTCCTCTTTTCTTTTTGCCATCGTTTGTACAAATTCTAGCTTCACGTGCTTTTTCGGAAATTGCTGTCTTTAAATGAAGGCTTAGCCACTCTCAAAGAAAAGTTCTGTGTAGCCAGCATTTAGTGACTCTTGAACCACTCTGCTGTCACTCTGAGGTGTCATGGAGAAGCAAAACAGCACTCTCTGCAGCTCAAGGAATTCTGGAGTAAATCCTTTTGACTATTGAGCAATGTTTTATAACTTCTCTATAGAGGGATTTCTGATACTATCTAATTTATTTTTTATCTAATATTATATTATGTAAAGTTCATGGAGTGTTCTTTCTTCAAGGTTTCTATAAGGTCACCCATTGTTTTAACTCCCAACTCTTCACACACTTTTTTAGCCCTGATATGAATTTTATGTCTTGTTTAACTTCAATGTAATTTTTTTTTTTTTTTTTTTGGCATCACTGCTCTCCGGTGGTGGGAGTAGGAGGCCCAGCCCCACTGCTGGAATTGAACCTCCGTCCCAGTGGACCGCAGTCCCGCGCGCAACCACGACGCCACCGGGGCTCAGCCTCAATGTAAATTTGAAGGTAGTTTCATATCGTTTCCTAGTTTGCTAAATTGCATAGAAGTATTTTTATCCAAATGTTTTCTTCCAATATTGGACTTACTCATGCTAGTCTGTTAGGTAATAATTTAAATTGGTTTTTTTTTAAGATTTTTTTTTTTTTTTACAGTGACTCAGTAGGACAGGGTATAACTGTCCCTGTGGGTTTCTGCAATTAACTCTTTCCAGGAGGAGAAAGCCTAGTAACTGCTGGTGGTTTCAACCTGATGACCTTGAGCTTTATAATCCAGTGCGTAACTACTATGCCATCAGCGTTCATCTTAAGTATAAAAGATTTAAAGTTTTACTGCACTGTGGGCATCAGACCTGTGAACCCACAAGTTTGAGCAGATCTATATTCATGTCAAATACTGCATTTGTTAAATATTTAGGATTTTTTCTTTGCTTCTTTAAAATATTTTATTTTCTGGAAGTCTTTCAAACATGGTAAATGATACAAATGTAGTTAACTTCAATACTTTTTTTAATGTTTTATTAATTTGGTTTTTTTTTCTAGGATCTTAATTCTTATCTTGAAGACAAAGTCTACCTTGCAGGCTATAACTTTACCTTAGCCGATATTCTGTTATACTACGGACTTCACCACTTTATAGTAAGTATATGAATAGTTATTGGTGTTTTTCCCCCAAGCAGTTAGCATGATAAATTATGTAGATGCTTATCTTGTATTTAAGTCAAAATTATTTTAAATTATAAAAATGAAAGACAGTTTTAAACAATATGCATATGCAACAATTTCTTAGTACCTTTCTTGACCTGTTCTCAACCTTTGCTTCCACTCTTTTAGCAACTTCTCTAGCCTCTCTGCACTTTATCATTATTACTATTCTGCCTCTGCAGAATAAATCCAGTTCTTCAATATCAGTGTCGCCTCACGTCCAGATAGACCATTCCTCACTCCCCAGCCCACCACTGTGGGAAGAAGCTTGATTCTTCCTCATCCTATCCAGACCCCCTTTTGTATCACTTCAGCCCCATCTTCTTATTCACATCTTCAGCACCTCCATCCTCCTCTATAGTCATCACCATTTTCCTGTAAATTCCTGCCTTTTTTATCAGTCCACATAGATGCCTGTATCCCTATCCCCACTCCTTGTTTAGTTGTAGAAACTACAAAGCGATAGATGGATGCCACTGCAGGTGTTTGTATCTCATTTCAGCGGAGTTCTCGAACTGACCGGTTCTTTGATTTCTTTCCAGGACTTCCCTCAACCATCTCTCTTCCTCCTCCTCATCTCAGCCCTCATCGATGGTCTTCCTCCCTTCAGCCTGCCCACTTCCTTTCACATCTTCATTCGGTTTGTCTTCTTTTTCTGATCTAAGAAAGGTCCGTGTTGCGTTTGTCACTGACCAATCTGTTCATTGTCCTGGGCCTCATCTCTCTTTTCTGGATCTTGCTCTAAATTCAGTGTTCTTTCTTCCTCCTTTTTTCCCCCCACGATGTGGTCCGTTCCTTTATTTTAAATTGTGTTCCATTTGTAACTTAATTACAAACACTTCTGTGACGCTGTGCTCTGGGCACTGTTTGTTCTGTATGCTTTATAACTGTGAACTCATTCCATTCTTACAATAGTCTTCTGAGGGAAGTACTATTGTTATCCTTTCTGTCTCATAGATGCGGTAACTCAGTATCGGGAGATCAACTCTCTTAAGTAGGAAGCAACAGCTCCATCTAGAAACCAGGCAGTCTTCCAACGTGTGTGCATTTTAACATTTGCACCCTATCTACACCAAGGCCTCTTTCTCTGTGGGCAAAAGGTGCACGCAGTCAGACACCATGATTCCTGCCGGCTAGGAACTATTCGCATGTGTGTCTTCCTTAGTGTGGGGTGACCAGGCCCTTGTTCTGGAACTCACTGTTGTTTTTCTGGGCTATGAAAATAGTCTTAACTCTTCACATCTACCTTGCCATTGGAACAGTCTTTCAGCATTGTAATGTGTCTTTTGCTTTCTTGGAATAATTAACCCTCAAATGTATTTTGTAGGGGAGACCTTCCCCACCTGACCCGTTCCTTGCTAAACTGCATCCTCTCGCTTCCCTACATACCTCAGTTGCAGCCTGAGCATTCCCAAGCCTCCTCCGCACAGTGCGGCTTCCGCTCCGTGTCTGTTTGCTATTCCCTTCTGCTCTTTTGTCCGAACCCTCATGGTCCTCACAAATTTGTATTTCAGCAGTTGTCAACTCACTTCCACGTGAATTCCACTTAGTGGTGCTTTCTCCGTCTTCCTAAAACATCATGAGGTGGTTCTTCCTGTTTCTCTACTTCATAATTTGCTCAGGTTAAAAGTTTATTTACCTTTTTTTCGTCTTTAACTAAATTGATGGAGCCAAGAGCAACTCAAATTCCTAACAACACCGTCCCATATTGTCTTTGACATATAGGAACAGATGTTTCCTTAACCAATTTCTTTATAATTATCAAAGTTTTATTTATATATTTTTTTCTCTGTGTTTCATAATAGAGGAACTTCATATCCTTTTTACAAACTAATGCACAGGATGGTCAGGACACAGCTGAATTTTTGGAAAGTTCAAGATAAGCTAGATCTTCTGACCCAAGTACCTGTATGACAAAACCCACTGTAACTTCTCAGTTTGTATTTTCTTTAGCTTCATTGAGATTAATACCTGTAAGCCACTTAAGTAATCATATTTAATTGCACACATCATGATTGAAATGTCCTGTGTGTCCATAATCCAGGAGAGTACAAATGAGCTCCAAGAAATTTGCCCCCCTAAATGGATTCTTTTAGTTCCATTTTTCTGCCAACTTTTTGAAGCCCTGGTATACTGTTTGATTATAAGTTTTTAAAATAAGTTGGAACCTTATGAGAGATGCCTGCCATATTTGGAGCCCCCCTGACACATTTGGCTAACTGTTGCGGTGCTCTGAGCCCACCAACCGCTCCATGGGAGAAGTAGGAGATAGCTTGCTTCTATGAAGATTTACAGCTTCCGAAACTATGACGCCGCCTTCTCTGCCCTATAGGATTGCCCAACAACAGTGGGTGTTGGCATCCTTTGTTGTTTCTACTGTGTTTGAGGAATGCCAAAGAAGTAAGATTCAAACTCCTTTTATGAATTATTTATTTAATTTATTTCTTTATTTTTTTTATTTATTTAATTTTTTTAAGTCCATTTTAAATGAAAGGTGTTAGCGAATGGGAGAAACCTGTAGCTCAGGCCAGAATCATGTTCAGAATTTCACAGGAACGATTCTAGAGTTAGTTCAAGAAAGGTAGTCTATAGAATCATGAAACTACCAGAAAACTGCTAAATTTGAATGGCCTTGGGAAATAGTAATATTAGAAGTTTGTGATGGCCTTTACTGTGAATATTATAAATAGGACCTTCCATTCAGAACAACACTTCAGACAGTGAGATGAGGCCCACTGGTGTTAGGTGGTGGGAACAGGAATAAAGTGGGACAGGTGGGGATTTGAGTCAGTGTCCCCAAACCAGGAGGCGGAGGCCGAGCTTGTCTTCGCACCTTCCCAGCTCCCAGCACAGAGCTTTTATGTTTACACGCTTGTTACAACATTAAACCACCTGGTTCTCTTGATAAATTAATTTCCCACTTGAGGTTGTTTATTTTCATATTAAAAGTGTGATCTTAGTTATATGCTTTGATATCATTAACTCAAAGGTAATTTTATTTAAATTTGAAGAACGTTTAAGTGAAGCTGAACTCGGTGGTCACAGCAGCCTCTTCTTATTCCATTCTAGGGCCTATGTATGTTAGTAGTTTTTTGAATTTAGAATGATGACGTGGCTGGCTGGCACACCTTACCTCATTTCAAAGTGAAAAAGTCTCCAAGGTAAAGGGGGTTTGCTGTTTTCGTAATTAGTTTCCTGGTGCCTGTACTCTCACTCTTCAGCTGGAGGAAGTATTTCCTGTAACTTGATTTGAGCCAAATTAGACGCCTACAGTCATGGTGACCTAAGAGTGGGTGTGGGCGCTAAAGTGGTTTGGCTTTTTAAAAGTCATATGAGGGACTTCAAAAAGTTCATGGGATAGTACAGTTTAAAGTAATGGAATTTATCCATGAACTGTTTCAATCATTCATGGTTGGCATTACATTTTGGAGTTATATAACTTTAAAAGATGATTGTGGAAAAGCTAGGAGCACATATATTGTTTTTTTCTTCTGGCTTATGTAGGTGATGCTGTAGGGAAAGGAAACTGAGGACAGGGGAGGTGGTATAGAATACTCTGCAGGACCATAGCAAGATCATCATCCCACGATGCCAGGAAGCCGCAGCACTCACACTGTGGTGTAGTCACGTGGGAACCCAGGTGCCCTAGAGAGCATGTGATTTGTAGGCAGATTAAAAGTATTCTCTGACTATACTCAGTAATCTGTCACTATTTAGATATCCTGTCTTGGAATGTTTATAGCGACTAGGATGTACTGATTGAGGATATTATGCTTTATCTTTGTCAAAGCAAAATTGAATGGACCAGTGTGTAAATTCTGTTGACCTTCCTTTTGGATTGGTGCTTTGACTTCACACACAAAAAAGCATCCTCTCCACCCACTTCTTCAAGCATAGAAGAGGTAAATACCCTCCCAGGGTACTGGGCCCACGTGGCTACCTATACAAGAACAGTGCTGCCCTGTGCTAGCAATCCCATCCCGTTCCGCTGCATGTCGGCATAATTACACACAGGCAGGGAGAAAAGGGACTCTTTGGTACTGCATTTAGGGAGAGTCAAAGTTCAGATTGGCTCTCTGCTTGCGTTCACTGGAATTTTCCCATGTTATATTTGCTTGGGCTGTATATTTAGTGTGCACTCACCTACTCGTTAGGTATTCATTTGCATTATTAAGTATTTCCTGTCAAGGAGCCTTGAATTGTATTATAGTCCCAGTGTGTTGCTTTAATGTGAGTCCCTTGTCGTTGTGGCTGAGTTGCTCTAATTATAGCCAGGTCTGTCCGAACTCCCTTAGAGGAATACTGTGTCACTGTCTTTGTGAAGCTCTCACTCAGTGCGACTTGCGTATTATGAGAATGACAATTTCCCTCGTAGCTCGTGATCCTTGGGAGCAGATGTTACTGAAGATTATTAAATGACTATGTAATATGATGTGCTACTTGACTGTAAGATTGTTACCTCTTTGAAGCATAAATGGATTTATATAGTTCTTTTAGTAGGAAAGGAAAAGGAAAGGAAGTAATTCCAAAATAATCCCCTAACAAACCACACACACACAAAAATGTGTAGTGGCCTTTCCTAATCTGGTAATGGGGCCACTTGAATTTAGTAACGCCTTTCACATGCCTTCATGGTAAACCAAGGACTACTACTATAATCCACCTGGTTTTAATGTTGAAACCAGTGTTTATTTGACTGCTAATATGAAACTAATTATAGAGTAACCACAGAGATTAAAAAGGAGCCATGAAGGCCCTGTGAGTTAGATATTGGACTGGTAACTGCAAGGTTGGCAGTTCAAACCCACTGTGCGAGAGCGATGAGGCTGGTCAGTCCCACAAAGATGTGTCTTGGGAGTCCTCTTTAGGTTCTCTACGAGGCAGAATAAGCCCGACGGCAGGCCTGGGGTCCACAAATACAAAGGAAGGATTCCGTAGAGCAAGAACCACTGTAGCCCCTGCATGGACCAGTAGTACAGAGGAGTCAATAGCTGTAACGATTACATTTCGCTACTTGTTATAAGAAAGAAAAATAACTAGTCAGCTAGAAAGGAATCATGGAAAATCAATGTTAGGTGTCAAATCCCCCAGGAAGTTCTCTCAAAAAATTTCTAAAAATTGAAAATTTGGTCGAAAGAAAATCATCCCTTTGGTTGACTCACAGCAAATTTCACGTATAAATGTCCATCCAAACAACTCGAGGTCATTCCTCATTTCCCAGACTTTTAAGTTGAAATTCTTAAGAAGTTGCTGGAAAAGCCACATGTGTTTTTCTGGCAAAAATATTTTATACTGTGGATCTTTACATGCACTGGAGATGCTAAATGTGAAATACGTATTTTGTGCAATAATAATTTTGTTGTGTTTTATTTTGTTGTTTTAAATAAGACCCTAGTAATAATAAATAGAGTTCTAAGATACAAAGAAGGCCCATTAGCACTGGATCAGATGTGGGTAGACAGTTTGAGAAGTGGGTCAGGTGAGCTGTAGTGCTTTGCATGGACATGCTTTGTTTTCAATGAATTTTAGTTGGATTTTGAAAACCTGACAAAATGACTAGGGATTGATTTATTTTAATGAAATGACTTATTTTAATGAAAGAACTCCAAAAAGGCAATATTTGTGAAAAGTAGCCAGTGTGTATGTGTGTCCTTCCTTGTAAATTGCCTTTGGTAAGTATAAAGTGGAAATATGATTGAAGTATTTATTTGAAAAAATACCAGTGTTTAGGTACTAATCTTGTTATTGGTAGTGTCTTGTACTCTGCCTTAATCCACGCATCCTGCCCCGTATTTGCTTGTAAGCTGCGGAGAGTCTGTGTTGGCCCCAAGGCACCGATCATTTACAGAGCTCCCAGCCGTTTGACAACTCGGTCTGAGCCGTGCCAATGGAGTGACTGGGTTGACTCTGGGGGGTGAGGGTGGGGGGAGTTTTTGTTTTGTTTCTGTCTATGTGTAAACATTCAGTTTTCCAGAGAGTTGCAATATCTGTTAGTTAACTATTCCACTAGGAGTAGGAATGATACTATCAGTTACGGAGTCAGGGCTACAAGTTACTGGCTTGCCAGCGTTCTCTTCACCCAGTTCAGTTCCTGATCTCTCCTCAAGAAAACCGTGAATTATATACCTTGGGATATGAGCCCAGGGAAGTGACAGTCAAGCACAGTTATTATTGCACTTCTCGAACCAAATCTCTGGGCATTCTTTTAATTTTATAGCAAATGATGGAAACTCCTGCATCTACTAAAAATAAGAGTTCACCTTTATTGCAAGCAAAAATGAGAAAGCCTGTTAGCTTTATGCTGTACACAGCCTCCTTCGTTTGAGTCATAAACTACTGCAAATAGTCCTTTATGTTTGCAACTGATCATTATCTTAAGCGAGTTTTTCTCCGGAGTTGAGTAGAAAAGCTGTAGTCATATGTATACACACATACCCCAGCAGTCATTTAAAGGTTCACAGTAGAAAGACCTTTAAATGATACATTTTTGAGTTTTACATCATCTTCCATGGTAGTGGGGTAGTGGTTAAAAGCCCTCTGCTGTCAGAACCCCTTAGTTACTCCATGGGAGAGGGATGTGGCAGTCTGCTTCTGTGAAAACCGACGGCCTTCAAACCACCCTAATGGGGTCTGTAACAATGATGAGTCAGCATTGACTCAAAAACAAAGGGTTGTTATTTGCTTTATTTTTAGTGCATTAAATACCAATAAACCTTTTTTTTAGGTTTAAAAATATTAGAGGAAGAACTCTAAGGTCTTTTGGAACTAGCTTTCCCCTACCTTCTTTTCCATTGAAATTAACCAGTGGACCCACAGATCCTGGGTATCATGTATATTTTGTTTTTGTTAAGATCTTGAAATGTCTATAGATAGCCCCTTTAATTTTGTTTTGTGGGCATCACTGCCCCCTGGTGGGAGTAGTTGGCCCAGCTTTGCTCCTGGATATGAAGCGCCAACTCTGTGGGCCGCAGTCCCACACACAACCACTACGCCACTGGGGCTCAGCCCAAGCCCCTTTGATTTTAAAGTGAAGATAAAGTCCATTACGCAGACAGCTCGTCAGATAGTTATCATTTTTACTCCTCATTGAGTATGTTTACTTTTTATAACTGTTCCCCATTCTACCCTACCCCCAACCTCTTGTCTCCTGCTCAAGTGAAACTGATAGCCATGAGTTTGTAATGCCTCTGTCATCTTTTGAATCTCCTCTTAGGCTGACCTGACAGTTCAAGAAAAGGAGAAATACCTCAATGTGTCTCGCTGGTTTTGTCACATTCAGCATTACCCGGGTATCAAGCAGCATCTGACTAGTGTTGTCTTCATCAAGAACAGACTGTATACCAATTCCCATTAGAAATTTCCCAGCCCTGACAGAGGAGTTACTAAAACGTTTCCAGTGAGAAATGCATTCTGGACCACAGGACTAACATAAATTGACAGTCATTATTTGTTGGCAGGCACTATATTTAAAGTGTACACTTAAGTCTTATTCTTTGGTTGAAATTTTGCAATTTTTCTGTAAAAACTATTGTGAAAATCAGGTCATAAATTACCTTGTCTTATCGGTGAAGTTTTAATAAAAGTTGCAAATCAGTGGCTTAATCCATAATCCATGGTGACGTATTTGGCTATTTGTTGACCTCTGTTTTGTATTTTAAAATTCATTGTCCCCCAATGAACATTTAGTTTGTTTATTATCACATATAATAAATTGTGGGAAGAAAGGAAGGGGAAGAAAGATGGGCTTGTTTTAAAATATTTATGTGAACTAGTAAATGTGGTTAAAAAAGTCATTTTGTTTGTTTCTTTCTTTCCTGTAGTCAGTATTCATTGGGGTGTAACTAAGTACTGAACTGCCCTAGAGGGAACTGGAATAAGATATGTTCCCTTGAGTTAATGGTTCTTCATGGTGTTATGGGGCTTAATGAAATATGCAGTGGCTAAAAGAAATGAGAAATTCTAGCTACCGCACAAATTTGAGACTTAATTATTAGGTATTTCTAAGCTGAGACCCTGGTTTTATTGAAAGACTGTTAATGCAGCACTGTGAAGAGTAAAGAAAAAAAAGACACTTCACAAACATCTACATTTTCTAAAGTTACTGGCTGTATAAATACCCGTTACTGAAAGCTAATGAGCTTATCTTTCCAAAGAAAAGTAGGTTGGGTGCGTTAGTGTTGGATGCTTCTTAATGTGTTGGTGCTGATTTTGATCTATCTAATCTAATTAGTATGCAATTTAAAGTTCCCATTGAAAGAACAGCCCTTTGGCGTGACCTGAGGGGAAATGATCACATAGGACTAAAGAGAAAAAAGGATTGTCAACAGACTGGCACACCATCAACACTCTGTCTGACCAACTCTGAAGAGCAATACAAGAGGAATGGTTTATATTAAATTTGGACAGTCTATTAATCCTTTCAGTAGACAATCTAAACACTGACTTTGGCCTTTCCAAAGTCTTTGTAAAAGCTTTTGTCGTAAAAAAAAAATAAAAATGAAAAAGTTTTTTGCCGTGAAGAGCCAGGAGGAACATTTTGCTGATCCATCAGACCAGAATAAGGGAGGAAAACGGAGTTGCCTCTCCTCTATTTACATGACTCCATCCCTAAGAGGACTCCCTGATGCTAATCTTCATTATTCTTTGTGTGTGTGTGTGTGTGTGTGTGTGTGTGTGTGTGTATCTGTGTATCTGTTTCCTTCGTCTTTCTCATTGGCAAACTGCTTATTCTAGCATGTCCCAATGGTCAGAGAGGCTGTTCAGAGCTACTGCCCCTCCCTGTCTCCTGTGACTTCACTCGGGGTGACATTGGACCTGTTTCAAGGCTTAGGATGAAACTGGAACTCTGACTGCAATGCTTAGGTTTTAGGCACTAACGCAATCCCTCTTCTTGATTAAAGATTGAGTGTAGTCCATCGATGATCAACCTGGGTGTAGGTTGGCTTTTAGATGATGGCCGTGGTAGGCTGTTTAAACTGGATCTTCACGAGGACTTGGATTGAAGTGTGGTCTCCACTCGCCATATTGTAACGTTGATCAGAGCTAAGGTGCATCATCTTGGTCCAAGTCATTGCTTTGCTTTACCAAATGTAAGGAAGTGTGAACTGTGAACAGAATGCAAATGAAAATGTGACCGTGCCATATAACCCTGACCCAGCCTATGTACCTGTTCCTGATGGTAGCCACCCGAATAAGTCTGCGAGGGTGTTACAGTGTGGTGCCGTGTGTTTTGCCAGGTGCCATTGAGTGGTTTCGACCCATAGCAGTCCTCTGCACAAAGAACAGTCCTCTGCACACTTCCTGGTCCTGAGCCCTCCCACGGTTGCCCTGCATAAGCCCCCTGCTTGCAGCCACGATGTCAGTCTGTCTCATCAAAGGCCTTCCTCTTTTTTGCTGCCCCCCTGCTTAGCATGATGCCCTTCTCCAAGAACTTGTCTCCGGACATTTCCAAAGTGCATGAGATGAAGTTTTGCCACACGTGCCTCCCAGGAATCCTCTGGCTATGTTTGTCCATTTGACAGTCTGCGGCACTTTAAAATAGGAAGCTGTTTTTAAAGTGTTGAGATCTCCCTAACAGAATGAAGATTCTTACATTAAAATCTAATACAGTAAATTATTTGCTACAGGAGAATAAAATCATTTCAAGCACCTACCAGTAGAACAAAAGTAACAATATTTAGTATAAGCTTTGGTCACATCTGTACAAATAAACATGACATAATTAGCACTTGTGAGGATGGTCAAGTTGTACTTGTGACTCACTCATCAGGGAGGTGGTCAATCAGGAGCACCTGAATTTCAGCCTCAGGCCACCAGCTGGCTCAGTCGTCCAACCAAGAGTTTTGGTGGTCACACAGCAAACCGCTAAAGGCATGCAACAGAGCAGCAAGGAATGCAAAGCAGTGAATACTAAAAAAAAAAAAAGAATACTAAAAATAGACTGTGGCCCCATCACACTGGACCACAAAACACTCCTAAAGGCCAACAAACAAACCTGGAACTATTTATAGGCTTTTTTTTTTCTGTCTCTACTTTTGTTGTTTTCTTTCCTTGCTTTGTTTTGCTCTTTTTCGTGTGCTTATTGTCTGCATGTCTATCTCTATAAGATGGGATAAACAATCCAGAGGTGAAAACAACAGGACTGATGGTTCCACAGAAGGGGTGTGTCATCAAACTTAGGGACAAGGGAACAACAGTTGATCCAAAATCGGTGACAAGGAGGGTATAGGATGCCTGATAGGAGTTTATCAAGGGCAATGTAGCCAAGAAGAAACTGAATCCCAAATAAAAGGTGAAGCATGATGGTGGGACATGTAAGGAAAGTAAAAATAGAGGAAAACTAGGAGGCAAAGGACATTTATAGAAGTCTAAATATAGGCATGTACATGTGTGAATATATATAAGAGCGAAATCTATGTACATATAAGAACACTTTGTTCTAATAGACCAGCATTCTGTGATGCTCACCTTCCCAACAATCACTGAAATCAAAATATACATAAGCAAATGTGAAGACAGCTTATGGTGCAAACGTGAAGACACCTATCAAAAGATACAATGTCTGAGATCTTAAAGGTTTGAAGATATACAAGTGGCTATTTACCTGAGAAGCAACAAACCCCACATAAAAGAAGCACACCAACCTGTATGCTCATGTCAATGGGATCAGACATCAAAGACCCAGAACTAAAGATCATATCAATGTGAATGAAGAGGGGGGATGCAGAGTGGAGACCCAAAGCCCATCTGTAGGTGATTAGACAATGCTTTTCATAAGGGTCACAAAACGATGAGCCAGACAGGGTGAGGTATGGCGCTGATGAAACAACTTTCCTCTAGTTCTTTAGTGCTTC
>PVJH01001689.1:0-196655 GCA_004026705.1 Nesogale talazaci | reverse complement strand
CTCCCAAGGGGACAGACAACAGAAAAGTTGGTGAAAGGGGACAGCTGCTGGTATAAGACATGACAAATTTTTTATGAATTATCAAGGGGAGATGGGGGAGAGAGCAAAAAAAATAAGGAGCTGTGTGATGGGTAGGTTTGTTATGCCAACATGGCCACAGAAGATTGGTGGGTCTGTTGTGACGGCACGGTCAATGAACATGCGGGATGAATTGAAGGGCAGAGATAGGAAGGGCCCAGCGAGTCCCGCCCCCTCTCTTGCTTCCGGATCTTCGGACCAGAAAGCTGCCTTGTTCTTCCTGTGTCTCGACCTCCAAGCAACACTACCCGTGGAACACTTAATCGTGGACTTTGTTACTGTGAGTTGAGGATCCTTCAAGCCCTACTTCTCCATGCTCGTGGGATATACATCTCTTGAACTGGGGACTGTTGGACTCTGTCATCTGGCTGACTGTTGGCGACCTGCTCTGCTGTTTGCTGCCTGTGACCAGATAGCCTGGATTGCTCTACAGAGGACTACTCAGCGGCCCTCAAGACTTGAAGGACTGCTAGTCTTCTAGTTGCCTCATGCAAGTGAGTTGCACTGAGCAATCTGTATTGCCTTATAGGTAGTTAACTGTTTCTTTCTTATCTTATATACCTTTCTCTATATATAAATATATATAAAAAGAATTATTAGTGTCCTGATTTTTATTTCTCTAAGAGAACCCTGCCTGACATAAGCTGATATCAATGGCTCATGTAGAAAGAAACTGTTTTGAAAAAGATGATGGCAACATATGTACAGTTGTGCTTGACACAATGGATGAATGTACAGGTTGTGATAAGAGCTATTAAGTGTGCCCAATAAAATTAAAATTAAAAAGTAGAGTTGTACAGCCTGTTGTCATTACAAAATTCTGTTGCTGCTGATGGGGTTAAGGGCCACTTTGTTGATTCTGATTCACAGTGTCCCTATGGACAACAGAACAAAGCACCACGCAGTCCTGCACCATCTTGAAATTGTTCTAAGGTTCTTGCTACCACTACAGTGTTAATCCATCTCCTTGGGGGCTTTTTTCATTTTTACTTCACCTTCCTCTTCTTCTACTTTACCACACATGATATTCTTTTTCAGATACAGGTCTCAAAGCACGTCCAAAGTACGTGAGATTAAGTCTTTCCATCCTTGCTTCTAAGCAGCATCCCTTGCTTCTAACTGGACTTATTCCAAGACAGATATTTTTGTCTTTTGGCAGTCCGTGGTGCTTTCAATATTCTTTGCAAATTCCTTAATTCAAATCCATTGACTGTTCTTCAGTCTTCCATAAGAGGCAATTGAAAACATAATCATTTGGTCAAGTAAATCTCTTCGTCGTCAAACTGACTTCTTTGCTTCTCAACACTCGGAAGAAGCCTTGTGTGGCAGATTTGCCCAATGCATTGTGTCATTTGATCTCTTGACAGCTGCTTCCATGAGCATTGATTGTAGATCCAACCATCGCAGAAATCCATGACAGCTTAAATTTTTTATCTATTTATCATGAAATTAATTTGGTCCAATTGTGAGGATTCTTGTTTTTTTTACAATGAGTTGCACTCCATACTGAAGGCTATAATTCTTGACCTTCATCAGCAACTGCTTCAAGTCCTCCTCACTTTCAGCAAGCAAGGTTGGGTCATCTGTGTATCATAGGTTGTTTATAAACCTTCTTCCAATCGTGAGGATGTGTTCTTCATAAAGTCCAGGTCTCTAATGATTTGGTCAGCATACAGATTGAAGAAGTGTGATAAAAATATACAAGGCTGACACCTTTCCTTATGCTAAAAACCTCAAACCAAACTCATTGCCATCAAGTTGATACCAAGTCAAAAGAACCCTATAGGACAGGGGAGAACTGCCCCTGTGAGTTTCTAAGACTGTAAATCTTAACAGAAGTAAAAAACTCTGTTTTACTCCCCTAGAGGGCTGGTGGTTTAGGATTGCTGACCTTGCAAAGTGCAGCCTAACTGACAACCACTTTGTAGGGTTCCTAATTTTTTCCCCTTTATTTTAAACAACTCAGCCTCACTTTTCTCTATTTACATAATTGCCTCTTGATCCATGTACAATTCTGAATGAGGACAATGAAGTGCTTTGGAATTTCCATTTATCTCACAGCTATTCATGTTTATGGGCTACACAGTCAATTGTCTTTGCGTAATCAATAAGACACAAATAAACATCTTTTTTATAATCTCCACTTTTAGATATGATTCATCTGACATCAGCAATGATATTCCTTGTTCCATATCATCTTCTGAATCCAGGTTGAATTTCGGACAGCTCCCTATTAGTGTACTGTTGGGTGGTCTTCAGCAAAATTTTACTTTGTTTGATATCAATGATATTTTGGGGGGAGGGTGGGTACAAATACAGATCTCTTTCAGTCAGTTGACCAAGCAATTCTCTTTCAAATTTATGGGCATAAATAAGAGAGAGGTGGTGCTACCTCTGTCTTAGCAGCTTGTTGCAATATTTTAATTCATATACTGTTCACTCCTGTAGCTTTGTTTCTCTTTTGTCTTCTTTTTTTAAAATCATTTTATTGGGGGCTCATACAACTCTTATCACAATCAATACATATATCAATTGCATGCAGACCACATTTGCACACTTGTTGCCATCATCATTCTCAAAACATCCTCCTTCTACTTAGACTCCTGGCATCAGCCCCCCCCCACCGCCATATTTTCCCTCCCATCCCATTCTCCTCCCCCATGAACTCTTAATAACTTACAAATTATTATTATTTTGTCATATCGTACGCTGTCTGATGTCTCCCTTCACCCACTTCCCTGTTGTCCACATTACGGGGAGGAGGTTATATGTAGATCCCTGCAACTGGTTTCCCCTTTCTATTCCATCTTCCCTCCACCTTCTTGGCATCACCACTTGTCCTGAAGGGATCATCTATCCTGAATCACTCATGTTTCCAGCTCCTATCTGTAACAGTGTACATCCCCTGGTTTAGCTGGATTTGTAAGATAGAATTAGGATCATGATAGTGGGAGGGAAGGAAGTACTTATGGGAACTAGAGGAAAGTTGCAAATTTCATCGTTGCTACTTCTAGCTCCGAAGCAACAAAGCCCTCGTGGAAGAAGCACACCAGCCTGTGTGATGATGAAGCTTTGAAGGGATCAGGTATCAGGCATCAAAGAAATAAAAATTATATTACTATAAGTGAGGGTGAGTACAGATTGGGGATCCAAAGCCCAGCAATAGGTGAAGCAACATCCCCTACAGAGGGGTTGCAGGGAAGAAATGAGCCAATCAAGATACAATGTAGCTTTGTTTCTCTTGACGATGCCTTCAATAGAGGTTGGACTTCTTCCTTTAGCACCATTTGTTCTTGTTCATATGTTACCTCTTGAAATGGTTGAATATCCACTTGTCCTTTTTGTAAGAGTAATTCTACATATTTATTTTATCTTCTTTGATACTTCCTCCATCACTCTATTTTGCCTATAAAATCTTTCAATATTTCAATTCAATGCCTGGATTTAAAAAATCATTTTAATGAGGGCTTGTACAACTCTTATCACAAACCATACATACATTGTATATCAAGCACATTTATGCATTTGTTGCCCTTACCATTCTCAAAAAATTTGCTTTCTACTTGGGCCTGTGGTATCAGCTCCTCATTTTCTCCCTTCCTCCCCGCTCCCCTCTCCCTCATGAACCTTTGATTATTTATAAATTATTATTTTGTCATATCTTACACTGTCCTATGTCTCCCTTCACCATCTTGTCTGTTGTCCATCTCCAAGGAAGGAGATTATATGTAGAACCTTAAAATCAGTTCCCCCTTTCCACTCCATCTTCTTTCTACTTTCCCAGTATCGCCACTCTCACCACTGGTCTGGAAGGGATTATCTGTCCTGGATTCCCTGTGTTTCTGGTTCCTATCTGTACCAGTACCTCCTGTGGTCTAGCGGGATTTGTAAGGTAGAATTGGGATCATGCGAGTGGCGGAGGTGGGAGGGATGGCTGGGGGTAGAGGAAAGATTTAAGAACTAGAGGAAAGTTGTATGTTTCATCATTGCTACACTGCACACTGACTGGCTCATCTCCTCCCTGAAACTCTTCTATAAGGGAATGTCCAGATGGGCTTTGAGTTCCCAATCTGCATTCCTCCTCATTCACCCTGATGTGAATTTTTTGTTCTTTGCTGCCGGATACCTGATCCCTTTGATACCACATGGTCACACAGGCTGTGTGCTTCTTCCAAGTGGGCTTTGTTGCTTTTGAGCTGGATAGCTGCTTCTTCACCTTCAAGCTTTTAAGACCCCAGACACTATATCTTTTGATAGCCAGATACCATCAGCGTTCTTGAACTTTTTCAGTTTAAGATTTACTAAGCATGTCCTACCTTTTTGGTTTTTAGACTCTAGGTCTTTTCACATTTCATTATAATATTGGATTTTGTCTTCTTGAGTTGCCCATCAAAATGTTTATGTTTAGCTCTTTTCCTTAATAATTTTTCCATTTGTCTTAGCAACTCTACCATTAATAGCAAGATTCAGAATCCCTTCTCACCTTCACTTTGATTTTTTTTTCTTGTATATATTTTTATCACCAAAATCATAGAAAATTTTATTAAATATTAAAGCAAGCAGCTATTCCTTCTTAATATCATCCCTACTGAGGACTACACACTTGGGAAGGTGGTGTTTCCATCTCTTTAACTCCTCCCTGAAGAATTCTACATGCTTCTATTTACACCATGTGCAATGGCAGTATTAGCATACTTGAGGGACTCAAATAGCACTACTTTTAAAAGTTCTTTGGAAATGAGGAGCTGATACCAAGGGCTCAATTAGAGATAAAATGTGATGAAAATGATGACAGCAACAAACATACAAATGTGCTTGACAAAATGGATGTATGTATAGATTATGATAAGAGCTATAAGAATGCCCAATAAAATGATTTTTTTCAAAAATAAAAGTTCTTTGAGCTTGAGGAACAAAAATAAGTCTGAAAAGGAAAGATCATGGCTGCAGGACACATGGGATATGGTTTTTCAACAAAATTCACATAGAATATCCCTTAATATCTTCAAACAATGAGCAGGTACCTTATCAGGAAGCAAAAAAAAAAAAAACCCTCAGCAATATATTCTTGGCCTTTTTACTTACCAGTGAAAATTTTAACCTTCTTAATATTTCCTTATAATAAGTTTCCTTAATCATCCTCTGTCCCCCCAGAAAATGTATCAAGCTGTCTCCATTGGCACTCCCCAAAGCAGTCATTCAAACCTGAATTGACCACTATGGCTTGAGCCTAACTGGTCCATAAGGCTATCTCAGAAGACATCGTACTTTTTTTCCTCTCAGAAGACACCTTAATGAAGCTAAAATACATGTATTATAGAGAGTACTTCCCTGTAGCTATCCATTGATTGCCAAGGCATGTTCAATTATATTTTATTTGGTATAAATTTATGTGTATGTACTGAAACCCTAGTAGCAATACTTTCTGAGTTACCTCTGTATATGTGAGGTACCCCCCCAAATGGATGATTTTCTCAAAGCTAGATATTTAATTAATTTTTGTGTTAGTCTGGGTAAACTAGGGAGACAGATCCACAGAAAATCATATTTATATAAGTCATATATATATGATAAAGAGTAAGTGTACATTAAGAAAGCTTCCCAATCCAGACTGTCCAAGCCCATTAGTCCAACATTAACCCATATGTCCACATTGGGCTACAAATTCCTCCTCAATCTCACAAAACACATGCAATGATGCTAATTGCAGGAAGAAAGCCAGATCAGTGAGTGTGTAAGCTTCTCAACACTGACAGGCATCTCCACATGGTGACTTTAGCACCCAGGGCTGCATCAGGGTAGGTCCTTGTGGATTCTCCTAAGAGACGTCTCACAGGAAGCGAGGGAACTGGCTAAGGCAGCTGCACCCTGGTATGACCATCCGAAAGCAAGAGATCTGAGAACTAGAAGGGTGAGGCTAACCAAGCCATTTACCCCTCCACCTTTCAATTAATCCCACATGTGTCTATCGGCTAGGTTGGCACAATAAACCTTAGCTATCTCATATTTTCCCATAAATCAACCTTATCATCTTCAAAGTACTCTCCATTACACTTAATACTTGTAGGGAGTGGGATGATGCCCGTAGCTCCTCATCTTTACTCAGAGGGGTAGAGTGCAGAGGTGAGACAGAAAGCACAGGCTACATGCATAAATAATTACCGTCTTCTAGAAAAGTTTATATGAAAGATTTCAGAGCACTGGGATGATGTAAGTGGGCAGTGTAAAAATTGGACAGCCAAAATTGGGAGGATAAAGGCATGAAGTGATTGGTTTACATACTTTCATAAATAAGGGACTACATGGGATTTTAGGATTGATGTGTAGGTGTTACTTAACTGCAATTGTTAGACTAAAGAATTGTATAGAGGTGCCTAGTTAGCAGGGGTGGATTGAAATAGTTAAGGTTTATCGTGCTAACCTGCTCAATAAACACATGTGGGGTTAATTGAAGAATGAAGAACTAAATGGCTTGGTGATCCTTGCCCTTCTGTTTCTCGAGCTTGCTTTCTGATGGTCGGACCAGGATGCAGCTGCCTTATTCAGGTCCCTGCTTCAGCTGACAAGGCTCACTTCCCATGAGACATCCCTGAGGCGAAGTCACATGAACCTATCCTGATGCAGTCCTGGGTGCTGAAGTAGCCATGTGGAGACCCCTGTTAGTGGTAAGACACTTATATGCTCACAATTTGCCTTTCCTCCTGTACTTGGTGTCATTGCATCCATTTTGTGATATTGAGAAGGTCTTTGTATATGGTGGAATGAACTCCAAAGGTACTACAGTTGACATTCTTGTCCGTTTCAGAAGTTGACAGATGTTTGGATTGAGGCTTGTCATCAGTAGACATTTCACCTTTTTCAAAATGAAGAAAAACAAAACCACTCATACACTTGAGCTTTTCTCATAGTGCTATCCTTATAAGCTGTGTTCAACATTACAACAGTTTCCGTGTCATTTTTCCAAAGCAGGAGACAAGGTTTTACAGTCCCATGTTGTTCTCGTAACTCAGCCATCACAAAAAATAAGGTTTGAGTGAAACTGCTTTTATGGAAAAATTCACAGTAACTATAAAGAACCTTCCCAGTCTATGCCACTGGATGCACTCCCTCAGAGTGAGGTGCTTGATGCTTGCCTAGTGGGGAAAAGTGTGTGCTGTGAAAGCTCTCTCAAGTAGTGCTTTTTTTCCATTTTCTTTTGGGTGCTCTTTATATATTAGCTTGTTGTTTGAAAAGTGTGCTAGATGGCATAACATTTTATAAGTGATAAGAGCACAGTATTCTTCCATTACCATCACCATCACTTAGATTCACATTTTAGAAAATTGTTTCCTTCCCACCATGGAAGCTGTAGACACTCTGCTCATCTTTTGGTAAATTGAATGTGGTCACAAGACCTAAAAACAAAACAAAACAAAACCCAAACTAATTGCCATCAAGTTGATTCTGACTCCTAGTGTTCCTACATAGTGTATATAGCACTGTTATTTTCAGGGAAGGTGGTAGGGCAAAAATTATTTTATGATTTTGTAAATCATCATGGATTATGGATCAGGACTCACTAAGAAAGAATTTTTCCTTAAGAGTATTAGCGTGCAAATAGTAAATACAGAATAGGTGATGATTACATATGCTGTCTGCATTTTCATCCAGTTGCATATTGATTGAAAGTAATAAGGCTGACAACTGCCTGATTACTTGCTTCAAAACAATAAAATAGATATCAACTCTTCTAGAATGTATCATCAACTAAGCAAACCACTTTCATTTCTGGCCCCTCTTTGGATCCACGAACCAACTTGACTATTTGCAACACAAGGCATCATTTCAGTCTCTCCCTCAGAATGGTGCTTCTTGCATTTGGCATCGTTACAGGCCGTGTCAAAGAAAGGCCCTTGTGAAGCAGCTAATTCAAGGCTTGATAGTGGGCCAGCTCTTTGAAACTGAGGACTCCTCATTCTCACTCCTCCAGTGACCCTTTAGGGAGAAGTCCCTATTATAATCATACTCTAGCACTCAACCACCCCTTGACTGTCTCTGTGTTATACTGTGGGGGCTTGCATGTTACTGTGATCCTGGAAGCGGTGTCACTGATATTTCAAATGCAGGGACAGCCAAAGAGTCAAGGTTTCAAGGTAACTTTCAGACTAAAAAGAAACTATGAAGAAGAAATTGGCTCTTCAGAAGAAGTAGCCACTAAAAGCCTTATGCAGAGAACTGAAATATTGTCAGATACTGAAGGCCTAATGGATGGACCCAGGACATTGACAAAGATGGTGCTAGAGAATGGACTCCTCAAGGTGGAGGAAGTATATCTTAGGAGGATCTACTTTCTCAAATTGGAGTTGACTATGGTGACAAGTCTTCAAAATCTCCACTTACCGACGGGGCACAACCCAAATAAGAAGAAACAGCTGTAAACAACAATTGATAATCAGAAGTTGGCATAGGCAAAATATAAATCTAGAAAAACTGGAAGTCTTCAAAATGAAATAGAATGAATAAAGATTGATATTCCAGGCATTAGAGCTGTAACGGACTGGTATTGGCCATTTTAAATCAGAAAATCATGGTTTGCTGTGCTGGCAATGCATAATCAAGAGGAATGGTATGGCACTTATCATCCAAAAGGACATTTCATGTTCTATCTGAAAGTACAAAGCTGTCTGTGAGAGGATTATACCCACCTGCTTTCAAGGAAATCTAATCAATGCAACTTATTTAAACATATGCACAAACCACTAAAGAAGTTGAAGGATTCAACCAACATGATAATTATTGATCATTGGAAAGCAAAAGTTGGGGGGTGGGGAGAAGGAAAGAACAGTGTTAGAAAGTAGGGTCATGGAGATAGAAACAAAGCTGGAGATCCCATGACAGAATCTTGCAAGACCAACCACTTATTCATAGCAAATATCTCCTTTTTCAACGACACAACTGGTGACTGGACACATAAAATTTTCCATACCGAATACACAGAAATAAAATCAACTTCATATGTGAGATAACACAATGGAGAAGCTCATCATTGTGGTAAAAATGTGGTCAAGGGTTGGCTGCGGAACAGACTACCAGTTTCTCCTTTATAAGATAGGATTGAAGCTGAAGAAAATAAAAACAAATGCCTGAGAGCCACAATACAGCTTTGAGTCTATCTCCCCTGAATTTCAAGAACATTGCAAGAACAGACTTGCTGCATTGACAGAAGACCTGATGAGCTGTGACTCTAGAGTATTGTTCATGAAGAAAGCAAGAATCATACAAAGACAAGAAAAAAGAGAAAATATCAAAGTGGAAATCAGAAGAGACTCTGAAACTTGCTCTTAATAGTATAGTAGTTAAGGCCAGGAACATCAAATAACTGAACAGAAAATTTCAAAGGACAGCTCAAGACAGCATAGTAAAATATAATGAAATGTTCACAGGCATAGAGTTAGAAAATAAAAAAGGAAGAACCCGTATACCTTAAGCTGAAAAAACAAAAACGAACTCAAATCTTGCATACAATATTGTCAGATTCTATGGACACATTTTTTAATAATCCAGGAAGCATCAAAAGATGTAAAGCATACATAGTCACTCTATTTAAATAACTAGCAGACTTTGTCAAGATGTAGCATCTAAACTGGAACCAATGGTAACAAAGGAAGACCATCAAGCTGCAATGAAAACATTAGACAAAAACACGTGTCTAGGACTTTATGGAAGACCAACTAAAATGTTTGAGTAAGTTTATAAAGCATTGGGAGCACTTACTTGTTTCTGTTTGGAAATTTGGAAGAAAACTACTTGGCCCACTGACTGGAAGACATCAGAATTTGAACTCATTCCAAAGAAAAGTGACTCAACAGAGTTGTCAAATCATAGGACAGTATCATTAATATTACATGCTGGAAAAACTTTGTGGGAAATCATCAAACAACAATTGTGGCAGTACATTAACAAGGAGTTGCCAGAGATTCAGGCCAGATTCTTACAAGGATGTGGAACAAGGGGTATCATTTCTGATGTCAGATGATGAATCTTATCTGAAAGCAGAGAATACCCAAAGGATGTTTATCTGTGTTTTATTGACCATGCCAAGGCATTAAGCTACATGTATTACAATAGATTCTGGGTAGCCTTGAGAATGATGGGAATCTCAAAACACCTCATTGTGCTCATGTAGACCTTATACACGGATCAAGTGGCAGTTGTGCTAACAGAACAAGGGCACACCGAATGCTTTAAAATCAGGAAAGGTGTGCATCTGGGCTGTGTCTTGTCATCATATTTATCCAGTCAGTATGCTTAGCAAGTAATCTGAGAAGCTGAATTATATAAAGAAGAATATGAGATCAGGATTGGAAGGATCATTAACAGCTTGCAAAGCACTGATGACACACCTTGCTTGCTGAAAGTGGGAAGGTATTGGAGTTCTTGCTGATGAATATCAAAGATGATAGCCTTCCATATGGATTATAATTCAATGTAAAAAGACCAAATTTCCCACAACGGAACCATTGGATAACTTCAAGATAAATGGAGAAAAGTTTGGCATTGTCAAGGATTTATTCTTGCTTGGATCTATAATCAATGCCCATGGAAGAAGCAGTGAAGAGATCAGATGGCTATGGACTGCCAAAATAGCCAACCAATCTGTCTCAGAAGAAGTCCAGCCATGTATAATTTGGTTAATTAAATAAATTTTTCTTTCTTAATATATGACCCTATTGATGTCATTCCAGAGTTCATCAAGTCTTCTGTTACCAGTGTTCAGTGTGTCAAGTCTGTTCTTGAAATTCAGACTGGATATATTTCAAAGTTAAATTTTGACTCTCATAGACTAGTTTTAATTTTCTTCAACTTGAACTAATTTATGGAAGTCAAAATATAAATTTGAATATATGTAATCTAAATTGGACAGAAAAGAAAGAAAAGTTCAAAATAGAGGTCAGAAGAGTCTCTGAAACTAGCTCTTCATTATAGGGACACTAAAGCAACTGGAAGAAATGGTGAAATAAAAGAGTTGAAAAGAAAATTTCAAAGGGGAGCTCTTGAGTATTCGAAAGCTCACAGTATTCTATTGAGAAGTGTAAAGTTTTGAATTTAGAAATTCAGAATAGAAGAGCACATTCGCTTGGCATAAGTCAAGCTGAAAGAACTTTAAAAATATTCAATCCTTCAGCTGCATTTTTAATGACTCCATGAATGATAAATATGAATATTAAGTGATGTAGGAATCATCATAAGATGATGGAAGAAATTCACAGAATCACTGTACCAAAAGGAATTGGTCAACATTCAAGCCTTTCAAGAGGTAGAATATGATCAGTAATGAATTGTACCGAAGGAATAAGTCCAAGTTGTATTAAAGAGATCATCAAAAAGCAAAGCTCCAAGAATGAAGAGAATATCAGTAAAAATGTTTTGACAAACTGGTGAAGCACTGGAAGCACTCATTCATCTATGGTAACAAATTTAGAAGTCAGTTATTTTAGAAACCATCTGGAAGAGATTAATATTTGTTTTCACTCCAGAGGAAGGTGATCCAATAGAATGCAGAAATTATCAAATAATATTATTAGTATCATATGCAAGTACAATTTTGCTAAAGATAATTCAACAATGGTTGACCAGCACATTGACAGGGAGCTGCCATAGGTGCAGGCCAGCTTCAGAAGAGGATGTGGAAAAAGGGCTCTCATTGCTGTTGTTAGATGAATCTTGGTATAAAGCGGAGAGTATCAGAAAGATGGTTAATTGTGTTTTATTCACTCTGCAAAGGCATTCAACTACCGAGTGGACTACACACAAACTGGGCTGTGTGAAAAGTGAAAATTCCAGAACACTTCTTTGTGTTCATGTGTAACTTGTGCATGGATCAAGAGGGAGTTATGTAAACAGAACAAGGGAATATGAAATGGTTTATAACCAGGAGAGGTGCATCAGGGCTATGTTTTTGCAATATGCATACTCAGATTGTGTGCTGAGCAAATAACATAAGAAACTGGACTTCACAAAGAAGAGTTGGAGGAAGATTTATCAATAACCTGTAATAGGTCAGTGATAAAATCTTGCTTGTCTCCAAACTGTCTGCAATCCCAGCTATGCGGACTCCCTTCCCAGAAGAATGCACTATAGAGGAGAGTACTGAAGATACAGTCCTGGAAGAGGGGTGGGTCTGCTCAGAACACACAGGATCAAACTAAGAGGGTAGTAGGGGGAGGGGGAAGGAGAGATAGATAGATAGATAGATAGATAGATAGATAGATAGATAGATAGATAGAACTACGGCCTTGAGGATGATATGTCTGCTTGGAGCAGCCAATGCACAGAGAGGACCATAGCCCTACCATGAGAAATGGTGTTCCTCACTGACCCATAGTGCTATGGGGGACAAACTGGCTGGTGATACAGTGTAGGAATTATGCCCTATCTGAGCCACCGTCCCCATCACACACACAGACACACACACACACACACACACACACACACACACACACACACACCCCAGGGTGAAACATAAAAGGAGTGCAACAAACAGCAAGGGGAGCAAAGCAATGAAGTCCCTAAGGAATATAAAAAAAATAGGCATTGGGGGGCAGGGGTTGGCATCTCATCAGAAAACATTCATAAAGGTCAACAGACAGACCTGGAGCTATTTGAGGTATTCCCCCCCCCCTCCTTCCATATCTATGTATATAAGATAGAAAGGATAAACAGTCCCGAGAAGAAAACAAGAGAACTGATGGGTCCTGGGGGATACGAAGGTGTGGGAAAGAAAGGGGGGAGCCAACAAACCTAGGATAAGGGAATAGAAAGTGATCTAACACCAATGGCAAGGAGGGCATAGAATGCCTGATGAGGTTTGATCAATTGCATGGTAGCTGAGAGAAATTACTGAGAGCTGAATGAAGCTTGGACATGATAGTGGGGCAAGAGAAAAATAAAAGGAAATAGAGGAAAGAAGTAGGATGCAAAAGACATTTACAGAAGTATAAATACAGGTACGTATATATGTAAATGTATTTAAATATAATTATAGAGTAATAGATCTATGTACATATGCTTATATGTTATGTATTAAGGTAGCAGACATTGGGACTCTACTCAATTTCTCACTCAATGCAAGAAAACTTTGTTCTAATAACTTGAAATTCTCTGATGCTCACCTTCCCAACTTGCTCACTGAAGACAAAGTGGTTTCATAAGTAAATGTGGTGAAGAAAGCTGATGGTGCCTAGCAATCAAAAGATATAGGATCTGGGGTCTGAAGGGCTTGGAGATAAGCAAGCAGCCAGCTAGCTGAGAAACAATAAAGCTCACATGGAGGAAGCACAGCAGCCTGTGTAATCAAGAGGTGTTGGCAAGATCAGGTATCAAGCTTCAGAAGACCCACATGAGGTGGGAGAGCAGAGTGATGATCCAAAGCCCATCTGTAGGCAATGGGACACCCCCTCAGAGAAGGCTTGCAAGGAAAGGAACAAGCCAGCCAAGGTGCGGTATATCACCTAGAAAACATACATTTCGCTAGTTCTTTCATGCTTCCTGCCCCCACTATCATGACCCCAGTTCTACCTGACAAATATGGCTAGAGGGGAGCATGTACACTGGTACAGAGAAGCGCTCTCAATATAAGCAATCCAGGATAGTAATAGGAGTAGTGATACCAAGAGGGTATGGCATAGGGGAGGGGTAAAGAGGGAACCAATCACAATGATAGACGTTTAACCTACCCACCCACCCCAGAGTGACAGACAGCAGAAACATGGGTGAAGGGAGACAGCAGACAGTGCGAAATATGAAAATAATAATAATTTATAGTCTATCAAGAGGGAAGGAGGAGAATATAAGTTGATACCAAGAGCTGAAGTAAAAAGAAAATGTTTTGAAATGGATGGTCGCAACATACGTACAAATATGTTTGATACAATCAAGGTATGGATTGTTACAAGAACTGTAAAAGCCTGCAATACAATGATGAAACATACAACACTACCAGCTGAAAGTGCAGAGGATTTGTGACATTTGTTATAAAGCTCAGTGACTGCAACATAGAGTATAACTCAGAGAAACTCTTTCCATGCACAGAAAGCCAAAATCCTAACAACTGGAATAATAGATAGTATGATAAACTGAGAAAAGATCAAAGTTTTCAAAATTTCAGCTTGCGTGGATCTAGTCCATGCTTAAAGAAGCTCACTCCCACTCATTGTTATTGAGTGGATTCTGACTTATGGTGTCCCTACAAGCCATAGTAGAACTGTCTCTGTGCAATTCGGACACTCTAACTCTTTATGGGAGTAGAATGGCTCATTTTTCTCCAGCAGTGCAACAGTTCACCGTGCTACCAGAATTCATCTAGAAATCAAGAAAATATGGTATTGGGCAAATTTGCTTCCTAGGACTTCTTTAGGAAGAGCTGTTAAACCATTGTGAGATGAGGTTGCACTTGATCCAAGCCACGGTATTTCCAGTTGCCTCATAGGCATGTGAAAGTTGAACAGTGAATAAGATGGAGCACACACACAGATACATTTGCATGATGGTGCTGATAAAGACTATATTGGAAATACCATGAACTCGCAGAAGAACCAATAAATCTGTCTTTGAAGAAGTACCGCCAGAATCCTCCATAAAACTGAGTTTTGTGAGATTTTTGTCTCACATATTCTGGTCCTGTTCTCAGGAGAGACTAGTCTCTGGGAAAGGCATGATGCTTGGTAAAATAAAAGATCCCTGGAAATGAGGAAAACAGTCAAAGAGATGGATTGATAGCGTGACTGTGGCAAAGAGCAACAAGCAAACAGCTCTAAGGGTGGTGCTGGACTGGCAATGTTTTATTCAGCTGTAAGTTTGCTATGCATCTGAATCGACTAAATGGTATCTGAAAACAGGATTGGTGATTTGCTTATCTTGTTAAGGGGTGTTTGCTGCACTCTTTTGTACATGTTTATTACATTTTCTCTTTTCTATTTAAGAATTATGAGAGTCATTATATAGTTCTGTATAAGCTCTGGATAAAAATCTTTTGTTGAGTATCTTTTGCTAACATTTTCTTCTGGTCTCTTACTTGCTTTTATTACCTAGAATATGAATTTCATATACCAAAAGATTTTAGTCTTGATGAAGAGTATTTTATGTTTTTTTAAAAATTTCTTTTAGCTTGCAATTTTGGTGTTCTGTTTATGCATCCTTTGACTAATGAATTGTCACAAATGCCTTTTCCTAAATTTTCTCCTAAAATGTAGTGTTTTTTTTTGTTGTTGTTCTACATTTGGTCCCATAACTCATGTTCTCACTTAGTTTTGTGCGTAATATGAGGTTAAAGGGGTCAAAACTGGGGTTGTCTGTGACCTTTGAAAAATAGATATCCAGCTGTTTTCACATCATTTTTTAAAAGGTTATCCTCTCTATTTAATCAACATGATACATATTTGGAAAACCAATTAACCTAAGAATTGTGGCTTTGTTTCTGGATTCTATTCTGTTCCTTTGATCTACCTTTTTGCCTGATATCACTCTGCCTTAATTACTGTAGTTTTATAATAAATCTGGAAACTTAATTAAGACTTATTTTAATAAATAAATTAAATGGTTGTTTACTAAATATTTTAAATGAGCAAGATTTATTTTATTAACTAAATTAGACAATGACTTTAAAAAAATTAATATATTTATCTAACCAGGTAGTGTAAATGGCCCTGTGGCCCTGTGGAAGGATTCAGCTGCTGACTGAAGGCTTGGTCATTCAAAGTCATAAGCTGCTCTTCCAGAGAAAATGAGGCAGCTTATTTCCATAAATATTATATCCTTTGAAACTGCATGAGGACAGCTCTATTCTGTCCTGTCAGGGTTCTGCGAGTCAGCATGGATCCAGTGCCAGGTTTTGCTTTGATACTAAGCTCTTTGACTTTACTTCAACTGAATTGTTTTTAGCAAGTCTGGGTGCTTTGCTGTCCATAGGAACTTTGAAATCAGACTTCCAATTTCCTTAAGAAAAAATCAAACAAACCTGTCGAATATTTTGGTTGAGATTGCATTAAAATGCAATTAAATGAGACTATTGACATTCATTTCAATCTTTCAGTCCATGAACAAGCTATATATCTTCATATATCTAATTAAAAAAATTCTCTTTACATTGTATTGTAGTTTAAGAGGACAGGACCCTCATATATTTTATTTAAATTATTTCTAAGTATTTTGTAATTTTTTACACTCTTATAGGTGAAATGATGCTATTACAAATTTCAGTTTACAATTGCTTATTGTTAATAGAAACACTCAGATGGTATTTAGATATTGACCTTATATTCTGGCACTCTTGCTAAATTAATTTATTAGTAGCTTTTTTTGCTAATTAGTTTCTGTTGTGTGAAGCCATCCAATTTTCAGTTTATTGTTAGAGCAGCCCTTGAAAACAAATATACTCTGATATTTGTGCAATAACAAGCCAAGGATACTCCCTGCCATTTACAGTCCTCTCAGCTATCAGTGTGATATTCTGATGAGGTGGTTAGACAGTCAAGGTTCTTAGAAATGACAAGAGAACACAGAACTAAAAGTTTGATTTCAGAGAAAAGATAGTGAAAGGGAAGTCCTAACCCACCCATGTAAGAGTGAAAATTTCTGACTTCTCCGCCTATCAGTATCAAGGAAAACAATCTCCACACAGGTCTAGGCGCTTACCGCTTTTGAGTCTTCATTTGTGGTCAGGCCCCTGGTTAACCGTCCTATAATCTGACACCATCCCATGTGGATCTTGGTTTTGTACACTCAGAGAGTTAGATTAAGATGTGATTGCAAAGTATCACTCCTGGCACTTTTACGTCTCTGACAGTAACATCAATCTTGGTCATTTTTCCTACATGCACAGAAACGTTGGATCAATTGTTTTGAGGGGAAACAAGTGCTATAGGAGCTCTCGTATGACTATAATTCACAACACACTTAACACTGTAAATATGGCTTAAGAAAAACCAATCATTCTCCCAGGAACTGGGAAAGAATGTTTTGGGTGTTCATTACACTTATCATGAGGTTGAGTCTAAGCTAAAATTTCACTTCTCATGTAACTTCTAAGTCCAAACCTCGAGCAGTGCCGTGATGTTTGGCTTCCCAAGTCTGTTGCAGGAAGGTTCAATCATACTGAAGATATCTGGGTACTTTCTTTTTCCAGTGTCGTTTTCCCAGTACAAGTCGTTTTCCCTACAGGGATGGCTGAGAAGGAAAATCACACACTTGGAATGCTACCAAGGTGTAGTCTACTGCAACTGCTTTTTCTGCCAAGGGTTTTAACTTTGTGAGCTGATTCAAGGCGGGAAATTGGGAGAGGACTGTTGCTCTCTGTTTCAGGCCTTTAACTGGATGTCTTCATTTTCATCTCCTTCTCCTTCCTCTTCTCCTCCCTTTTTCTTTCTCCCATTATATTTACTAAATGGAACCATACTGAACTAGACTTAATATCTCTTAAGAAATGGTCATGATATCTATGCTTCCAGACACTAGCTTCTCACTATGTCTTTTCTGTCAAATATTTAAACCATGTTCAGCTTATCTCTGGTAGTTCAACACTGCTATTTAGTACCCTGGGAGACCATTTCATTGATAGCATCTTCCACTCACACCCTTAGCCTAATGAGAAGTCGTTCCAAACTACTTTTTAAAGATGTTGGCCCTTGTCTCAAAGAAGGAGTTCTCTAGATCATGGTAAATGGAATATCTACCTGGCCTACTTGGAGGGCAGCATAAGAATACGAATAGACAGGATCCACCCCCCTCACCCCTGCATTCATGTCTCTCTAAGACTTCAGTATTATTACAGTACACTGCAGTGGTAAATTTCTGGTATCTTAATTTTATTTGGAGCAGGCCACCATTGAATTCTCTTGTGCCAAAGAACAAGTTAATATAATATTTGAACATTGTCGCAATACATATCCAGCCTACTTTCAAAGTGTACCTGTAATGGTTTGTCTCATATATTTGGTGAGGCTATACCAAAAACTGAACACCAGATTCGCAGTCATTGAGTTGATTCCAATTCATGTTTCTGAGATAGTCAATCCTTACCAAAGCAAATAACTTTATCTTTCTCCTGAGAAATGAACCACTGACCTTACAGTTAGCGGGCCAAAGTCTAACCCACAGCATCAAATCATTAGGCCTGGCCTCCTAAAGAACTCAGTTAATTAGGCAAACACTAGTGTACGTGTTGTTGTCTAAGTATTTTATAGCTGTGGCTAACATCTATAATCAGTTAACTTTAAGTAAAAGAGATGTCTCTTGGTAAAGTGGATGCAACTCACTCAATCAGAGAAGAGCCTAAGATGAAAAGCCTAAAGTTTATAAGAGAAGATGAAATTGTGCTTCCGGACCATAATATTACAATCTTGCCAGAGTTTCCCAGCCTGCTGTCTGACAGAGGTTTTGGATTTTCCAGTTCTCAAAATCACATGAATCAAATCTTTGAAATAAATCGTAGATAGAAAGCATATTCTGTTGGTTCTGTTTCTCTGTAAAATTCTTACTTATATAGTACCTTTAATGAAAGAGTCGACTCAAACCAAAATTATATTCTGTCTTCACTGGCTTAACTCCCTTAGAATTGATTGCACATGTATGCTTCTTCAGTTTCTGTTGATATAAATGAGCAGTCCTTACAAATAGTTGATGTCTTAAACTTCTTGCTGAGAATTGGGTGGTTTGGAGCACACCTCGTGGCACACCTTAGAGTCTAGATTTAGGCTACAGAAAATGAGTGATCTGGTGTGAACAGAAGTGGAGGCTCTGAAGAGGTAATTTTTCCAGAAAAAAGTTGTCCCCGGGTGGTGCTCTGGTTACTAACAGAGAGGTTGGGTGTTCAACTCTTACCACCAGTTACTTGGAATAAAGTCCTGGAAATCTACTTTTGAAAGACTATATCCACTGAAAATCTAATGGAGAACAGTTTTATCCTGATACACATGGAATCACATGAATCTGACTTGGTTTGATTTGTTTGTTGTTGTTGTTTTTTGGCTTTTTAATGAAATCATTAAGAAGTCTTTAAGCAGGCAGGGAGAGCCCAGTCTGAGAGGGAAGCAGAAGTTGTTCCTATTGTCCTGGCAGTCTCAGACTTTGGAGCTTAGGGTTCAAATCTTTCATAGCTTCCTGTTTTGTCCCCTTTCTCACATTCTATAGTTCCCCTTTGATGCCTTAGGTGTGGCAAAAGAGATCAGGCAATTCTGTACAATCAGCATTGATTCGGAATTTTGGCAATCTCCAGACTTAAACTTTGAGCTTGATTTTGGCTCCCTTAGCCTTGGGTCTGCAGTTAAGAGTCTTTGCTCAAACAATCCTAGAAATAAAAGAAAATGCTGTGCTTCTGACCATGCCTTCAGAAGAGAAATGAAATCTTTGAAGTTGTCCTCTTTTTTAAAACTCTTCTATTGGGAAGAAGTCAGTCTATCCCATAGTCTTTGTATTTGGTTTCCCTGCAGAGAGCATCAACTCCCGAACTTCCCAGTAGCAGTGCACAGAACTCATTGCAGCTAGTTCAAGAAGGACAGGGGTTTACTAAATGCTGCTCTGAAGGCCCTCAGATCTGACAGGTCAGCCAAGGAGGAGCTTGAATAACACAAACGGCCTGCTAACTTGGAGATTTGACTGCTAAAATCATAAAGCACAATACATCAACTCACACCTTATTGCTACAGGTCTGAGCTTCCTGTGTGTCCTAGTAAATGACTACCACAAACTGGGGGACTTAAAACAAATATATGTGTATTTTTTAACTATTGTGGAGACCAGAAGGAAAAAGTCAGTTTCATCAGGCTGTGTTCCTCCTGAAGTCCCTGGGTAGACCCCTTCTGGGCTCTTCTAGCTTCTGAAGGCTTGCTTGGGCATTCCTTAGCTTAACCTCATTTAAGACTTGATCTCCTTACTACTTGGCATTTATTTATGTCCAAATTTCCCTCTTATCGGGAGGATACCATTAACTTCATTTGAGCCTACTCTAATCTGATATGAACTCAGTTTAACTTGGTTAAATCAAAAAAAAAAAAGACCTTCTGTGCAAATCTAGTCACATTCATAGGAATCCTGGGTTTGGACTTGAATAAATTATTAAATGACATAATTTAATCCTCTCACCCCACAAGGCATGTTTCCATTGGGATCTTTCTGTTGATCAGACTCCACCACCCTTTATGGAACACTTTAAGGGCTTTACCTCCCTCCACATCACTCTGGCCTAAATTGGACTCTCCAGTGGGTCCCTGGAATGGAAAAGCTACACACCATGATTTCAAGGAAAAGTCAAGGTTTTGCTGTAGGATAAGGTGAGGCATTCTGTACACATTAGAAAGATATCCCAAATGACCAAAGCAATCACAGATCTTCGCCAATATTCATTGTAAGAATCTCCTCTGGCTGAGCCCTGGTGGCGTAGTGGTTGTGGACAGGACTGCGGCCCATAGGGCTGATGGTTCAAATCCAGCAGCAGCTTTCCAGGAGCAAGGCTGGGCTTTCTATTCTCACCAGGGTAGTGATGCCACACATACACACATGCACACATAAAAGAATCTTCCCAATGTCACCTCCTTCTAGCACACACTCTGAAGTGACTCTCCCTCCAGCGTATGCTACATGACATCGCCTGACTGGTCACTTCTCTCAAGGCACATATCCTACGGTGACTATATTTTTGATGTCATTGTTTGCTCTTTTCCTGTCTGAGAGCTCTATGGGCTTGGCATTGGAAAGCCAGCAGACCCAACCCAGGGACCGTCCCACAGGAGAAAGAGGAAGTTTCTGGTTCCTTAAAAATGTACAGTTTTGGAAACCCTATCTAGGATTGCAAGGATTCCAAATGGACTTGGTGGCAGGGGGGTTGTTGTGGAGTATGTGTGTGTGCTTTTTGTTTTTTCCTCTGCCACCTACTTAAATAATAGCCTCTAGGAGGGCCTGGTAGATGATAGGTGCTATATAAATATTTGTTGGATAAATGTTGCCATAAAATAAGATGCTTTCAAAAATGATTATAACATTGGTTTTCAAGATGTATTCCAGTAAATAAATTTTTAAAATGTGGCAGTCATATACTCATGTGTCAATTTCATGATTGGAAGTCTAGGGGTGGAGTCTAGTCTGTCAATCTGGAGATAGTCAATGAGTAGCCAATGAGTCCTCTGTGTGGGCATGACTTTCTCCTGAGAATTCTGGGAAGTCTTGCAATATTTCCCAATTGGAGAAGAGAGACTTCTCAGCCTCTGAGATGATGAACTACTGATAAAACGAGATGACGGCATGCAGATTGATCCTGATTCCTGGAGAATGGAGAAACCAGAGAAGAGGCCACATGGGCTTGCCCTGATGGAGCTAATCCTCGTGGCTGGACAAGCCATGTGGAGACCTCTGCAAGCACAGAGATACTTCTACTGCCATCAGACACACAAGACTCTGCACCCACTCACCTGTGATTGTCCTAGTGTCACCACACATGCTTTGTAAGTTGAAAGGAGACTTTATAGACTGGCATCGAACATATGGGCTAATATTGGACTTATGACTTTGGACTGGACTGGGATGGGATGCTTTGTCATTGTTCCATTCCTCTTGTGTATAAATCTTTTCCTTATCTCCATGTGTATGTCTATGAATTAGTTTCTCTAGTCTACCTGGACTAACACAAAAAAGATGTATTCCAGTTTTTTGTTTTTTCAAGATTAAATCAGAAGGCCACCCCTGTGGGAAGCATGTGGGCGGTTCTATGTTTAGGTTCAAGCTCTTCTGTCTCCTTCAATTAACCTAGTTGTTTGGCTGTGGAGTTTTGCATAAGATCTCATTTAAAAAGTGAGTTTAAGTTTTCATAATAATGCCTGAAAACTACTATTCTAACTGAAGGTTCCTTTACCTCTGACATTGTTTCTCTCTAAGAATTATCCCGATTGCCTGTCCTGCCTCCAAACAAGCTATTTCTAGGAGTGAAGCCTATCACACATTGCCTGCCTCAACCTCCCCAAAACGCTCACCTGCTCCTTTTCAATCCACCTGCATACTGCAAAGTTTTATTCATGTAATGAAAATGGGATCAAAACATTAGTAAATATTATTTATGAAAAAAAGCACTTCAGTTGCTTCCCACCACAAGATGAATAAAATCCAGAATCTTTGACAGGGTCTCCAGTCCTCTGATCAGGACCTATACTGACTTCTTTGGTTCACCTGTCTTTAATTTTTCTTCTTTTGTACCATCCAGGGAACCAAACTCTCTCCCAATTCAGGGTCATTCCTATGTGTGCATTCCTAGAATTGGGGACAACCTCTTTATTTGCTAGGTGTTAGTTTCGATGCCATTTTCCCAACATGGCTTTACTGGTGTCATTCTAGTTTTTCACTGTTTTAAAAAATATTGGTAACACATTTGCCAGTTTAGCATTTTTCCCCTTGTATAATTTCATATATATTTAGAGTCACCAATTATATTCATTATGTTCTTTAACCATCACCAGTATAGGCTGCCAAAATACTCCATGTTCTTCATAATTTCTATCATAATTTATATATAAACACTATGTGCATTAACATATACCTATATAATTGACTATATATCTGGGAACTCAAAAAGTTTAAGGATTAAAATATAACAAATTAAAAAATTTAAATCATTTTATTGGGGACTAGTACAACTCTTTTCAAAACCCTACATCCACCCACTGTATGCAAAACACATTTGTACATTTGTTGCCATCATCATTCTCAAACATTTTCTTTCTACTTAAGCCCTTGGCATTAGCTTCTCATTTTTTCTCTCCCTCCCGGGTGCCCCCTCCCTCATGAAACCTTGAAAATTTGTAAATTATTATTATTTTGTCATATCTTACACTGTTCAGTGTATCCCTTCACCCACTTTCTTGTGGTCCATTTTCCAGGGAGGAGGTTATATGTAGATCTTTATAATCAGTTCCCCCTTTCTACTCCACCTTCCCTCCATCCTCCTGGTATCACCACACTCATCACTGGTCCTGAGGGGATCATCTGTTCTGGATTCCTCATGTTTCTGGTTCTTATCTGTATCCATGTACATTAAAGAGGAGATTCTTTAATGCAGTCTCTTTTGTAAAAGTAAAATATTGGAAATAATCTTAGCATTGCTGGATAAGAGACCTGTTAAATGGATGATGAACACTCACACATTTTTAATTAGTGAACTTCTCTAGTTTTAATATGAAACCCATGTCTTTACAATGAATTACAATATGTATTTTTTCATTTCTACCTGTTCAGCACCAACTAATCAAATGACATAATAATTCAGGCAATACACCTATCCATAGAATGACCATCACTGAAACTCAGAAACAGGAGTGGTTCTATCATCAGGGATGATAGTTCTGAAGAAAGAAAAGTTTGAAGGAGATTCAAATTTTATAGAAAAATTGAATTAAAAGATAATGAAATCCCCCCACTAGCTTTTCAAAGCACAAAACTTGCATATTTCTTTCCATTTGTAAAAGCTGGTGAATTTAATGTGAGGCATCTTTTATGTGAAAACCAGAATCAAGTTATAGGCCTGGCGAGTTATAATCAAGCCTAGAAGATTGTCCAGCTTTGAATTTGAAAAACAAAAGTGTGTGGGATCTGGGGAAGGGCCTTCATCATATTGTGCAATGCAGCATGTTTAATATCCGCACTGAATGCCAGTGGCCACCCTCTAATCTGTGTGACAGACAAAACACCTCTCTTTTCCAGCACACTTCCCAGAGGTGCCTTTAGATAATTTCTCATGTTTTTTTCCTGCTTTTTGCTGTAGGTCCCCCCTTTCTGCTCTACCTTCTCCACTCTGCCGAGGGTATCAACACTCTCACCACTGGTCCTGAAGGGATCATCTGTCCTGGATTCCCCATGTTTCTGATTCCTTTCTGTACCAGTGTACATCCTCTGGTCTAGCCAGATTTGTAAGATAGAATTGGGGTCATGATAGTATGTGTGTGGCGGGGGGAAGAGGAATGGATAAGAAGCATTGGAGAACTAGAAGGAAGTTGTATGCTTTGTCGGTGCTATACTGCACCTTGACTGGCTTGTCTCCTCCTTGAGACCCTTCTGTAAAGGGATGTCCAATTGTCTACAGATGAGTTTTGGGTCTCCACTCTGCACTCCCCCTCATTCACAAATTATGACTGCTTGTTCTGAGTCTTTGATACCTGATCCCATCTACACCTCAAGATCACACAGGCTGGTGTGTTTCTTCCATGTGGGCTTTGTTGCTTCTGAGCTAGATGGGTTCATGTTTATCTTCACCGCTTTAAGACCCCAAATGCTGTACTTTTGATAGCTGGGCACCGTCAACTTTCTTTACCAAATTTGCTTATGCATCCATTTTGCCTTTAGCGATCGTGTCAGGGAAGGTGAGCATCATAGAATGCTGGGTTATCAGAACAAAGTGCTCTTGCATTGAGAGAGTACTTGAGTAGAGGTCTAATGTCTGTCTGTGGTCTTAATATTTAATATATAAGTATATGTACATAGATCTATTTCCCTATCATTATGTGTAAATATATTTCCATATGTACATGCCTGTATGAAGTCCTCTATAAATGTCCTTTGCCTCTTAGTTCTTCCTCTATTTAATGGATTAAAAAAATTTTATTGTGTTTTCAGTGAAAATTTACATAGCAGATTAGGTTTCCATTTAACAATTTCTATACAATTTATTCAGTAACATGGGCTACATTTTTCCAATCTAAACAAAATTAGAGAATACTTAAAATAGAACAAGTTAAAAATGAGTTAATAGGAAAAACAAATGATAAGATGCAAAACTTCAACCTAAAATATCTGCAATCGTTCACTTTTGGATGTACTCTGTCTTTGTGTAAAACTTTTCATATCTGTAATTAATGGTCCAAGGGAGGAGTTCATGGAGGTTTATTCCCCATAAGATCTCTGCAAATAGATTTAGGCATTCATTATCATCCATAGTCTTCTGCAAACCAAGGATTCAGAATTTAAGTATAATACATTTCCCTTCACTGATCTTGAATTTTGTTATTTGCAATACTTGGCTCACATAGGTTGCTGAGCTTCTTGCTCAGCAGAAGTAGCTGTCATCTCACTTAGATGACTGCTCATTTGACAACCAGGAGGGCAACATAACACATGGAGGAATCAATGAAAAGACTGGACTATAGGACCACCCCAAACCAGAACCAGCCTGCCCACCACCCTGGAGGTGTGTACCACATAGAATGGCACTAGACCTTCTGGTGGGGGAAAGGAACTGACCTACCATACCCAGACAGAAGCAAACCAAGAAGGAAAAAGAGAAAGGGACAGTTATCCTAGACTCCATATGGGCACACCAAGTCCAGAGGATGAGGTCCCTGCATGGAGCTTCTCAAGCACAGAGAGGATTCTAGGACTACCAACAGCTCAAGACCTGCTGTCCCTAGCTGAGTATATGGAGATAGGGCACAATAATGAGGACACACAGCAGGGAGGCAGTGGGGAAATGGAGAAAAGCAGATCAGCAATTGAAGTAAAGCTGAGTCAGAGCACCCGAGGAGCCCCAAGAATGTACTTTAGGGGAAGACCCTGGATCTCCCTCATGATGGAATGGGGAGGTGGGGTGGGTGTAGGTGAGGGTCTTACTGGGACCAACAAACACACCTGTTTTTTTTCTTTTTCCTTTTCTCCCATCTTTTTCTCTTTCCTTTTATTTCTTCAACTGTATGATTTCGTATTGTTTGGACCATGACAATGATGGTTTGCCTAATTATGTAAGTTGGACATGGGAGGGAATCCCAGGGAGAAGACAATGTGGCCAATGGCCCCTGAAGGTAGAGAGGGAAGAAGGAGGTGGGAAGAAGGGTGTGGTGAGTAGATGGCATCATGGACAACCAGGGAACAACTAGGGAAGTGGAACCAGCATCTAGGAGAGGGTGGAGATCTTGTGAATATTAGAGCATTGCCAAGCTAGTGGAGAGGAAGCACTAAGAGGAGGAAGAAGGGGGAAGTGATGGTGGGGCAGGAGAAGGCAAAATAAAACAGCGGCAAGCTCTAGGAAGCAAAGGGAGATTAACAGAGATGTGCACTTATGCAAATACCTTAATCCGTAGCAATAGTAGTATTGGCCTATGTACATATATGTATAAGGCAATTAACTGAAGTTACAAATGGGCCTTGGGTCTCAGCTCATACTTTCTATCAATACAAGAACACTTTAGTCAAAAAAAAATGGCATTCTGTGATACTCACTCCCCCCACTCCCCTACATGATAATTGAGGACAAAATGGATGCATAGGCAGATGTGAAGATGGAAGATGGTGCCTGACTATTAAAAGATACAGCATCTGGGGTCCTAAAGGCTTGAAGTTAAACAAGCAGCCATCCAAATTGGAGCAACAAGTCCACCCGGAAGAAGCACACTAGCCAGTGCGATCCTGAGGTGTCATCAAGTTTGGGCAACAGGCATCAGAAGACTCACAACAAACAGTAAACAAAAAAGCAAAAATGCTTTGGTGAGAATGGAGGGGGGTTGGAGCAGAGACCCAAAGCCCAACTTTGGACAAGGGAACATCCCCTACAGAGGGGCTACAGGTAGGGGGTGAGTCAATCAGTCTGCAGTAGAGCACTAATGAGGCACACAGTATACCTCTATTCACTGGAAGCCTCCTCACCCCCCACAATCACGACCTCAGTACCATCTCCCAATCTAGACTAGACAGGAGTATGTACAGAGTTGAAACTCACAACTCATGGAACCCAGGAACAGGAATGGGGATAGAGATACTAAGAGGGTAGAGGGAAGTGGGGAGGGAGGGGCCACCAATCACAATGGATACCAGATAACCACACACCCCCATCCAGGGGGAATAACAAAATCCAGAGGGGAAGGGAGGCAGTGGTCAGGGTGAGATTTGAAAATAATTAGCAATCTACAATCGATCAGGGGACCACAAGGTTTGGGAGGCAGGGTGGAGAGTGGGGGGAAAAGGAACTGATCCCAATGGTTCAATGGAAGATAAATGTCTAGAAAAGAATGATGGAATATATGTATGAATACGTTGGGTACAATTGATGTATGGTTTGTAACAAGAGCTTAAAGAGCCCCCAATAAAATGATTTTTTTAAAAGATGACTGCTTATTTTAAATGATAAGTTTTTTTTCACAAGCTTTTTATATTTACCCCATATGATTCTATTTATGAATAACTAAATATAGACCACAGGTATTGAATTATATAACTATTTCCAGTGCTCTTCTGCCAAACTCTATAAATATTTAATTAAATAATCCCTGGCTTAAAGATATTAAGGAAAATAGTATTATATTTCTTTCTGTGAACAACTTTGACTTGGTTTTTTCCTAAACTTCACATGCTTTTCTAGAGTGTTTTGTTTCTTTTATCACATGCAAGTTTGAATTTAATGCCCACGATTCTGATAGATATTGCTAGCAAAAGGCAGGTTATCTTTTTGGTTTGTCCTCTTTATTCTTTTTTTTTTGTATTGGTAGAAACAGAAACACTTTTAATTTTATTAAAAGATCATTTTATTGGGGGCTCTTACAACGCTTATTACAATCCATACATCAATTGTATCAGACATATTTGTACAAGTGTTGTAATCATTCTTCTCTAGATACTCTCTTTCGAGGTCGGTATCAGCTCCTCTTTTCTTTCCTCCCACCCCCCACTCTCGCGGCCCCCAATAGATCATAAATTATTATTTTCATATCTCACACCAGCTGCTCTTTCCCCTCCCCTCTAGTTTCTGTTCTTCCCCCTGGAGGGGTGTGTGCAGCCATGTGCCAGTCATTGTGATCTGTTTTCTCTTCCTCTCCTCTCCACCGGGTATCGCTATTACCATTCCTATTCCCGGATTCTGTGTGTGAGTTTTATCTCTTGTCTATATTTGATTACATATTCCGGTCCAGTCCAGAGTGAGAAGCAGCACTAGAGTCATGACCATGGGGGGGGGGGTGTGTGTGTGAGGAAGTTTCGAGGAATGAGAGGAATTTTGTGTAACCCATTAGTGTTCTACACCTTAATTGACCCATCCCTTCCCTGTGTTCCCTTTGTGGGGGGATATCCCATTGCCTCCAGATGAGCTTCAGGTGTCCACTTTGACCCTTCTCATTCTCAACCATGTGTTTTTGTTTATTTGTTGTTTGTTATGAATCTTCTGATGCCTGTGATCTGGTCCCAATGACACCTCATGATCCCACTGGATAGTGTGTTTTTCCATGTGGATTTGCTTCTCACTGCTGGATAGCCACTTATTTAACCCCAAGCCTTTAAGACTCCGATGCTCCTTCTCTTAACAGCCAGGCACCATCCTCTGCCTTCACCAGAATTGCTTTTGCACCCATTTTGTCTTCAGTAATCGTGTTGGGTGGGAGTGGGGGATGGGTGAGCATCACAAAATGCCAGTTCGTTGGAACAAATAGATCTTGCATTGAGGGAGGGTATGAGTTGAGGCTCAAGGTCCATCCACAACCTCAGTGTATTGCCTTATAAATATATGTACCTAAGCCAATACCTCAATATTTATGGATTAATGTATTTGTATATGTACACACCTCTGTTAATACCTCTGTGCCCCAGAGAGTCGGTGGGGGACTGGGAGAAGGTGTAGAGGGAAAGAGTGTGGTGAGCAAGCAATGCCATACACAGGGGAACAACTAGGGAGTTAAAGTCAACAACAAGGAGGTTGTAGAGGTCCTGTGAGTATTGGAGCAACAGCAATCTAGCTGAGAGGAAGTACTAAGAGGTGGAAGAGGGACAATGTGATGCTGGGGCAGGAGGAAGGCAAATGCACTCTTTTAAAAATCTATATCCATTGGTTTTTAAACTGTTCTCCTGAAGTTGAAATATTTACACAAGAATGGTTTATTGCAGTAATGTTAAATGCTTCTATTTTATTCCATAAATGTTTTCTCCAAACTAGAATCCTATTAGTTGTTCCTCCATTCAGAACCTTACAGTGTTCTCTAGCTGCTGTAAAATCAACTCCTCCTTAACAATTAGAGCCTACCACAACTAGGCAACAACAATGAATGAATGATTGCCAAACTTGTTCTTGGTGCTGTCTTAAGATGTAAGATTATGGGAGACAGACTTTTAAGGTGATTAGGAAAATCTAGCTTCATTTTATCTACTCAAAAGTCATTAGTTTCTAGTTCCATGATGTGAAGTTGGGTGGGAGAGACAGACAGAGAAAGGAAAGGGCTTATCTGTGTTTTATGTGTCCTTGCTATCAATTTTGTTATAAAAGTCTGAACATCTGGAACCCATATGAGAACATAATTCCAATTGTTTTATGAGCGCTAAAATATTTTATTAATGCCTCCAACCTAGGCTGGAATCATTCTAAAACAGATTAGCAGTAATCTTAAAACTGGTGAAAACCCTCCTAATGCTGAGACCCTTTAAAACAGTTCCTCATGTTGTGGTGACCCCTCCCCACCATAAAATTATTTTCATTGCTACTTCACAATTGTAACTTTGCTACTGTGATGAACCTGGTGGCCCTTGTGAAAGGGTCACTTGACCACCAAAGGGGCCGCACCAACCCACCGGTTGAGAGCCGCTGCCCTACAGGATGGAGTAGAAGTGCCCAATAGGGTTTCCAATACGGTAATCTTCACAGAAGCAAACTGTCTCCAGTGGAGCAGCTGTTAGACCCATGAGAAGTCAGATCCAAACAGTCCACATGCTTAGACCTTGAAGTGAGAGTGATGGGAGGGATGAGGTAGTGTGGGAAGGAATATGAGAGAGATAGGATGAAGAAGCAAAGGAAGCGGAGAGTAGGATAGCTGGTAATTCCTTTTTGCTATTCTTCTTATTGAAGATTCTCCAACCTCTTCTCAGAAATCTTATAGTGTAGACCGTGCCTTCTTTCTAGTGGGTGTGTGATCTCTCCTGAGCTGGATCCTTCTTGCTGATTTTTAAACATGCTCCTTCACTAATATTTACTTCATGGAATTCCAATTTTATTTCCACACTCAAAACTTGGTAGCTAATGAAAAAATGGGATGAACTCCAGAAAGGGAGGAAGATTGACTGCTGTGGAGGGAGAGAGGGGGTGGCCGGGACGAGTGGGGTGGTAGAGGGAACATCTACTTTGTTCTGACAAGATTATTCATGTAATCACACCCTGTAGAGAACACAGAATTTAGATGATATATTTTTAAAGCTCATTAGCCATTACACACATGAGGGAACAGGAGAGCTGCAAACAGTCATCTCAAAATAAGTTCATCCTGAAGCATTTTGTTGTTGTTGTTTTTAAGTAACAACTTATTAGAGACTTTTGATGAAACAATCAGTTGATTTTTAAAAATGGAGCAGAATAAAAGAGTCCTTGAGCCTCTAATATTGAAACTGTATTGATGCTGTTACTGCCAAAAACTAATAAAAATTGTACTGGTCACTCCGTCTATGGATGTCTGTCGGCATAATGTTTGAGCACTTGGCTGTGAAGAGAGGCTCCACTTGAGAAAGACCTGTCAATGTGTTCCCATACAGATTATAGTATAAGTGGCAACGATGCCGCAGGGATTGATAATGTTCTCTAACATAAAGTCACAATGATGTCTCTAAGGTGGTGAAGCAGAGACATACATAAATCACAGATACAGGGATGGTTTGGGGGCTTAGACTTAATTCTAGCTCCAGTGAAAGAACAATTAGTTTTTATGGCATGGCCCTGCTTGATTCTCATTCTGCTGAAGAGATCACTGAAGAGAAGGGGGCTATAATGAAGGGCAGTGAAGAAACTAGATGATGTCCTATTAGAAGGAATAGTATCTGTGCCTTCAAACTAGCTGTCATTTAAGTGAGGCATCAACTAAGTCTACTTGGAAGAAGCACAGTAGCTTGTGGGATCCAAAAAGGATAAATAATAAAATCCAAAGGAGGGAAGAGAATCACAGCTTAAATTGTGAACACCCAGTTTGCAGAGTGTTTTGCATAATGGTGGAAATACAAAATTCATTCCACACACGGAATAAGCCTCTGGTATATCCCATCTGATGCTAGTTTAGAGATGTGACTAGCCTTTTTATTTTTTCTCACAGAGAGCACTGTAAAGTTAATTATGAAAGAAATAGGCTGAAGTGCAATATCTTATCATTTGACATCCCTTCTAAACTGTTCCAAAGTAGTTTCCATTAAAGGGGTGGGGAAATATGCATGGATTAAGCCTCTAGTTAATTCCCTCTGATGAGGCATGTGACTAGCCTTGCATTCATACAGAATGCACTGGAAAGAGAATTATTGCAGATGCAGTTATGTTAACATTGAACACCTTTTCACTTGATTTTCCTTTTGATCCATTTAAAATGTGTTTAATTCTTAACATTTTCTACCATTGAGATGTTTAATTTGTCTTACCCTTTTATTGTTGCTAGTTTTTTCATATTGAATTGTTTTGTTTTATGTGCGTTTTGTTTTTGTCTATGAAATCCAGCACACCTAAATCTATAGAGAGACTAAATGGATTTAATGGCTCATTGGGGACTGGCAAGGGAGATGGCGGGGGGGAGCTATTAAAAATGAGTGCAAGAATGAAGCCAAAGTTCTAAAATTGTTTGTGGTAAAGATTGTACAAATTGATAGTGATGAAGATTATACAATTATTCTTGATGAGATTGAATTACTGGATTGTATGACATGTGAATATATGTGAATAAACCTACATTTAAAAAGATTATAGCCTAGAAAACCTTTGGGGTATTTCTATTCTGTCGTTGGTATCTATCAACTAAATGGAACTCGGCAATAAGTCAGTAAATCCTAAATTAGTGTCTTTCTTATCACCTTTGGATAGTGGCCTATGCTTTTAGTTTAATATCTTGATGGTATTCACTGACATTTGAGTTTACTCAGTTTTCACTCTCATTCAGAATTCTGCAGCTGATCATCAGGAAGTATGTTGATTTTGTCACTAGATGACCTTAAGTTTCTCAAGACAAGTTGCTGTATTTTTTTTATGAGCAGCAGACGCTCAATTTACCACTCTCCTCTCATTGTGTGATTTAATATCCACTACTTACATATATTCTACTTTTCCTTCATATACATGGAGTATTACAGAATCTTGGCTTTTTTGATGGGTTTATTTCTGACCCTTGGTCCACTCTGTTTATGGACACCTGGTCATGTATATATGGCAGCTACATCAAAAAGCAGGAAAACACATAAGAAATTTTCTAAAGACACCTCTGGGAAGTGTGTTGGAAAATAGAGGTGTTTTGACTGTCACACAGATTAGAGGGTGGCCACTGCCATTCAGTAGGGATGTTAAACATGCTGCATTGCACAACATGATGAAGGCCTTTCCCCAGATCCCACACAGTTTTTTTTTTTATTATAACTTGCCAGGGCTATAACTTGACTCTGGTTTTCACATAAAATATGCCTCGCACTAAATTCACCAGCTTGTACAAATGAAAAGAAACATGCAAGTTTTGTGCTTTGAAAAGCTAGTGAGGACATTTCATTATCTTTTAATTCAATTTTTCTACAAATTTTTAATCTCCTTCATACTTTTCTTTCTTCAGAACTATCATCCTTGATGATAGAACCACTCCTGTTTTTGAGTTTCAGTGATGGTCGTTCTATGGATAGGTGTATTGCCTGAATTATTATGTCATTTGATTAGTTGGTACTGAACAGGTAGAAATGAAAAAATACATATTGTAATCCATTGTAAAGACATGGGTTTCATATTAAAACTAGAGAAGTTCACTAATTAAAAATGTGTGAGTGTTCATCATTCATTTAACAGGTCTCTTCTCCAGCATCACTAAGATTATTTCCAACATTTTACTTTTACAAAAATGACAGCAATAAAGAATCTCCTCTTTGATGTACATTGGTACATCAAAGGTAAATAGGAACCAGAAACATGGGGAATCCAGACAGATGATTCCCTCAGGACCAGTGGTGAGTGTGGTGATACCAGGAGGGTAGAGGGAAGGTAGAGTAGAAAGTGGGAACCGGTTATAAGGATCTACATATAACCTCCTCCCTGGAAGACGGACCACAGGAAAGTGGGTGAAGGGAGACATTGAACAGTGTAAGATATGACAAAATAATAATAATCTACAAATTTTCAAGGGCTCATGGGGGGCGCAGGGAGGGAAGAGAAAAAATGAGGAGTGAATACCAAGGGCTTAAGTAGAAGGCAAATGCCTTGAGAACAAGGAGGGCCACAAATGTACCAATTGCTTGACATATGCTGGATCGATGAATGAATTGTGATGAGTTGTGTGAGCCCCCAATAAAATGATTTTTTAGAAAAGTTCTAGCCAATCCCTGCCCCCCAAAATAGCATCTCCTCTTCCCATCCAAATGACAAGGAAACCTAAGGGACATGAAGTCAAGCTAGAGGGGAAGGTGAGAGGCATATGTGTCTTAGAGAAGGCAATTTATTTTCTGTTGGGGGGAAAGTGGGAACGACTTCCAACAGAGGATAACCCTTAACATACTTATGTGAAACCTAAGGAGAAAGCATCCTTGGGAGTAGGTTCCTAATTAGACCCTGTTGACATAATTTCTATGTAGCCCTCGGTGAAGCATGGTGAACAGACTGGGATCTTAGACTCTGTCCTTTTGATGTACACAACATTCTTCCTAAACTACAGAAGAAGGACCCAATGGATAAACCCCACTAAGGGAACTGGGCTTTACCTCAAACTCACCTGTTACCATTGGACTTCAGACCAAAATCCCTACTGTGAGACGAGGCAGATGAGTTCTAGCCCAAGGGCATACTACTGGCAGATATTGGACTCTGGTTCAAATCTCTTGTCTTGAGGGTTCCTAATGAATGATGGCCCCAAACTATCATATACTTACTATTTTAATGCCCATTTTCCTTTTTATAGCATGTATTCGTCTGGTAGGCTGGATTCTCCAACTGTGAATGAATATTATTGAAAGATTTGCCTTATCACCAACCTTGCTGTTTTTGATATAGTTGTTGTGAATAGTGTTTAGTCAATTAAGAGTTTAACCTGTAAAAGTCAACAATTCATGTATCTTGACCTATAGCTGCCCTATAATTTCCTTTTTTCAACAGTGTTTTAAATTCCATAACACTGACTACACTAATGGCATGATCAATGCTTAGTGGTTAATCATTGGGTTATTAGTATAGTTCAAAACCTCCGGCTTCTCAGCAAAGGGAAGGATTAGGCTTTCTACTTGTGTGAAGATTTGTAGGCTTGGAGACAGTCATGGGGACAGTTCTACCTTACCCTATAGTTTCATTATGAACCAGCACTTACTTGAAGGCAGTGGAAGTGATGCCCTGGGGGTGATTGATAACTTCCTCTAACATAAAATGAAAATGATATCTCCAAGGTGAAACAAAGACGCATGGATGAATTAATGGATGTGGGACTTGTGTTCAATTCTAGCCCTAATCTAAAGTCTAAGAACAATTCATTCTTATGACATGGCCCTGTTTGATTCTTGACCACATGAAAAGATCACGGAAGATATGGGTATTTTACTAAAGTGTGGTGAATAAACGATATGGTACCTGGCTATCAGAATGAACAGCATCTGGGGTTTAGAAGGTTTGTTTTCAAACCAGAACCCATCTAAATGAGGCTTCATCTAAGTCCATATGGAATAAGTACACCAGCCTGTGTGATCTTAGGTTTGAAAAAATAATATAATCTTACTCAAATGAGGGAATAACATCAAAGATAAAATTATGACACCTGGTTTGAAGAAGGCTATGATGACAGCGGAAACTCCCAAATAAATTGCAGCTTTCAGAGTTAGATTAAGCCTCTGGTGAAGTCCCTTGGATCATAACTGAGGGATGTGAATAGACTTATTATCAGACAGAGAGCATTGTAATGTTAATTATGGCAGATATGTTGTTGTTGCTAAGTACCATAGCATTAGCTCTGATCCATAGTGACCCTATGGACAACTGAACAAAGCACTGCACAGTCCTGCACCCTCTTCACAATCATTCCTACAAATAAGCACATGATGAAGCCACATATTTCAGTCCATGTCATTAAGGGCCTTCCTACTTTTCACTGCCTTTCCACCCTAACAAACAAGATGCCCTTCCCTAGGGATCTGTCTCTCCTGACAATATGCCTAAACTACGTAAGATGAAGGCTTGGCACCCTTGCTGCCAAGGAGCACTCTGGACTTAATTCGTCCAATACAGATCAGTTTATCCTTTAAGCTGTCTAAAGAACTTTCAACATTCTCAGGCACTATAATTCAGATGCATCCGTTCTTCTACAGTCTTCCTCATTCTTTGTCCAACTTTCACCTGCATCTGAGGCCATGGAGAATGCTATGGCTTTGAATCAGCAGCACCTCATTCCTCAAAACAACATCCTTTCTCTCAAGATTCTAAAGAGATCTTGTACAGCAGCTAAACTGAATGCAGTACATCTCTGGACCTCTTGACTGCTGTTTCCATGAACATTGATCGCAGATCCAATAAAAAATTCTGAACAATTCCAAACTTTTCTCCATCTATCCAGATGTTATCTATCGGTCCAATTGTGGGGATTTTTGTCTTCTTTAAATTGAAGACAAAATCTGAAGACTAGAATCCTTGATTTCATCAGCAAGTGCTTTAAGTCCGCCCCAATTTCAGCAAGCAAGGGTGTATCACCTGCAGGTTATTAATAGTCTTCCTCCCATCTTGATGCCACATTTTCTTCACATAATCCAGCTTCTCTGATGACATGATCAGCATGTAAATTGACCAATTTATATCAGAGGACACACCCCAATACACACCTTTTATTATTTCGAACCACACAATATTCCATTTTTCCGTTTGTACAACTGCATTGCTTTATATTTTCCTAAAACTTACTTTTAAATTACTGTCAAAAGATAAGGCAGCCGTTAATGTAAACAGCTAAGCTTATGTTTTTTTAGAATGGAATCTTTAGTAAGAAACCCACCCCAAAGTCAAAGTCATTGCTGTTGAGTTGGTTTCCACCCTATAGGTCAGAGTAGAAGTACGTCATTGGGTTTCAAGGTTGTAGTCTTTATGAGAATAGATTGAATAGTGAGCGGTAGCTAACAACCACTGCCCTTCTGGTGTGCTGTCAAGCACTTCACCGGCGTGCCACCAGTCCCCTTGGATCTAGCAATGTTGTTGTTGCTAAGGGTCAGTTCTCACTCACGTAGCAACCACATACACTAGAATAAGATCCTACCTGGTCCTGCGTCATTCCCATGATTGTCCTCAGGTGTGAGTCCATTGTTGCAGCCACTCTGTCAATCCATCGTGTCAAAGGTCTTCTTTCCCTCCACCATCTCAAGCTTTAATTCTTGTATAGTAGTAACAATGTGGAACTGCTTAGAAGTAACTACCTATTTTTAAAAGGACGCGTGCTCACCAGCGGACCACACTTTCTGTCATTCTGTATTGCCTCCCGACCGTCGGGTGCCATCCATCATCACACATGGGCTGCTGTATTTCTTCCAGTCAAAAAAGAGGGAGATGTCATACTTATATCTATTGTATTTTTTAGACCATAAGACACACTTCCCTCCCCCCCCCCCCAGAACTGCAGGGGAAAAACAAAAGTGCGTCTTATGGTCCAAAGGTGTGGTACCCTGGAACATTTTAGTATACTGGTACTATTTGGTTCAGAATATTTTTTTCTTGTTTTCCTGCGCTAAAGATGGGGTGTGTTTTATGGTTAGGCGTGTTTTATGGTCCAAAAAACACAGCATGGCTTTATCAAAAGTGGGAAAATATAAGACCTGAGAAGATCATGAAGTTCAAACGAAATGAGAGATAACTTTCAATCAAAGCCGCGACTGGGGTTTTAAAGACTTATATTCAAAGAAGCAGCCATCTAAGCAAAAAATCAATTAAGTCCACACAGAAGAAGCACACCAGCTACTGTGATTAAAAGATGACAATTAAAAAAATAGGAGATAACATGCATTTTGAAGCAAATGACTATTTTAGATGCTCATATGCAAACAGACTGTGAATTAATCAGGGAATAAAACATAAGACACCATTCTAAGCAAACCATAGCATGTGCTTCTATATACCCAGCTTGCTTTGCAGAGTCAGGTGATTCCGTGTATCTCTGTAGATACCTGTGTCTGGGATTGCACCGCTGCCATATTTTGACTTCTACAATGCTGCTCCACTGAGGTTGTAATGTCTCTCCTCCCGATCATGCAAACAAAGTAAGCGATGAGAGGAGGTCGGTAGCTGCCCAGCCCTTCAAATGTCTCTGATAAAATCTTGAGCATGCATTTGTATCCCAGCTCCTAGAAATTACCTTCAGTCTAGGTAATTGCCATGCTTTGTAAAATGGATCGCTACTCTCTCTTTGGCATCAGAAACATCATTTCACCGGGTTTCCCGTCTCATCCACACACGGCAATGTAGCGGAAGGAATTCAAGGTCTGGTGCGGCAGAGGACTGAAGCTAAGCTGCCAACCTGGCTGCCCGGCGCGGTGGCTCGTCAGCTCAGAAGGAGGCCAGAGTATTTGTGTTTGCTCATTTCCTTTCCGAAGCAGGCGCTTGTTGCTTGCTGCAGGGCAACAGGCTATGAATTCAAAACAGGATAGAACAGCTCATCGAGTTGCATTTCAGAAGACTATTCTGTCTTGACTAGTGGCCCCAGAGGATATAAGCCCCGTGCCACAAAAGAGGGGGAAGGGAGCAATTAGAAGCAAGTTCTGGAGACCTTCCAGAATTTTCTGTCCTTAATAGGAACTGATGGAGTCCAAAATGCTGAGAATAATCTCTCAAGCATCAAATCAACCCTCTTCTCAAGGTTAAAAAAAAAGAGAGGGAAGGATGCAAGTTATAGAAAAGACAAATGTCTGAGGTAACTCTTTCATAGTGAACAGGCCAAGGGCATGCATCTCGCTTTCCAAGCCCTGGGCTTCTTTTGAATTCTTGGCATGGGCCACACAACGAATAAGCTCTCTCTGAATGGATTTGCAGCAAAGAGTAATTCTAATATTAGTGAGTCCGGCCTTTACTTCTGGGAAAAAAAAAACCCTTCCTTTCTTTGGTATCATTTGGTTTCTGGAATAGTCTCAGTGCCACGCCTCTGCAGTGAGAACATTTGCCACAACTTTCAAGGCAAAGGCACCAGCTAAGGAGGAATTTTTGTATCTTGGCTGCCACTGCGTTATTCATGAAGCCTAGAGGTCATGTGACCCTGATCTCAACAGTGAGGTACTTTTTGAGCATGTGCTATGTTGTTTACTGGATGCTTTATATACTTTTATCTCATTTAATCCCCCAACAAACTAGTGAAGTGAGAAGTTGTGAGAGAGAACAATCATCCCAAGATGCAGAACTCAGACTAAAGCAGATCTATTCATCCATCCATTCAATTCCATGAACACTGACTATACGATGTCCATCTGTCCCTAACGCCTTTGCTTTCGTTTTTGTGGCATTTTGAATATATTTTATGTACTTATGTACTTTTAAATCCTCCTCTATCCTAGGCAGTCAAACTACATTGAGATGATGTTTTAACTCTTAGAGAGGCTGGTATAGGACAAAGGAGAGCTGGTGGAGTACTTAGGGCCTGAAGTTGTCTACTGTGAAGCAATCTTGGGAGGTCAAGATTGCTTTTTAATCCAGACCTTTAACCTATTTCTTACTCTGTACTCTGTGGGCAGAAAACCCAGGAGATCTGATCTTATCAAGATTAACCCATTGCTGTTAAGTTGATTCTCAGTGGAAAGATGGGACATTCTCCTGTCATAAAGTGTGGAAACTTCACAGGGCAGCGATGAGTCTGGACTTTTGGGTTTTGATCAAGTTGATCCTGTGGAGCATCTGGTGCATTTGAACCACCACACTTTTAGTTACAAGTCAAGTTTTAATGACTGAGGTTCATCTGTAAAGAATATCAGACTGTTCTACCCTCACATGGCCTCTTAAGACTTGGAATCAGCAGAGCCCACTGATTAAGAATGGCAGACCATTGGTGTGAGCAGAGATCTCTCTTATAGAGACAACTGGTAAGCATCTGTTTGCTCCATGGAGTTATTTGGTCCATTTTCCAAGCAATTACAGGGAAGGCAAGAGAAATGAGAAGACCCATGATGTTTATATATTTTGTACAGGGTATACAGTAGACCCACTTTAGATTTATTAATCTTTTCTCCCTCTCTCTCCCTTTCAAAGTTGTTTCCTTGTATTAGTGATCCAAAAAAGGAAAGAGAAATTTGACATAAAATTAAAAGTGGTTGAAAAAAAATTAAACTAATAAGGTAGTATTTAGTCTAGCCGCGAGCCCATTAACTTTCTTTAGCAGCTGGAAATTAAGAGTGACTGGGATCCAATCACTTCTCATACCATCGATTATTCTTTGCCTTTATAAGTAATGGTTGAGATTCCCATCAAGAAAATCAAATTGAAAATGAATCTTCTATAGGTAAGTCTAACAGATACTTTTTCAGAGAAAAATCGGAGGGAAAAGAATAAATTGACCCACACAAATACTTTAATGTTACAAGAACAGTATTGCGAGACTCTTTTCTTTCATAGAGAGGGTGAGGTACATAAAGTACCCGTGGATCTCCACATGACCCTTTTTCCGGTAAGCCTTACTGAGTAAGGTGTGCTGGGAGAAGTGGGTAAAAGCTATCACAACCTACTCACATTCTGAGCATCTTGCAGGTATACACGAAGCACAAAGGAAAGGGGCAACACTTCTGAAATAATCTATTGATTTTCTGGCAATGTCTAAACTTCAAATACAAAACATTGTGTTTCAGACAATAGGCCAAACAACATGTGCAATTTCTTAATTAAAAAAAAAAATCAGTCCCTTGCCACCACTGACTCTGTGCTGCTTTACGCAGTCAGTGTGTAGAAGCTAGAGTGAAGCCCCTTGTTAGAAATTATCACTTGATCTTGGGAGAAGAAAAGGTGGTGAGTGAGGAGGGAAAAGGAGACTAGATATGCAAACAAACACTGCATGTCATATATGTTCATTGTTGCTTTTTGAAGCTATGAAAATAGAGAAAAGTTAAAAATCCAGAAGTCATCTTCCAAAGATAAATTTAATTTTCAAGTTGTTTCTCTCCTACAAAGCTTTTTATGTTTTTTGGTAGATTTTTATACAAATCACGTGCATTTTTGTGTTTACTTAACATGTGAATTATTTTAAAGAATTCATAGAAAGCAGAAGAAGTGCAATCTGTGGTCTAATCCTACGTAGCAAGGTTACATTCTGCTGAACTTTTCAGCGCACCACTAGGCAAGCTTTCGTCGAGACATGGTGGCGGTGGTGCATGGAGTGGGGTTGAATCTCAGTCTACCGCATGGCAGGAGAGGATTCCACAGTGGAGCAACCAATCATCTCCCACACCTTTCTTCTTCTACCACAGGTTGTCGATGAATAATGTACTTTGCTCTGATATAGGACACGAGGCCCTATAGCTCAAGCAGTCCATCCTATATCTCCTGCTTCAAAATGCAGGTCAGGCATTGGCATGTGACCAACACTGGGCCCCACACGTTTTCAATTGAAGCAAATAAGCCAGGTAGCTGAGGACTTTTATAACCTGGGTTCTTGGAGGAAAGAACTTGAGGGCTGTGGGTAACTCCTTTTCTAGTCTCCCAGAAGTAGGCACCCTGCAAAATGAAGAGGAAAAGTTATGTGCAGAGGGAAGCTGAAGCAAATCAACCAAACCAAGAGACCCCAGCAACTTGGAGTCCATCATGCCTAGTTGTGATATTTATAGGAATCGGTGTACTATTCCCAGTAGCAAAAATATAAAAAAAGATTACTAAGTGGCCATTCATGAATAAGTACCCCAGCAAACTGTGGCACGTATATATAATGGAATACTGTGCACTCATAAAGTAAAACAAGCTCTCAAATACTCCTACAGCATAGATGAACAAAAATACAAGTGATCTTATAATTAGAGTTCAGCAGAGCTTTCAGTCAAAGATGGACCAGAAAGAATGACCTGCTAATCTAGTTCCAAAAACCAGCCAGTGAAATCCAGGTGGATTATAGCAATCCCATTTGCAGCCAATAGTGGAAATGGCTCAGACCCCGGCATCCTGCCATTTTCTTGGGCATGGAGTCATCAAGGGCTGGGGACCAACTTGGCAGAACATATTGTAGCTGTAAGTTGCTGTGGAGCTGGTGCTGACTCAAAGGTGGTGAAAAAAAAAGTACATGAACTCTAAAAGCAATGCATGTATCCGTGTATCTATGAATCCTCCTTTAACTTGACATAGCTTACTTTCATTCATATCTTTATGCTGCAGCTTCTTAATGGATTCAATGTGCTTTGTACATGCATTTTACTTTTCACTGTCTGTAAGGCCCACCTTACATGTAAATATTAGAAAAAGGATAGGCTTCTAGACTTTGGTTTTATTCATGTAAGATTCATTATAAAAATATAGTTGATTCAGTGTTGTTTTCTTTTAGCGCAAACTAGCAAGTTCATGTATGATTAATGTTGAAATTTCTCAGGTAAATTCAAGTATCACAAAATACCAAATGATAAAATGTCAGCAGAGTCCATCACTGACTAAATGGTTCATGTATTCAAAGTCTGCTTTTATCCCAAAATTATTTCTTACCAGTTGCCTTGTCCCCATAATTCTTAAAGAGCAGCCCCAAATTCTGGGAAAGTATTGTTAAACTGTTTGTTTTCCTAAGTTGTAGCATAGTTAATAAGATGTATCTGGTTCAATAGAAATGTGTGTGCTAAAAATGAATTTTTTACCTATAGTTCCAATTGAATCTAATAATCTAGGATATATGAAGAAGAAGAAAGAGGCATCAGGCTCAGAGGAAGGTTTATTAACAACCTACAATATGCAGATAAACCAATCCTGCTTTTGGAAAGTGAGAAAGAGGACTTAAAGCACTTGCCACTTGTGGATGAAGGTCAAGAAGTGCAGCGTTCCATATGGATTGTAACTCAATATAAAGAAAATAAAAATCCTCACAAGTGGACCAATAGATCATAATATGGTAAGAAGAGAAAGGAATGAAGTTGTCAAGAATTTCACCTTGCATGAATCCACAATCAAAGCTCATGAAAGCAGCAGTCAAGAAATCAAATGATGTAATATTGCATTAGGAAAATCTTTCTGTACAAGAGTTCTTTAGAGCATTGAAGCGCAAAGGATGTCACTTTAAGGGTAAAAGTTCATCTCCCCAAAGCCAGGCTATTTTAAAATACCTTTTATGCTTGTGGCAATTGGACATTAGATAAGAAAAACTGAAGAATTGATGCATTTGAATATTGAAAGCACCATGAACTTCCACAAGCACAAGGAAATCTGTCTTGAAATAAAGGCAACCACAATGTTTCTTAGGAGCAAGGATGACAAGACTTGGTTTCACATCCTTTGGCCATGTTATCAATAGATACTAGCTCTAGGAAAAAATATGCTTGGTAAAGTAGCAGGCCAGTGGAAAAGAGGACAAGTTTCAATGAGATGAATTGACACAGTGGGTGCAACAAGAGGCTCAAATTTAGCAGCAGTTGTGAGGCTGGCCTAGGACAGAGCAATATTCCATGCTGTTGTTCCAAGTGCTGCTATGGGTTGGAACGGGTGGCATCTAAGAGCAACAATGATCAGATGTTTTCTGCTTGATGCTGCAGAAAATGATTTTTTATTGAGTTATAACATCTTGCAGATGAAGTTCATGGCATAGTCTATCTTTAAATGTCTAAAATAAAATGTTCTTGTGTGTGTGTGTGTGGGGGGGAATAGAAATGGTTGGGATCAACCATATGAAGAACCTAAAACTTATAAAACAATTCCTACTGAGATGTCTTGTTGCTGGCTGTGGCTGTTGAACTGATAGTTTGTTCTTAAGTCTGGGGCCTTTAATCATTTTGAAGTGGTATTTATTTCATCATCTTCAAAGGAGAATGCCAGTTGCAGTCCCTTTTCAACTCTGCTGTGCTTCATCTATGTTGCTAGTTTCAAGGTGTTGTTAAATCTGTTTTGACTTACAGCACATGAAACACTGGTCAGTGCTGATCTGTCCTTGTAGTGCTTCCTGGGTTTAAGTTCTTGCTTGCAATTATGTTCACGATCCTCCCTTTTACCAAATATGGTGTTTTTCAAGGAGTGCTACTTTGTTGGCCATTAAAGAAGTATAATTAGAGCCATTTTCTATGACTAGCCTATCATATCCAGATTGAAGGAGCGTTTCTTTGAATAACTATTATGGGTCCAGCATCATGTTCTCACTTACAGTTTTTCTCTTAATCTTCACAAACACTATATGAAATGGGTGCTTTTACAATACTCAGTTGAGGAAATTGAAGTGCAGAAAGATGTTTTTGTTCAGAGATGACATCATTTTTCAAGGTCACACCATGTGTTAGAGTTTTCTAGAGAAGCCAAACTAGCTTTGATAGATTTGTATCAAGAAAATGGCTCACCCAGCTGCACAAGTGAAAAAATCTGGCAGGTTCCAAGTCCCTAGGTCAGATGTCAAATTGAAGACATCTCTTGATCACATAATATTGAGGGCTGATGTGTCCAAGATTATTAGGCAGATGCCAGGCCACTGATAGCTCTCTGGGTTGGCAGGCAATATGGCAGAACCTTGGTTCAAGTGCCAAGACCTAGAGGTGAATGAGACAGATGTAGGTTCCAGAACCAGCAAAAAGCAAGCAAGTTTTCCACAGTACTTACTTGCATATTATGTAGGTTACATTCCAGGAAATTTCCTTTTTAACTGCAATCTTTTTATAACTGCTTGACTGCTTATAGAATATTCTATTCTGGAGTTGAATACATTGTTAAGCCGCATCCATTTCATGGAGGATTACTAGACCTTAACTGGCAAACCATTGATAATCTTCATTCAGTCAAGTTGGCATATAACTTAAGTATAGCAATCACCCCATGAGAACTTGAGTTTTAAACTCAAGTCTTTTAAATCTACTTGCCCTTTCACCCACTTCTTTCTGCTCCCTAGAATTCCCAATAATTGAATGTGTCATGAATGAAATGCATAACAATATAATAAATCTAAATTTCATGAAACCAAAACCCAGTTTCTGTAGAATCAACTAATAATCATGGTGATGTCATGCTTGTCAGAAGAGCTCTGTGTTCCAGAGGCTTTCAATGACTAATTTTTTAGAAGTAGATCAAGATCATTCTTCTGAAGCATCTTTGATAGAATCAAGTCTTCAATCTCTCAGTTAAAAACCAAGCATGTGTTTGAACCCCTTCAATTTTATTTTGCTGGGGAAAATGTACACACTACTATGAGTTGGAATCAAACTGTTGTCAGTGAGTTGACAGGATTCTATATAGGTGAAATACAAATACAAACCAAATTAATGTAGGTGGATAAAAATTAGATGGTGGTTGACAATTGCAGGGAAGCAAGGGAGTAGAGTACTGACTGGAGGGAACATGAGGAGACTCTGCAAATGATAGAAATGCTCTGCATTTTGTTAGATTGGTGAACACAATGGTCAAAATTCATCATATAGAATAGTTTAGGTCTGTGCACTTCCCAGTGAGTGAATTAACCTCAGTTTTTAAAAAGAGAAAGTATTACCTTTAAATGGTTTTTTATCATTGCTTCAGGTAACTCTACCTCTCTGATAATATTTAAATTTATTTTATTTTACATGACCTTGGAATAAAAAAAATCGGGAAATAATGCCTTTAGTACCAACAGTAATGAACACAAACTTCTTTATGGGTACTATTTTTGGTTCAGTGAAGATAATGAAGAGGAACTTTAACCAGTAGACAATCTTCATTATATAGTGAAATATAATTATATAGTGAAATCTATGGGGACTGGAACTCATTGGACTGTCTTCCTTCTCTGGGTCTCATATTTGAAGCCTTTGACATGTAGCAGTCTCCATGTCATTAATAGAGAAGTTTTCCTTCTTTGACAGCTTTCTGCATTACACACATTTATGCTTTACATCTGCTTTCACAGATCTTACTCTATTAATGACAAGTATTTACTGAAAACATTTAAAAAATCACCTATGGAGTTACATGCTTTGTTGCATTCGTCATTTTATAACTATTGACTTCTTTCAGAAGAGTTTTCCATGACTTGAGAAATCGGATGTCCTATTAAATGAGGAAGAAGAGGCTAAGTCAAGGAATTTGATTCATGGACCTTGGTCTCGCATCTCAATATCTCTTTGTCTAAAAAAAAATCAAGCAAAACAATGAAGAACATGACCAAAAGTGATGAATGGTGGACATTAAAATGTTTTCTTCCTTTTGATGTGGGTATTGGTAATTGATACTGATGATAATTGTTAAGCCATTTTAGCACTAAAGTCTTTATTCCCTTTCAAATTATAGAAATATTTTAATCTGTTTTTCAAATATTTTATCCTTTTCATCCATTGCATTCTCTCCATTAGAAACTTCTATCCCCTTTGTCCTCCCTCTCACCTTTTTCATTCCCCCTCACCTTATTTAATAGCTTCTGAGAGAGTGCTTTTACCTATTTTGTCCAGTTCCCTAAATTGTTCTTTGGTTATATCCTTTCAGTTTCTATCATAGTAAGCACGTGTCAAGCACATTTGTACATATGCTGCCATCATCGTTTTCTTTCTATTTGAGGTTTTAGTATTAGCAACTCAATGTTCCCCTCTCTCCCTAACCCTCTCTCCCTAATCAACCCTTGATAATTTATATTTTTATTTTTTTCATATCCAACACTGACCAACCAATGCCTCCCTTCACCCATTTTTTAATTGTCTGTCCTCCTGGAAGGGGGTTATATGTACATCACTGTGACTGATTTCTCCTTTTTCTCCCCACCTCCCTTTTACCCTCCTGGTATCACTACTGTCATTGTTGATTCCCAGGGTTTTATCTGTCCTAGATTCCCTGTGTTTCCAGCTCTTATCTGTACCTGTGTACATGCTCTGATTTAGCCAGATTTGTAAGGTGAGAATTGGGATCATGATAGAGGAAAGTTTTATGCTTCATTAGTGCTATATTAAACCCTGACTGGCTCATTTATTCCTATGACCCTTCCGTAAGGAGATGGCAAATTGTCTACAGATGGGCTTTGGGTCTTCACTCTGCACTGCCCCTCATTCACAATGATATGACATTTTGTTTGGGGTTTTTGATGCCTGATACCTGATCCCATCAACCACTCATGATCACACAGACTGATGTGCTTCTTCCATGTGGACAATGTTGCAACTCAGCTAAATGACCACTTGCTTATCTTCAAGCCTTTAAGACCCCAGATGCTCTATCTTTTGATAACCAGGTACCATCAGCTTTCTTCACCACATTTGCTTATGCACCCATTTTGTCTTCAGTGATCATGTCGGGAAGGTAAGCATGTCAGAATGATGGATTTTTAGAACAAAATGTTCTGTGCTGAGTGAATATTTGAGTAGAAGCTCATAGTCCAACTGCTACCTAATACTTAACATATATATATATATAAATAGATCTGTTTCCATATATATATATATATTTACATACTTTTTTTGGTATTGCTTTTCTAGATTACTTCTAGACTCCCCCTCAAGCCACTTATGTGAACTCATGATCCCAGATTGTTTTCAGTTCTCTTGAAAGGTAACCAAAACAAATGGACAAAAAAATCTAGCTCTGTTATTGAGCTGATTTTGATCCATAATGACTCTATAGGTCAGGATAGAACTGCCCTTATGGATTTCTGAGCCTGTAACTCTTTAGGGGAGTATAAAGCCTCATCTTTCTTTGAAACAACAGTCGATGGTGTTGAACTGCCAAACTTGCAGTTAGCAGCCCAATGTGTAACCTGTTTATATCTTCTCTTTTTTGTCTGTTGTCCTCAGGCTCCACTTGGATGCTACCTGTCCCTGGTTTCAATACCGGTCTGGTAATTTAGTTTTACTTCATCCATGTGGATAGCAAACTCACAATGCCTGACTTCTGCCAATTGGGGAAGAAAAGGGGGCATAACAATAGAGTTCTCCGTTGACCTTTCCCCTACCCTTGGCTCCTGGCATGCCTGCAATCAGGTTTGCAATTCCCATACCACCAGCCAACTTCCGGTGTCCCCAGGGATTTCTGACAGTCTTTAACTTAATCATATGCATCAGTTTCACGTTCACCTCTGGACTACTTCCAGATGGGGACTGGGATGGAGCCTGTACCCATGTTACCTACCAACAGTGCATTATAATTTTCCAAATCTCACTTTTTGCATATAACTAAAACAGTATGCATTCTAAAGGTATACAGTAATGAGTTCATCTCATTCAGGAGTCTAACTATCCTGAAATGGGTTAACATTCCTTGTATTATTATTGTTTTGTGGTTTATTTTCCTCATATGTATAGATCTAAAGCCTATTTAGTAGTTTAGTATTGTTTTATATTTTTATAATAACATAAACAATATCATACAGTATAATTATCAAAGAAACAAAAGTTTTGAGTCACTTTGAACTCACCAATCTAATATTTGATAAAATGCAAAAATACAAGTCAAAAGTGAAGGAAAGGAAAAAGCATAGATGGTAGGGTATGAACTAAAATTTTCTAATGTTTTATTAGAGTTAAGTATAACTTGCCAAACCCTTTAGGTTGGGGGAAAACAAAAATGACCAGAGTCTTGGTGAATCATATTTTGATTCACAGACAGACACTTAGGGAGTTATCTACATACATTCAAAGTAAACCAATTGACCTTCCATTGATTACCATTCACATAAGGAGGTAGGAGGTCTCAGTTTGGCCAAATGGTTTTGTGATTCCCAAGCTGTGTGAGCTAGAGCTTCTTATGGCTTGAAATTAGAGACAGAGGCAAATCAAAATAAAAGAACGTCCAGAAGCTGGTCTAATGTGCTTTGTTTTGAGAATTCAATAAAGGCACCTTGTGTCTTTATAGTTACACATCTGCAGCATAACGTGGCTGTCCACACACCATGAAATAATTTTAAAATCCATAGTCATGATTTTAAATAGGAAGAGGCATTACTCTCTGCTAATGAAACCATTGTTAATATTTCTGGTTTCCAATGGATTCTTGGAAGCGTTCCTGGGAGTTTTAAAGGAATAAAGTGTATGGTTTAGGACATTGGATGAATAACATTATTCTGAAACAAAATGCTCTGTCTCAAATCAATACTTATGCTGTCTTTTCTCACCTACAAAATCATGTATCCTGGGAAAGTTATACTTGTATAGACCTTTCATTTCTTTGTGGAATGAAATGTGCTAAGAAACTAAACTTCAGATACATGTAAGGAAATTTCTAAACCACTTCTAATTTGAAGGAAGAAATCGGTGCTAATTTTAGGGGTCAATGTAGGGTAGGTAACTTTGCTCACTAATCATATTTATTCCTCCACCCTCAGTTTTTCAGCCACTCCATTAATTTACAGATACTGATTTCAGATATTGTACTGGGTTTGGGAACACATAGTAAAAACAGAATGAGTTCTTGCACCCATGAAATTTAGGGTTAAGCATCAAAGAAGTAATTGTGCATTGGATTAATTAGATGTATTTCACTGGGTAGATGTACTGGATAAACACAACAGCAAAATAACCCCCTGAACTCACTGTCATGGATTCAATCATTACTCATAGTTACCCTACGAGACTGAGCAGAGTCGCTGCTGTGGGTTTCTGATAGTAACACTTTATGGGAAAGGAAAGACACTTTTCTCCCTTGGAACTTGTGGATTCAAATTGCTATTAGCAGCCCAATTTATAACCCACTGTATAGCCCCCTTTGCCACAAGAGCAGTTTAAATGACTGAAAAGCAAGGATATCACTCTGAAGACGAAGATGTACCTGGCCCGCACCATGCTATTTTTCAATTGCCTCATAGGTATATGAAACTTGGACAATGATAAGTTGGACAAATAGTGGATGCATTTGAATTATAGTATTTGGACAAAATATTGAAAGTACTGGGGACCAGAGACCAAACGAATATGTTTTGGAATACATATAACCAGAATGCTCCTTAAAAGCAAGACGTCCAGATTTCATCTCGCACCCCTTGGACATGTTATCTGGAGATACCAGGAGACACCTGTAAATAAACATTATGCGTGGTGTATTGGGGAGGCAGCGACATGGAAGAAGACCTACAAGGGGATGATTAACACAGTGGTGGCAACAATGGACTGAAATAGAACAAGTATGAGGACACGCAGCCCTGGACCAGCCAGTGTTCCCTTCTGTTATGCAATGGCTCTCTATCTGTAGGTATGGACTTGATGGCACTTAACAGCAGCCACACATGGAATAAAGGAAAAGTAAAGAGTGCTAGGAGACCCCAGAGTCAAGCGTGGGGGAGAGTGCTTCTAGATGGGTATGTTTCTGTTCAGAACTCAGGGAAAAGGAGCAATTCTCAAGGAGAGGAGGGTAGAAGGGAGGGAGGTTCAGCAGGTCCAGGGTGCAACAAATGTAGTCTCTGAAGTGGGCAGTAACTTGACTTGTAGAATTTTAAAAGATCAGAATGTCTGAAACTCAGGAAACAAGGAGAGAGATGAGTCATACGAAGCTAGAAAGAACAGATGAAGAATCGATTGCTTATCCTGGCCTTTTCCCATCATAGGAAGGAAGTTAAAAATTCACCTAGTAGAGTGGTATGGTTTGGTTTCCCTGGTAGACAGATCACCTCATTCTCCTATGGATTGAACAGGACAGTTGGAAGGCTAGGGGAATGAATTGGCTAGAGACAGAAAGGGGTGCAAAGCCCAAAGCCAATGACAGTAGAAAAGGAAAAAAGTACATAGTAGAATTTTGGGGAGAATCAGCATGAACTGAAAAACACGTAGGTGATTGTCACCAAGAAGACAGTTCAGGAAATGATAGACAATCATATGATAGACAAGACATGTTTGAATAGTGGCCAAGGTTTATAAGGATGTAAGGTTCTTTCCCTTAGACAATGAGGAGAAATGAGAAAGATGCCTCTGTTGTGTTTCCCCTGAGTTCAGAGTTGGAAGGTTGCTATCTTACATATGGTTCAAGTGTGTTCAGTTAGAAAAGGATGGAAAGGGGTGAGACTAGAAGAAACATGCAGGATGGTGTGGAAACCATGGCATAGGAGGCTCTTCCCTTTTCCCCGCTGAAAATCCTTTGTCCTGTTTAAACTCGTTGAAATAAAAATTCCACAATTTGTTTTACAGGGGAGAAAAAGTCAGCATCTGGTTGAAATGATAAGTAAAGAGCTTTTCTGGAGGGACAAGGCAGTTTGAAAATTGGAAATCATAAGGCCCAGAGAACTCTGAACTAAGTGATCCGAAGAAAAGACATTTCAGAACGATTCTATAAAAGAATACAAGGAAATTCAATAGCCATTCAGTAACTGATTGGCATTTAGGTAATGGTAACAAAGTAGGGTGATGGTGCATCTGATTGGAGACGGCATGAGTTTCTTATGTTGTTGCTGTGGGTCTCCTTAAAAATGGCAAAGTAATTTTTAAATTAGGTACACCTGGACACAACGCCATCATGAGGTCCCTTTTGTGTGACTGCAGGCAGGGCATATGCAAATTAGAACTTTACCTTGAGTCAGCATTTATTCTGAGAATTGTTTGGAGCAGTCTTCCTGAGCAGTGCAAAATCACACTGTAGATTGAAATTGTTTACCAAGTAATTTTTCAGGGTTCAGTGAAGAGGTACAGAAAAGACAGGCTATTTTATCAGTGCAGAAGTTACTTTTGATTCAGGATAAATTTTAGCCTCAGACCATAACATAGCAAATATTTCATGTTGGGAGTTCTATATTGATTTGGGGTGCTTTAACTCAATCTCAGCTTGTGATCATGAAAGCTCTTTAGAAAGAGACTTCTTGATCTTGTCTTAAAGAACCCATCTTCCTTGACTGTGAGTCTCATCTTCAAATTAGTTGATTTTCAAACTTCTCTGATCACCTACAAAGAAGCAACTTCTACTTAGCAATGTATTTTTTCTTGTTAGATGGACTCTTTCACTATAGCTATCGAAGACCCCAAAGCTCAAACTCACTACCAGTGAGTCAATTCCAGCTTGTAGCGAAATTCTTTGGATAGTAGAAGGCTATAAATCTTTACAGGAACAGAAAGTCTTCTTTTTCCTGAGCATGGTTTGGTAGGTTTGAGATGTCAACCTTGCCATCAGTAACCCCACACATGCCATCACTGCCCCTTATTTGGTCAATTAAATTGGTCAATAAATTTGGATGTACTAGACATGCATTTTATATAGCATCCAATGATATAAATGATCACAGCAATAACAAATATTATTACACTAACTTGTAAAATACAGCAAAATTGAGATACTATGTCTTTGGGTAACTAACTAAACATATTTAAAAAGGAACAGTTAAGTATGAAAAGAATAGAATAAAGTCATGCAGCTTGTTTGGCAGATTTATATATATATATAAATCAAGATATATATATATGTATGTGTATATATATATATATATATATCTTGTTCTACTTCGCTGAAAGAGGTTGTACTAGTTACTGACAGCTAACCTGGTAAAGGTATTCTTATGTTTCAAAGTGAAGACCCTGATGCTGTAGTGGACTAGGTGTTCGCTGTTAACTGTCAGGTCAGCAGTTAAAGTCCATCAGGGGCTCAATGGGAGGTTGGTGGCTCCCATGTGATTTGTAGGTTCAGAAGGCCTAAGGAACACTTCTACTCTGTCCTACATGCTCACGATGAGTCAGAATTTACTAGCTGGCAATGGGTGGGTTAGACTCTAAGGGAAATTGTGTACATGAGAAACCCTAAGATAATCCTTATTGTGTATGCACCTACCTTAAAATTATATAAAAATGGAAGACTTGATGGGAATAAATTGCAAAATCCTATATAGTCAAATATTTACTCAATTAAAAAAAGACTTCAGACAAAATACATCTAAACATTGCATGTTAGATATAATTTCATGTTGAATAATCAACCTTTTATTTGAAGAGCTACAGATATAATGCATATGAATCTTGATGCACATTACATAATTGAAATATGCTCAAGAATGTTTGAAGATTTTCAAGTCTTATTTGTAGAAGAATGACTCAAATTCTGCAATTAAAATACTGTTTTATATGTTTATGATTTTAGATTTTAAAGAAAGAAAGTTGTAACTGAGCAAAATAATGGTAAGATGATGACATTGTATCATTGGCATATAAATATTACTCAAGGAAAAAATGTCATTTCTCATGATTTTCCAACACGTTTTATGTAATCATAACTGTTACAGTTAGGTTTTTTTGGTGCCAACCTTTTAAGATGATCTGGGTGAAAACCAGACTGCTGACGAGGTTGCAGCCTGGTGTGACCTCCTTTGAGGCATAGCCTTTTGATCACAGAGACCCTGAGGAGAGCGGAGCCTTCTCCTGCTCTTCTTCTTGCTGCTTGAGCTGTGTCTCACCTCTGAGGCAGGTGACTCCTGTGGCCAGGCCACCCTGGAAGATGCTGGTGCCAGACTGTGTTCCTGAGGACCTTGGAGCCACCAGAGCAACCAGTCTTCTTTGTCATCCTGCTGCATCCAGCAGCTGAGAGATTCCAGCCAGCACCTGACCCATGGACTGCACGGGGCCACTTTCTTGATATAAAGTTCTTTTTTAGACATATATAAGTGTGACTAGTTTTGTTTCTCTAGAAGACAGCCTAACACAATAAGATATTAAACATACCTTTTGGGACATTTTCTCTTTATGAGACAGAAACAAATCAAGTGCTTCTTCTCATAAAATTTCAAAATTGTTAAGAGCCCCTTGTTGACTACTGAAAAATAAGGCCTGTGCTATGTAACCAGAGATGTTAAAGGGAAAAACAATTTTTGCCTTTTCTAGTGTCTTGTGGTTTGGTTGTTGACACGGGAATTTATTCTGCAGAGACTTTACTTGTAAGGCAAATTGTACACAGAAGAAAAGTAGCTCTTTAGCACAGTAGTCAAAGAAAAAAAATTGCCTTTGCTCCATATGCTATTTGAAATTCAAACTTTTAAAAAGATCATAAATTAGCCTATTGCATTTTAGTTTTAACTGATTAAGAACTTTGAATATGCCTAGCAAATTTTCTCTTTCATTCATGAAGTTTTTAATGTGAACTGTGTGGTGGGTTACATTTTTTACCTCACTTAGGTGGATGCTATTTTAAGACAAGACTTTAGGAGCCCAGATGCTGTTCTACTGATAGCTGAACATTGTCTGATTTTTTTCACCCCACTTTTTAATAGCATTTACATTTTCAGTGATCTCTTCATGAGGGCAAGCATCCATTAGGGCCATGTCATAAAAATTAATTGCTCTTAGATTAGGCCTATGATTCAAAACTCAAATCCATCAATGTATCTATGATTATACATATATCATGTGTGTCCCTGGTCCATTTTGGATATATAATTATAATTTTTTTAGGGAACACTATAAATTATCCCTGATAGTATTTCTATTGATGCTATCATTAATTTAGCCAATGGTATAGAATTTAAAACTCTGTTGAGGAGAGAAAAGTGTAAATTTAGGTTAGAATATATGGATTCTTATGTTATACAGATTTAAAGCTTAAGTAACTGGACACATTTACACCAACCATAAGAGTTGGCAACAGAGCAAGCTTCCTTTAATGCACATTCACCAAGGCAAACTATGTGTGCTGGCCTAAAATATATGATTAACAAAGAGTTTGAAAATAGCAAATATATGGTAGTCTTAAGTTTCCATTTATGGAACACCCTAAAAGCAAGAGATTTGAACCAAGGATTTTCAAATCCCTCACTTTGGAATAGTAGAAATCTGCTTCTTCTCACACTAGGATATTTCATTCTTAAGTCTAAGGCAGTGGTTCTCAACTTTCCTTGTGCTGTGACCCTTTCATACAGTTTCTCATGTTGTGGTGATCCCCAATCATAACATTACTTTCATTGCTACTTCATAACTTATAATTTTGCTACTGTTATGAATTGGGTGACCTCTGTAAAAGGGTCAACTGACCCCCCCCCAAAAAAAAAAAAAACCTGTGCAATCCACAGGTTGAGAACCACTGCTCTAATGGAGTAGTCCTGTTCTTTAAATGTTTTTCTGGAGTTACATGACTTTAGAGGTCAGATGAGTCCTATGCCACCCCTTCTGTCTTTAGCCAAAGACAAGAATTACTCACCTTAATTTGATTTCTAGGGGCCCTGGGGGTCGAGTGGGTTAGGTGCTGGGCTGCTAACTACAAGGTCAATAGTATGAAACCACCAGATTCTCTGTAAAAGAAAGATGAGGGTTTCTATTCCCGGAGAGAGTCAGAACCCCACGGGAGCAGTTCTATTCTGTCCTGTGGGTATAAGTGGGGGAAGTGCCATCCCTGTAGATGGCAGTGGGTTGAGATAATTTATTGACATAGACTTACACTGGTTTAGAAATTTTGAAAAACAGCTAACTTTTTTTCCTTTTACTGTTCTTTTGGTTAGCAGCCTTTGTTGGAACAGAAAAGAACTGATCATCAAAGACAGGAGTCTTGATGGGGCAGAGGGCTACGCTCTGACATCTAACTGCATGCTTGGTGATTAACAACCCACCCCCGCTCCAACCAGTAGCTTAGTGGGACCATGATAGTGTTGTCTGATCCTGCAAAAAATTACAAGTTTTTTTTTTTCCTATCTAGGGTCACTATGACTAGAAATTGATTTGGCCAATAGTTTGGTTTTGCTTGTAGGAAACGTTAGCCATAGACTTCAACTCAATAGAGAATTTCAAACGCGATACCATTTTGGATTACCTACAAGCTTTGCAAAACAAACTAAAACAAATAAAAGAGCTGCTTCTCTCCCCGCCCCCCAAACATATGGTTGGGATTTTAAATTATTTAAAGTATATTCTGCTTATAATATTTTTTCTTTTTTTTTTTGTGGGCATCACTGCCTCTGGTGGTCATGGGCGCTACCCAGTGCCACTCCTGAAAGCTGCCACTGGATTTGAACCCCAAGCCCCCAGGCTGCAGTCCCGCACTCAACCACTTACTCCACCGGGGCTCAGCCCTGCTTATAATATTTTTTCAACATGGACTCCAAACCAGCACTTTCAGTTGGGGGAGAATCCAGTCTCATTTATCAAGGATGTTAAGAATGAAGTCGAAACTTTGATTTCTCAGAGTCAAATAACATTCTCTGCCGAGTCTTGATCTGAGATTTCTCTGTGACAGCCGGAAGCAATCTAGTTTCTTTCATCCATTTGATTTTCCTAGCATTTCTGTTCCAAAGAGTTTGTTATCCTCTAATGGAACACACTCATGATGTTGGTTTGGTGCCTGAGAGCAGCTGGAAGCCACAGATAATCGATAGCAGGCCGTGCTAGAACTGTCAATGCAGCCCACCCACTGAATCCCTATTGAGCTGTGCCAGGGACACGCCCCTCTGAACTGCAGCTCTGGTCCCTTGCTCTGGTGATTCAAGCAAAACAGTGTGAAGTGTCAGCTCTTGATGCCCCTGAAGGACAAGGTCTGCATACGTGTCCGGTCATCTCTGCCTTTTGTCTCTGGGTTCTAGCTGGTTTAATTGAACCCCTGGCTCTGGCTCACCAGAGATGGTAACACCTGAATAACAGCTGCCTTGAGAAATATCACCCCAAACAATCTTAGAAGCCGAGGCTTCTATTCCCCAGGCAGCAAAGGCAAGACTCTGATTTACTGCATCTACCTCATAGACGTGGATAGGGATTAAAGCTAAAGCAGAATTACAATCTCCCTTTCTTCTCCAACAAATACATATGGTGTCTAATGCCAGGACTGGGCTGCCTATTTCTTTAGCTTCTGTTAAAGTGAGGACGTGAGCTTCCTCCAGATTAGTGATTCTCGTTCATAGAGTATCCATTTGGGAATAGGATGCAAACCCTAGGCTCTCCCCCTATAAAAAGTACACAGGCAAGTTTTATGCCATTTTGGAGGTTTTCTGGGATCCCTGAACCTCATCCATGAGCATTCTAATACTCTTGTCTAATGATACGGTGAGGTTGAATAGGTTTTTAGCAGAACTTCCAGGTGAAGCCAAACATGAGATAAAGGTCTAATGATTTACTTCCAAATGTCCAACAGTGACAACTCGAACCCATGTGCTCATGATCGCAATATGCCCAGGCCACTAATAACAGGGAGAGTGAGGGCACACAGCGACAGACTTGATGCTGATGTGGACGCTCATGGTGAAGTCATTTAACCTCACTTGATTAAGTGGGGGACCCACCAAATGAGGAGGTAGGGTCTTTTCTGTGTCCACATCCTCAGAATCGAATCCGTTAGGTAGGAAAAGGGTTATTGAGCTGAAAAAGGGAAGAGAGAGGTTGGTTTTTGTGATTTTGAAGCAATATTCCTGGGAGAAACGAGAGCAGCCTGTGCTCACAGACAGTGCTGAGAGACAACACCTCCCCGCTGCTATGGGGTCAATTCTGTCTCCTAATGAGCCTGTGGGACAGAGTAAAACTGTTCCATAGAGTTTCTGAAAATGTGCCTCTTTCTTTCACTGTGCAGATGGCAGGTTCGGGCAGCTGACCTTGTAGTCTGCCTGGATCTTACCCACTGGGCTAGAAGAGGAGGCAACGGAGAGATCACTTGTTGTGGGTGGTGGCTGCTAGAGAATTCTCAAGGGGCATTATCACTCCAGCCACTCCTCAAAAAATTAAATGGCGTTAGTCACACAAATAAGGCTGAGTTCTCTTGATTTATTTCACTGTCATGGCAAGGAGAGCGAGCAATCCACATCCTTTTAATTTATTAGAGGCTCTAGGGGGAAAGGTTTGTCTCAGTGACTGCACAGCTTGACAGTGTAATGACCAAGGCCTCTGCAGCAGTTGGCTGTGGTCTGTATTGACTAGGTAATAATCTGCTACATTCAGCTGGCTGGAAAAGATTAGAATGCTGAGTGCAGATACTGGCTAATAAATGAGAGAGATGCACACCACCCGCTCAGAGTGTCCTTAGAGACTGCCCAGAGACACATCTGTCATCTTGAAGTCCTCTTGTGCCAAGGGAGTATTTTATTTGCGGGCTAATTCACATTTTCAGAGGCAGCGTTCAACACAACTAGACAGAACTTCTCCCCCAGCTACAGACCTGCATTTCTTGATAAGGGACCTAAGTTATTTAGGTGCTGAAGGAGTTGAATATTTGTGTTCTATTTTACCCCGGAAGAGAAATGGGTAAATTGCTTGAAGTTTCTCTGGGTTGACTATGGCATTCTAATATCTTTCAAGGGAGAGGTACATCCATGGCTTAAAATGCAAAACCTCTCACTATGCAGGTACACACTGTGCATCTAAAGAAATTTTGTAGACTCTAAATTGATCATTCATCTAATCTTAAATAGGAAAAAAGGCTATGGAGGAACAAAATTTAAGAGCAGAAGATATGAATAATTATTTACAGAAATATCAATCTAAAAGGCCACAACATCACATTGAAAAATGTTGAAGTTCACTCATGGTCAGAGAGTAATCTAAATTCAAAGAATAATATCATTTTATGACCATCAGCTTGGCAAGAATAATTCTTAAGAGAGCTATAATATCTGTTGCTGATGAAGATCTGGGCAAAAGGGTAATCTTTCCCACTGTCATTGGAAATATGTACTATATTGCTTTCAAAAAACAATCTGGCCCCTTTTATTGCAATTATAATTTTTCTGTAGCTTCATGGTGATTGTAACAGAAATCATTGAAAGACTAAAATGTACATGTTACCGAGATTTAATACTTAATCCAGACTCCTGATTTTATTTTAAAGAATATATATTCTCTAGCCTTTAATGGTTAATTGTATACACAATTTGGTCATTTAACCAAAATTCTGACTATCTTCTGTGTACTAAGTGCAATAATTGATTGAGTTACGATAAGGAACTGAATAGCACACCATCCCTCCACAAATAAGTTACATGTAACCAGTGAGCTAAGCTCTAATATAGTAGGAAAGTAAGATATTGTACAATATGAAAATACTTGGAATTTAGAATGCTAAATGCAACAAAGAAAAAAAAGACATCTGTACATGAATAAGAACTGGATGTGATCAAAGAGCACATTCTTGAAGTGGGGAAGTTGAGGTTGCTGCATGAAGGAGGAGGAGGCATGTCCTGGGGGAAGAAAGAAGAGTAATAGAACCCCAATGTGTGCAAAGTGCAGGCAATGAAGAGTCTGTAAACAATGCAAAGACCATAAGCAAATTAATGCCAGGATCACATTTGCATGGTAACATTTTTAGCTAAACATGTTTGTTGAGTGAATCTGGCATCTAGGAGCTGTGCTATGGTTTAAGTAAGTTGGTGATCCTCTGGATGATATAAAATTTTAGAGACACATCAAGGAAAACTGGGAGAACTCTACAGAGCTCCTCATTTCAGAGAAAATCTGGGGTAAAATCTGCTTTGAGTATCCTCCATGTGCACTGAAGAATAAGTCTCTGTCCCAAACTTCTGTAGTTTATATTTCCTTATCTATGAGGAGACCCATCCACACAGCAATGATTCGGTTCTCTTTTCCTTTTGGTAAATGTATTGTTTGGACTTTGCTTCCTGGCCATAAGTCAAACAAAATATCCTAAAAATGCCATCCCACTGTAAATCGAATTTAAATTCTGAGTAAAACACTAAGAACCTTTGTTGAGGACATGAGTAATGTGGAAGCGAATTCTGAGGAATGTCCTCAGAAGAGAAATCAAAGTGAAAGTATAAATCCAGCCCGTTAAACTGGGCTGAGTCTAGTGACTACATAGAAGATATTTTACCAGGCTTATAGACTTAAATTTTCAGTTTAAATGGAAGAACTCGCGTAAGGTAATAAAAGCCAAGAATTCAGAAAGTAGAGCCATCAGGGGTCTTTTAATTTTAGCAGAACCCTTGTAGAACATTAGCATCGATGAAATGATGGGGCAAAAAATGTACCTGGCAAAGGATTGTCTTTAATAATCTGTGCCTGAAATGGGGTGGGCAGGGTGAGGGTGGAGGTGAGGTGGGGACAAGAGGGTTAAAGGTTCTTACCCTGCGATTTACATCTAAAGTCAGCTTGCGGCATGAGTATGAAATAAAACACAAAATCAAACAATTTATACTTTACAACTTCTGCTCATCAAAAGATCACATAAAAATTAAAATGACAAGCTGCAATCTAGGAGATGATATTGCAACAAGTCAAGGTAGAAGTAGCCAGGATATAGTTTTCCATGTCTGCAAATTATTAAAATGCAAACAACTTAATGGTAAGTGAGACAAAGTAAACTCTAATCACTTAGGAAATCCAAATGGATAATAAAGTATGAAAAGGTGCTACCCTAATTAATGATCGAGAAAATGAAAATGAAGACAAAACATCAACTTGTAGCCTCCATAAATGTGAGCTCTTGCCCCCTGGAAGGAAGGCAGGAACAATACTGTTTGCATATTATTCCCTGCAGCAAAAATTGGAAGAAACTAAAGTGTCTATCAACAATAAAATCCAATTCACTTGAGTTAAGCCTGACTCAGAGTATCCCTATATGACAGGATAGCATTGCCTAAAGCCTGCCAAAATGATCATCTTTATGGAAGCAGGCTGTCCCATCTTTCTGCCTCAGAGCAGCTGCTGGGTTTGAATTGCCCATCTTTGTGTCGGCAGTTGAACATTTAACCACGCTTCCATGAGGGCTCCCTCTCAATAATAGATCGGGTGTGTACATAGCTGTATGCCCCTAAAAAAGAACACTATCTAACAGCCAAAATGAAATCATCAACTAGCTTCATCAGTAGGCGTGAATCTCATAAACACAGGGTTGAGGAAATTATAGAATACATACAGAATTATTCTATTTATATAGTTACATATATGTTTTAATTTTAATTTAATTTGAAAAGTTATATGTTATTTATAAAAAAACAGTTATGGGTAGGGTTAGGGCTAGGGTTAGGGTTAGGAAAAAAAAATTTATGGGATACTTCGGACATTGTGATGAGCTATTATGGATGCATATATATTAGTAAAATTATAAGAAAAACAAGATAAGGTTTTTTTAATTAATCATTTTATCGGGAGCTCTTACAGATGTCATACCATTCCATAATTCAAATAAATTGAGCCTCTTTGCATAATTGCTACTACAATCAATTTGAAAACATATTCTTTCTTCTTGGACTCTTTGATATCAGCTCCTCTTTTATCCCTTCCCTCCCCTCCTTTTCCCCCCAGGAACTCTTATTGTTATATATATTACCATTATAATATTATTACTGTACTCTTATCTTTATAGCCATATCTTATCCTTTACAATATATCCATTCACCTACAATTCTGTTCTTCATTTCCCTTGCTGCAGTCATCATTGCTATCAGCTCCCCTTTCCCCAGCCTCCCCTCTCTTCCCATACCCACAGGGAATAATTGACTGTTGCTGGTTTTGAAGGGTCATCCATCCGGGCGTCCCTGTATTAAAGAATACCAATTATACAAATGAATATACATGGGTATAACAATATTAATGAGGTGAATCATAATCCTTAATAGTAAGGGAGGAACCAGAGGAGAGATTTGCTTTTCATCAGTGCTCTACCACATCCTGGATTTGTCATTCCTTCTGTGCCATCCTTCTGGGAGGAAGTGTCCAATTATCTTACAGGTGGGTTTGCGGTCTCCACTACATCCACACCCCTTCACATTGAATCGGTTACTTGTTTTTGAAATTCTGATACCTCTTCACATTGACATCTCTTGATCACACTGACTGATGTGTCTCTTTCATGTGGATTTTGTTATTTCCCTGCTAGATGGCTGCTTGTTTCACTACAAGTCTTTATGACCCCAAAGATTTTATCTTTTAATAGCCAGGCAACATCCGCTTTCTTCACCACCTTTGCTTATGTACTCAGATTGTCTTCTGCCATCACCACACAGTGCCACATTACTAGAACAAACCATTCTTGTACTTAGGTAAGATTTAATAGAGGTCCAAAGTCCATCTGCTTTCTTATTGTATTTATATTATATTTGCACACATGTGCATGTATAGACAAATACACCTATATTTATATAAATGTATGTTTACATATTTATACCTAAATATATAATTTTCACTTTCTTCTTCTTTCCTCTTTTTCTTTTTTTTTCCTTCTGCCCCACTATCATGCTTACCCATAGTTCACCTTACAGTAACTCATCTAAGACATGTTCAGGTTGGTTAACCTGACCAGGAATATTATACCCTCCTCACCACCAAATTTAAAATGCTTGGTGTTCTCCTGTCCCTGTCATTATTGGTTGACCACTCACCTCTTCACTCCTCACACCTTATTACTTTCCATGACACCTGGAACAATCAGTCCCTTCACTGTCTCCATGGCACTGATTATCCTCTCTATCTTATATAGATAGAGGGAGAGAGACAGAGACAGAGAAATATTGACTATATACATCGTTCCAAGTCCATCTGATATCCTGACTCAAAGTAGATGAATAGCTCTCTGCTAAATAGTGATCAGAACCAGTTATAATCCCTCTCAGCTCAATACCCTATTCTTTTAGGGTCAGATGAGGGTTTTGAAAGCCAAGATAGTCATATTTTCCCCCTTATAATATAGATAGCCATATGGTTCTGTTGCTGGGGAATTGTCTTTATTCATATTCTGGATACATGCTTTATTTCTCTGAATTCTAACATCCATTGCAATGGCTACACAGAATTCACAGACAATATTCAAGATTAAAGGGTTTGTTAAGGATGTTAACAAGTGGTGATTCCAATGGGAAATATTCATGGTAAAGTTATTGATCAGGACATGATACAAAGTTCTGTCAAGTCAGGTAATAAATGCCCAAAGAGCATACCATTCTGCTATGAGCCTCTAGCTGAAAGCATTCAGCTTAATCTGTGGATCCACAAACCCAGCGCCTTGAAATACGTGCTCAAAGGAACTCCACACCATAAACCTCAGTGTGAAGTCACTCTACTTTGGTTTAAGAAGCACAGCCTCCTGAATGAAATGCCCAAAGGCACTCCACTCCAGTAAGCCTCAGTCCAAAGGCAAGATGGTCATTGCTACCAAGCCACCTCTGACACAGAATGACCTCATATATAAGAGAACAGAACCTCCTCTAGTCCTGTGACATCTTCACTGTTGCTCTGTATGAGTCCATTGTTATAGTCAATGAGTCAATCCATCTCACTGAGAGACTCACTCTTTTTCACTCACCTTCTACTTTACCAAGCACAATGACTGTCTTCAGGAAGTAGTTCCTCCTGATGATGTCTGCAGAGTGAGATGAAGTCTTGCCAGCCCCATACATGGAGCATTCTGCCTATATGCTTATGAAGACTAATTTGCTTGATTTTTCTGGCATGCGACACTAGTTATTCTTCATCAGCACCACAATTCAAGGGTGTCCATTTTTCTTTGGCCTCTCTTATTCATTGTCCAGCTTTTTTGTGTATATGAGGTACCCTGGCCAAAATAGCTTTTCAAATTATTGATAAAGCTCCTTAATCTAAATTAATTGTTAGCTATAAAATCAAATGATACCAATAAATTATAAAAAGAAGACTCCATGAGAATGTGCAGAGATACTATTAGTAAGCGATGGTTCTTTTTCTAAAACAGACTGTTCCTTTCTTCCAATATAATATTCTGTTTTTCGTAATTACACTAGTTGAAAACCCAAATCACTGATTTAGGGAATTAAGCTAAAAGATGACCACTTTTTATGATTGCGTGTGCTGCCCAAGTCAGTGGTAAGCAAGGAGACTCATACAAATCTTGTTCTCTTCTTTTCTTGCTCCAGATCAGTTTTTTAGTTCAATTGTTTTCAATAAATCATCCCTCTATTTGTTTCTTTTCCAAAAACAATTCCTGGCTCCTCTTCTTCCTACCCATTGCCAAAGCCACGTCCGTGTCCACATCCCAATTATCTTATGATTCATGCAGCGTCTCCCCTCCACGCTTTGGTGCACCAGCTGGAGTACTTTTGCAAATGCAAAACAAAACAAAGTAAGTTCTCAAAAAGTTCTGGTCATCTTAGTTATCCTTAACATTTGCTGTCACAAAATTTTTTAATAATCACAAAATGTATGAGCATTGATGTGTGCCAGGTATTATGTTATGCAATGGAATGTATGGTCTAATTTCATTCTCCCAACGTAGTGTAATATGGGTCCTTACAAGTTTCCGTTTTATAGGTCCCACAATCAAGGCTTAGCCAATAGTTCCCAACATGGCACAGATGGTAGACAGAGCTAAAACTTCAAGGCCTTATCTGACCTGCCTTCTACACTTGTCCACCAGGTTTTCTCTTCCTCACTGGGCTCCAGCCACACTGGTCTTCTCCCTGTTTATCAAATACTCTCAGTCAGCATCTCTCACAAACATTTTAGCCTCCATCCAGAACACTCCGCCTCCAGATCTTGATGTGACTGAATCCTTCTGCCATTTAATCTCAGTTTCAATACCACTTTCTCTTGAGTCCTTCTTTTACCATTAATAGGAAATACATCTCTTCCCCTAACCTACGCATGTTATATTGTCATCCTTTCTTATTTTCCTTATAGCAATTTTCTCTGTTCAAGTTTGTACTGTAATTATGATATTTTTCTGTAAATCTCTCTTGTTTACATCTACATTTCTATAACTAGAATGATAGCCATGATTGATGTATGATAAATATTTTCAGGAAGCATCAATGAGTGTCTATTTCAAGGTACCTAATCTTCACTAGTTGGATATCTTAATGGGTTCAATGTCTCTCTTGAAACTGAAGGAGACATCAAGGTCATAGTGGTACTTACAAAGCCACCATACACAAATCACCTTATAGGACCCTGAAACCTAAAGCTCTTCATAGCAATAATACAGAGGAGTTATAGAGCATGCAACTTATGAAATAAAAACAAAAAATCCTTTGAACTCTCATCTAGGGGAAGTCTAATTCTTTCATTTAATCCTTGTGGTCGTTACATAATCTGATGTCAATTTGGGATTTGAGAGAATTAAGAGTGAAGGGGTTGAGTCTAATTTGTCAATCAGATCATAGCCAATGAGACCTCTGTGTGGGCATGGCCTTCTCCTCAGAATTCTGGGAAATCCATTATTTTCTCCTTAGAGGCAGGACACATCTCTCTCTGACTGCTCACTCTCTGAGAGACATTGCAACTAACAAGACACATGAATCACGCTACTGTCCTGAGCTGGAGAAGCCACATGGATCTACCTCATGCAACCAGACCTGTGAAGCCAGAGAAGTGACATAGAGACCCCTTACAATGCCAGTGGATCCAAAGATTTTCTACCCACTAGTCTATGACCTTCCTGTATTCAGCATCTTTGTGTGTGTTTTATGAGTATGAAGAGGACATCATAGATTGATATCAGACATAAAGGGTAATATTAGACTTATGGACTTGGATTGAATTGGGTTGGGATACTGTGGCAGTCATGTGCTTATGTTAATTTTATGATTGAAATGTAGGCATGGAGTCTAGCCTGTTAATCTGGAGATAGCCATTGAGTAGCCGATGAGGCCTCTATATGGGCATGGCTTTCACCTGAGACTCCTGGGAAATCTTGTGATATTTCCCTCATGAAGATGAGAAGCTATCTCCCCCAGTTGTTGGGAGTTAGTTTCAGAGATGACTAACCACAGGCAACACAGAATGGTGGCATCTGGGAAGCTGGAGTAGCCAGTGGAGAGACCACACGGCTTTGCCCTGATGGAGCCAGACCTCTGAGGCTGGGGCAGCCACATGGAGGCCTCTGCAAGCGATGAGTTGCTTCTGCCACTACGGGATGCTGTTGATAGACACTGAGCCCTGGAAGCGAGGAGCCATGGGGAGACCCCTGTCGGTGCCAGGACTCTGTACCCACTGACCTGTAATTTCGTGAGTCAGAAGGACTGATGGGCATATGGGTTAATATCGGACTTGTGACTTTGAGCTGGACTGGGCTGGGATGTTTTCTCAATGTCCTGTTCCTCTTGAATATAAACCCATTCCTTATATCTATATGCGTGTCTTTGAATTTATTCCTCTAGTCTACCCGAACTAACACAGATGCTTTATTTTTTTTTCAATGATTTTATTGGGGGCCTTACAGTTCTTATAACATTCAATACATCTTTCATTTCAAGAATATTTGTACATATGTTTCCATATTCATTTCCACATATTTTCCACTTGAGCCCTTGGTATAAGCTCCTCTACCTCCTCCCTTTTTTTAATGCTTTCTTAGTGTACAATTACCCTTTATATAAAACTCTCTCTTATAAACATATGCATATCTATGGATTTGTTTCTCTAGTCTACCCAGATGAACATAATCCTTAAACCATACCATCTTGTCTCAAGAACTCTTCTTCTCTTTATTAATTATGAACTCATTAGCCACTCACCCAGACCATTCTTCATCCAGTTGGTGCTTCTTCTTCAACTCTGTCTATAACTATGATGCTTTCCCTGGTGGCCCTTTACAAACTTCTTGAGATGGTCCCTCAGTTGATTCTCTTCTTCCCTTGAGACTGGGGCATTGCTCCTTCACTCAAGTTTATTTTCTCACCTACTGATGCTGCCAAGCTAGCACTAGCATGGTGAACCTATTTGGGTGTGTGTTAGTCTGGGTAGATTAGAGGAACAAATTTCATAGACACGCATATGGATACAAGGAAAAGACTTATACACAAGAGGAATGGGACATTGAGAATGTATCCCAGCCTAGTCCAGTTCAAAGTCACATGTCTGATATTAGCCCATATGCCTGATATCTGTCCATAAAGTCTCCTTCTGGCTCACGAAGTCACAGGCCAATGGGTGCACAGTCCTGGTGCTGGCAGGGCTCACCTCATGGCTCCTCATTTCCAGGGCTCAGGGCCCATCAGTAGCATCCAGTGATGGTAGAAGCAACTCATCACTGTCAGGGGTCTCCCCATGGCTTCTCCAGCTTCAGAGGTCTGGTTCCATCAGGGCAAGTTTGTGTGGCTTCTCCTCCGGCTCCTGCAGCAGCTTGGACATCTTGTCTGGTATGTAGTTCCTTGTCTCTGAGACTAACTCCCAACAACTGGGGAGATAGCTTCTCATCTCCATGAGGGAAATATCATGAGATTTCCCAGAAGTCTCAGGAAAAAGCCATGCCCACACAGAGGCCTCCTTGGCTACTCAGTGGCTATCTCCAGATCAACAGGATAGGCACCACCCCTACATCTCCATCATGAAATTAACATAACCACATGACCGCCACAGGTGAATGCGTTTGCATCATCTTGAGTCATTTCACATTGGCTTTCTTTACTTTTCCATCTCCCAGAAAGACCTGCTGCTCTATTTTAAACTAATCTGACACAATCTTTGGGAAATTAGGGTGAATTCTTGTTCTGAAAAAGCCTATTCTTTTTTCTACCGTGCATAGAGTGAGAATCCTTTGCCATTTTCCCCTCTTCCCTCTGGGCAGCATCCTCTTTTATGCCAAACAAATTTCCCAGATTAATTTTCTCACTGCTCACTAAAAATGTCAATCAACCAATAGAATTCTTTAGATATATTTTTCAGGTTTTTGTATTGCCTTTTCCCATATTAATTTTGAAACAGCTAAAGAAATTGAAGTGCGTTCTCTGCCTTTAATATTTTTCTGTTGAATGGAACCTTTGCAAACCCATACTCATTAATCAAACCAGCTATTTTCCAGGTATTTTCCTAAGTGCTTCATATGGTAGATGTTACTGACTGGCTAAATCAATGTGTTAGCTTATTCAACATCTTGCAAAGCTCTATAGTAACCAAAACTTCAATGACTATTTATTGGTATTCTTAGGTGCACTGTGTTTCAGAGACTTATTTTTATTTTGTTTTGTTTTTCTAAAGTCAACTTAAATCTTTATTGCCTGGAGAATGCTGAAACAGTTGAGTCAGCCTTCCAAATGCCAAATGAGACTACTTGAGTTTAGAAAAAGCAACAGAAAACTCCAGGTCAGAGCTGTAGAACCAATGCACCATAAGAATTGTCACTCATCATTTTGTAACAAGTTTCAGAATAAAATGAGATATGTTCAGAAATTATTGTGGTGGTGCATTCTTAGTTTGCAACATCACAAAACAAAGTCCGGGGTTCAGAAGAATAAGAATTAAAGTTTTGAATTTATTTGAGTATCTAGTTTATATTAGATTGATGATCATAGAAAGATGTATATTTAAAAAAATTAATGTGTCAGAAAAATGACCCGATGGATAAATGTGCCTAGTCCCAACACTTCCCAAGTCCACAGATAGCATTTCACAATATAACCCACTATATAGAAGTATCTAAGGCTAAAGTTTTTTAATTCAATTCCTTTAAAAAGATTTATCAATACCTTTAATATGTGCTAGATGTCCAGTTAGGGACTGGGACTATCAAAAGAAACAAAGACGTGTAATTTTTGAAAGGTGATAGCCACGTGGGTACTAAGTCATTAGTATATAAGGGGAAATGATCAGAAGGAGATATACAGGGGGGGAAATGAGTTGAGGTATATAGGGTGCCAAAGAGAAATGAAACTCAAAGGAGCTGGGGTTCAGGAGAGACCAGAGAAGATGCTGACTCCACCTCTTAACTCTGTGGTTTCATGATCTTTCAGTTCCAGGGTATCTGATGTGAAAGGCCTGAAGATTATCTTTTGTCACAAAGAACAGCATCCACTTGACACAGGTTCAAAAGCAGATTTTACTTAAGTATGACAGATTCAGTTGTGTCTCTCCAAAATATGTGTTGAAATCCTAACCTCTATGCGTACATGTGACTAGAAAGCTTTCGTTGTATCCATGGGGCCATATTAATGAAGGGCATGTCCTTACGCACTGCAATTGAGTCAATTCCAACTCATAATGAGAAAGCAGAACTGCCTCAGTGGATTTCAAAGGCTATGATAAACCACACCACCAGGACTCCACTTCAGGCATCCTCAAAACCCCTAACAGGGAAAGAGAGTTGCTACCTAAAAATGGAGGAGCCCAAGAGCTAGAGAACTAGGAAGAATCACGGTTAGATATTACTCCCAGAGCTGCCAAAGAGTGATTCAGACTGGCAGCTTCCTGAATTGGACAAAGATAAAAAATGTCCTTTAAAGGCACCCACTGTTAACATTTCTGATAGAGAACACCAGGAAAGTAGTATTCATGGCATAATGGGTTATAGAATTGGCCTGCTAATGCAAAGTTCTTTGGTCAAAACCTTCAGCTTCTCTGCATAAGAAAGATGAGGCTGTGTGCGCTTATAAAGGTTTATAAACGGGCTGAGCCCCGGTGGCGTAGTGGTTGTGCGCGGGACTGCGGCCCACTGGGATGGAGGTTCGATTCCGGCTCCCAGGAGCAAAGGCTGGGCCTCCTACCCACCACCAGGGCAGTGATGCCTAAAAAAAAAAAAATAAAAAAAAATAAAGGTTTATAAACTCAGAAACCCAAGGGAGCTATTCTACACGGTCCTGTAGGTTTGCTGTACGTCAGAATTCACTCATTGGCAGTGGAAATACCAGGGAGCTAAGAGTAAGATATGTACAAATCAAACAAGCAAAAACAATACTCAATTTATTTTAAAAAACATTTTCAGTTGTATTTTAAACCTGTACAGTACGTTAGAAGCTCTTCTAGGTTTTAGGACTCAAGCGGAAAAGAATCCCATTGACCTTTTAAGGCTTACATTTTAATGTTTTAAATCGAGAGAACACTTGTAAACAAATAATAGACATGTGGTCAGCGATCAGTGCTCTAGAAATAAAGGCAGACCCAGGAAAATTAGGGTAGGGAGTGGCAGTTAAAAAAGGAAGAGTGGTTAGAGAAGACCTAAGGTAAGAGGGTGATTTTCAAGCAGCAAATTGAATAAATAAATAAATAAATAAATAAATAAATAAATAAATGTTTAATATTCTAGGTACAGGGACTATTATGGCTGTAGTTAGGTGCGACTGAGTTAGTTCTGATTTGTAGCAACTTTATGTACAACAGAACAAGACAGTGCCCTTAACTTCACCATCTTTACAGTGTTCACAGTGTTTGGCATGATTGTTCTAAACACTGTGCCAAACTATCCCATTGGAGGTTTTCACTGAGTCTCTACTTTACCAAGAATGAAGTCTTCCTCAAGGTATTAGTTCCTCCGAATTAGCATGGTTTAAGTATTTGAGCTTCCCTCCTAGATAGGGGAGAACTCTCCCTGTGAATTTTAGAATCTGTAACTCTTTACAGGAATAGAAAGCCCGGTCTTTCTCCTGTGGCTCCCCGGTATAATGTTTAGTCAGCATTAACTCAATGATGGTGAGTTTGGTTTAAATATGTGAGAGCAAATATTATCTTTGTTTCTAAAAAGAATTCTTGCTGTACCATATCTTGGGAGACCAAGATATGTTGGGTTTTTTTGTTCTAGCAGCTGACGAGCATTGACAAAGGAAGGACTTTCCGCACAGTCCCAAACTCTGTGAAATTCATATCAATCCTGCCCCTGCACCTTCTCATGCTAAAATGCTTCTGGAGTATCTTATGAAATACTTATTGTTTAGAATTAATTTTCTATTACTATTCTTTGTAGAACATCTTTTGTGAGAAGATTAAGACTATTAACAGGTAATATGTTATAGGCATGTACATATATAAAGATACATGTAATGAGAGGGGACTAGAACTATGTCCTTATGTCTATATGTTAAGAATTAAGGTTGCAGATGGACAATAGGCCTCAACTCAAGTTCTCCCTTAACACAAGAACACTTTGTTCTAACAATCCAGCATTCTGTGGTGCTCACCTTCCCAACATAATCACTGAAGACAAAAGGGTGCATAAGCAAATGTGGTGAAAAAAGTTGATGTGTCCAGCTATCGAAAGACAGAGCATCTGGGGTCTTAAGAGCTTGAAGATAAATAAGTAGCCATGCAGCTCAGAAGCAATGAAGTCCACACAGAAGAAGCACACCAGTGTGATCATGAGGTGTTGACGGGATCAGGTATCAGACATCTAAGACCCAGAATAACCATAGCCAGTCTGAATGGGGGTGGGATGGAGTGGAGACCCAGTGCATCTGTAGACAATAAGACATCCCCTCATAGAGGGGTCACACGAAAGAGCCAGTCAGAGTTCAATATAGCACTGATGAAACATACAACTTTCCTCTAGTTCTTCGGTGCTTTCTTCACCCCACTATCAGGACCTCAATTCTACCTTACAAATTGATAAGAGCATGTACACTACTACAGATAAGGAATGCACACTACTACAGCACAAGGAATCCAGGATCGATAAACCCCTCAGGGACAACAAGGAAATCAGAGATGCCAGGAGAACTGGGGTGTGGGGGTGTGGGGAGGAGGGGCAATCGATCCCAAGGATTCACATATAACCCTCTCACAGGGGGACAACAAATAACGGAAAAGTGGGTGAGGGGCAATGGAGGATGATGTAAGATATGGAAAAAATTCTATTACATATCAAGGGTTCGTGATGGAGGGCAGATGGGGTAAGGCGGGGAAAGAAATGGAGCTGATATCAGGGGCTCAAGTGGGAAGAGAATGCTTTCAAAATGATGATGGCAGCATATGTGCAAATGTGCTTGACACATTAGAGGAATGTATGGATTTTTTAAGATGTAAGAGTCCCCAATAAAAGTATTTAAAAAAAGAAATTTTACAAAACCCAAGCAGGTAATATATTTAGAAGATAACTTCTACAACTGGCCAGAATTTTTGACAAAATTTTAAAAGCCTTGCTGCTACCATCTATACTCAGTCCTCCATCCCCTTTCTCCAAGACTGTCACTCAAGATAAGCACAGTCAAATAATGATACAAATATAAGCATGAGCTCTTTTTAGGGACTGAGAATGGTCTGATCTAATCACTGTTTTATTCTTTTCTGTATTTATGCATTTATTCAACAAACATTGCTTAAGAGACCACTGTGTGCTAGCATTACGTTTGATGTTGCTGAAACAAAGAGAGTCTGTAACTACTAACATTTGTCAGGGAGTACAGAAAATACAATAAGCAATACAAAAAATGCTCAATGATAGAAGACATTTAGCACATGGAAAGGGACAACCAAGGGTTAAGGATGGTATTGGATTGTAAATCCGGAATCAGAAACTAAGTAATACAGTTATCAATTACAATCAGACCAGCCTCCATAGACTTTAAGTGGAGAGAAAGAAAACACATTTTTTTTCTATCTCGCCTGTAATGGTTAAGAGTATGTGCCAATTTGGCTAGGCTATGATTTTCAGTGGTTTGGCCAAAATTATGTAATCCTCATCCATTTTGTGATCTGATGTGAGTGGCTAATCAAATGAAAAAGGAATTTCCCATGAGTCTCCAACTTGCACCTGACTGTTCTGACAAAGTTGACTGTGATAGGTTTAGTGTGCCTACTAGGCCATGTGGAATTTGATCAGGTTGCCTATTGACTGAGGTAAATGAAGATGACCAGCATCCCATATCTCTCTTGGTCCCTGGTGATTGGACAAGCATGCTGCTGCTTTAGCTAATTCTCTGCCTCAACCTGTGTGCTACACTACCTGTGGGCCAAGTCAACCCATGAATCGTGTAGCTAGAGCTTAGGCTCCTTAAAGACCTTCTTTGCCATGCTACTAGTGCATTCATTGCTTGAGACTGGTAGATTCTCTCCCCGTGCATTGCTTGAGTTTGAGATCACATCGGGTCTGCTTTGCTAATCTCCTGCTGTTGCTGACCCACCCTGCTGTCTGCTGCCCTTGGCAGACTCTGTCTTATCTGGGGAAAGATGCCACTGTCTGCTTCCTTGGCCTAGGACCCTGCAGACCCCAGGAGTTGAAGGACACCATTATATTAACTGTTCCTTGGAACTGAGTTGAACTGAACCTCCTGTACTGCTGTGTGGACTAATTAGCTGTCATATTCCTTCTTGCTGTATAAACCTTTATATATCATAAGTGTCCTGCTGTTGTTTCTGTAGCTAATGCTACCTAACACACTCACCCTCTCTTGATATTTTATCTGACTCCTCATACACTGACCTCTGATTCTGGGGGCACGAGACAGCAGTCTACCATCTAATGTATACATTTTGGGGTTTGCAACTATATGAATCAATACAATCCTACAACCAAAGATCTTACTGAAAATTTAGGACTCAACTGCATGAGCCATTTTTTTCGGAAGTAAAACTCTCTGTGTAAACACACACACACACACACACAAGCTTTAGGGGGTGAAACCCATTATCTTTTCATTCTATTTTCCATGAACGTGTTGAAATGTCCTCATGCATATAAACGATTCACTCATTTTTCTCCTCTGGACTCTATAGCCATCCTAAGACATCACATCTTACTTGCACATCAGTATCCCCTCATCTCTATAATCTAATTCCTGAAAATAGACTCCTTGTAGAGGCTCCGAATATTGTGATTAAACAAAAGGGATTTTAGAAGGGCGGACAAAGCATTAGCAATGGTTTCATTTTATAAAATGTCAAACTTTCTGCACCAGTGAGGCTGCAGCTGTGACAAGAATTAAGCTGCTTTCTAGGTCATATATTTTCTAAAGTACCATGCAAAGAAAATATTAATACATCAGGGGAAATAAAACAAATAGACTCAATTATTATAAAAGACCTCACGAGTAGACATTCTTGCTGATAAAATGAATGTGGTATATTTAATAAATTCTTTTAGATTGCGGATATGAGGTGGAGCTACATATCTACAGTTAAATCTGGGAACATAGAAAGAATTAGGTCCTAAATTTAGTCTTCTGTTCTGCACAAAAGTTTGAAAGTCAGATTAATTGTAGTATCATTTCTAATATAATCACCATCCAATCTACAGCTGGCAATTTATAAATTTTAATTCTATGGGTCATAATTTTATTAAATAAAAAAGAATGAGTGATTCTGTATATGGGATATATGGAAGAGGAGATCACTTCTCTAGGTAGGGCTGAAGTAAATGTTGTGGCCAAGATAAAATTATCTGATTCATATCAAAATTAGTCAGCATGAGCTGGATAATGTTTAGTCATAGACGAGACTCAAGTCGGCAAATTAGCACCAGACCAGTAATTAGCTATGCTTCCTTTGTGTGGATGACACCTTCAAATGCAGCACAGAATAACTCCTTTTGTACTTTGTTTCCCATTTCCTTTCATCCTGTGTTTAAGCTTTCCTCACAGAAGGATTGATGTTTACTGCAGAGCCTGGAGTCAGAAGATCATTCTACCTGTCTCAAAACTGCTAGAGGATAACTATTTGACCATAGAAAAAATAATTCCTGAGCTATGCTTTTATTTCCACATCTGAAAAAAAAGAAACTTTATAGAACAAAAGTATTAAACAAGCAAAACAAGCTCATGAATCCAAAAGGGTGCTGCAGTTTTTAAATTAATGCAAAGATAAAATATCCAATTAGTGAACCTGGAAATATCACTATACATCATAATAACAATTAACATAAAATACATCATCCTTTAAGGGATATCATAATATCATGTCAATAGAATTCTCATTTTTACATCAATAAAAATGGACATGATTGTATATGCATGTTCATTTTATGTCAGGAGACACATGCTGGGTATTGAAAATTATTGATATATTACTGGGTGATATGCATCACATATGAATATAACTTTTGAAAATCAAGAGCCACACAAAGAATACGATGATGTGTAATTCATTTGAATATCTAGGACATGGTGAATTGCTTCTCCAGATATAAAATCAATAAAAAGGCTGACAAACAGTCTCCTCTTATGAGGGCTGAAGACAGAGACAGATGGAAAGACTTTGTTCCCCAAACCTCTAGCCGGGAATTGATTATAAATTATGAGCCAGAGTCATCCACAATTAATTCCACTCATAAAAAGGATAAAATTGAGAAGTTGTGGGGAAAGTATGAGGAAGGTTAATATTACAGGTTTGCATATTTTTGCAAGTGAGTATGATTTAAATAATGAATACCTTATCCAAAGAAATCCATGAAATATGCAATTTGCCTTAAATATATTATCTCTGGTGGACATATGTCTTTATTAGGTATGTAGCGTTTTTGACCTTGCATTCCTCTAAACCTTATCTTCATGAATAAAAACTGGCAGGTTTGCTACTCAAGCTAGTACTAGCTGTAAATGCACCTAAATCAATCAAGTAACTAGTCAGTAGGTACAGATCTCTGTAATATACTCATTTCTCAAAGTGCCCTTCCCCATGTCCCCCCATAAACCATTGTTCCCATCATTCTCTCCTCCCAACTATTCATCCAGGAGTACTCACTTCTTGATTCAGTCCATTTGGGGAGGTAAGACCACATTGTTTCCCAACCATGTGACCCCCAAAGTGTCCACTGTCACTGTCTGCTTCAGCAGGGAGACAGTGTTGTTGTTTTCCCAGGCCCTCCTGTGACCCATTAGGTCCCTGTAGAGGCATAGTTCTCTGAGCACCTTGGACCAGCGTGGGGACAGGGCCGCTTCTTTTTCTCTTCCTCCTTGCCTGCCTGTCTCCATGTGGGTGTGCATGCTGGCCTCTCCTCTCAACCTGTTCTCTGCCATGTCCACTTCCAGAGAGGGAGTCAGTCTGCCTCTGGTTGTGTCTGGTCCTGTAGCTCTCTCTTTTCATGCATCCTTCCATGTATCCATACTGTCCTCATGATTGGGTGCTTCAAGGTAGGATCTGCATACCCTTTCAACTTCTGTGGAGATAAGACCAGTACTCTTCTCCTGCTGGGTTAGTGCCCTGCTTCCTCCATTATCCTTTCACTTTTGAACCCCCTTTTCCACCCTCCACCCTCAATCCTTCTCTCATTACTGGGTTGTACCCAACATGAACCTTCCTGGGCTTGGTCCACCTTCCTCCCCTTTCCCTAAATCTCAACCCAACTGTTATAATATAGGAGGCTTCACTTCTATAACTACCGTGCTGGTTACACTTACCTCAGGGGATTCAGACTGTACTTCTCCTTTTGTGATTGACTGGCTTCGTTTAGCATAATTCCCTCCAGCTGTTCCCATAAGATGCGTTTCATGTGCTCATCAGTGCTTTTGAGTGAAGCATAGTATTCCATAGTGTGTATGGGCCAGAGTTTGCTGATATACTCGTCTACCGATGGAAATTTAGATTGGTTCCAACTCTTTGTGATTGTAAATTGTGCTGCAATAAACATTGACGTGCATACTACTGACCATGGTTTATTTCCTACCTCTTCTGGGTATATACCCAGAAGTGGAATAGCTGGATCATAAGGTAGCTCAATTTCCATTTTCATTATGTATCGTGAGACTGCTTTCAATAGTGGCTGTACATATCTACAGGACCACCAGCAATGTAGAATTGTTCCTATTTCGCCACATCCCCTCCAACATTTGTTGCTCTCTAATTTTCTAATTTGAGCTATCCTGAAAGGTTTTAGATGGTATCTCATGGTTATTTTGATCTGCATTTCTCTGCATTGATCTGCTAATGATTGGGAGCATTTTCTCATATGTTTATTGACCATATGGTTCTCCTCCCTAGCAAAACTTCTTTTAAGTTCTTTTTACCATTTCATCAAAGGGTTAACTGTTTTCTTCTTTTTGTAGGCAAGGAGGGTATTGTAAATTTTTGTAATAAGTACTTTGTCTGTATTGTAGTTGCTAAAATTCCTCTCCCAATATGTGGGTTGCCTAGTAACCTTCTTGGTAAGGTCTTTTGATGCATACAGGTGTTTTATTCTTAGTAAATCCCATTTGTCAATTTCAGATTCTCCTGCATTTGTACCTTGCCCTATTGCAGTTAGCTTTTGTATTCCCTAGGCCAAGGCTCTTAGATTTTTCTCGATCCTTTGCTAATGGTCCTGATGGTTTGTGGTTTTACTTCTAGGTCTGTGATCCACCTTGAGTTTGTTCCTGTCCAGGGGGTGAGGTAGAGATCCTGTTTCATTTTTCTACATGTGGTTTTCATTGTTTCCAGCACCATTTATTAGATAGGGCATGACACTCCCACTTGATGCTTTTGGGGTTCTTGTAGAAAATCAGTTGTCTATATGCTAATGGTTTTATTTCTGGGTTTTCTATTCTTTCCCAGTGGCCTGTGTATCTATCATTATGCCAGTATCATGCTGTTCTGACCACTGTGGCTTTGTAGTAGGTATGAATATCAGGTAATATAACCCTCCAACTGTGTCCTTCTCCTTAAGGAAGTCGCTATTAATTCTGGGCTTCTTCCCTTTCCATATGAAATTGGTGGTCAGTTTTTCCACTCTGAAGAAGGTTGTTGGTATTTGAATTGGAGTAGCATTAAACTTATAAAGTATCCTGGGTAGGATAGACATCTTTTCTTTACTATATTGAGTTTCCCAATCCATGAGCATGGAATATTCCTCCATTTGTGGAAGTTCCTTTTGATTTCCTGTAGTAGGGTTTTGTAATTTTCCTTGTATATGTCTATTGTTTTTTTTCGTTAGATATATCTCTAGATATTTCAATTTACTCTTGGCTATTGTAAATGGTACTGCCTTCCTGATCTCCTCTTCCATGGGCTTGTCATATGTATACAGCAAAGCAGAGACCTGGTGGCCTAGTGGCCCAATATTCTCATATTGGGTTCTGAGCTGGACTGCTAATCACAGATGTATACAGCAAATCAATCAACTTCTATTTGCTAATCTTGTATCCTGACACTCTTCCATATTCCTCTAGTTAGTACTCAGATTGCTGAGCTTTTCAATGTACAGAATCATGTTATCAGCGAAAAATGATAATTTCACCTCCTTTTCTCCCAGTTCGATACCTTTGATGTCTTTCTGTTGTCTTATGTTATTAGCTAGGATCTCCAATACAATATTGGATAGTGGTAGGTATAAGGGGCATCCTTGTCTAGTCCGTTTTATCAGTGGGATTGATTTAGTCTTTTTTCTGCTGACTATGATGTTAGCTATTGGCCTTTCATAGATAGCTTGTATTAACTTGAGGAACTATCTTTCCCATTCCTATCCTCCTGAGAGTCTTAATTAGGAAAGGGTGCTGGATGTTGTCAAATGCTTTCTCTGAATCTATAGATATTACCATGTGGTTCTTATATTTTATCTTATCAATGTGACATATAATATTGATGAGTTTACAGATGTTAAACCATCCCTGCATCCCTGGGATGAATCCTACCTGATCCTGATAGATTATGCATTTTATATACTTTAGTATATCTTGTTGAAGATTTCTGCACCTATGTTCATTAGAGATATTGGTCTATAGTTCTCTATTCCTGTAGGATCCCTTCCCTGTTTGGTATCAAAGTTAAACTGGCTTCATAAAATGAGTTTGGGAGTTTTCCATCCTTTTCTATACTCTGAAATCTTTGTGGAATATTGGTGTAAGCTCCTCCTTGAATGCTTTGTAGAATTCTCCAGTGAAGCCATCTGGTCAAAGAGCTTTTTATGTTGGTAGATTCTTAATAACCATCTCTATTTCTTCCTGTTATGGGTTTGCTTAGGTTCTTGACTTCTATCTGGGAGAGTCTAGGGAGGGTTTGTTTTTCCAGGTATTTGTCCATGTCGTCCACATTGTTGACCCCATTGCATTACAGATTTCATAGTACTTTGTGATTGTCCTTTTAATCTCATTAAGATCTGTTGTGATTACCACTGTTTCATTCCTCATCCTGTCTATTTTTGCTTGCTCTTTCCTTACCTTGGTTAGCTTTGCTAGCAGCCTGTTGATTCTGTTGATCCTTTCAAAGAACCAGCTTTTTGCTGCATTAATCTTCTGCATTGTTCTTTTATTTTCTCAGTGGTTCAAGTCTGCCTTGATTTTTATAATTTCTATTCTTTTTCTTTTGGAGGGATTACTCTGTTGACTTTGTTCTAATTGTTGAAGTTTTGTGAGAGTATATTCATCATAATTCTCTCTTCCTTTTTCATATATTCTCATATTGCAATCAAGCTACCTCTGATGACTGCTTTCGCCGTATCCCAAAGGTTTTGATACAAAGTATACAAAGCTCATTGTATACTTTTTGATACAGAGCTTTTTGATACAAAACTCATTAACTTCTAGAAACCTTTTGATCTCCCTTCTAATCTTGGTCAGTTCCCATTCATGCTGTAGAAGCTCATTATTAATCCTCTAGCTGTTTGCCCATGTTTTACTGGTCATCCTTTTATTAATCTCCATCTTTACAGCATGGCAATCAGAGAAAGATGTGTGTATACTTTCTATGTGCTTGAATTTACTTAGGATTGACTTGAATCCCAGCATGAGGTCTATTTTCGAAAATGTGCCATGTGGACTTAGAAGAATGTGTATTTTTTACATTTGAATGGGAAATTCCAAATATGTCTAACAGATCTAGTTGCCTAATTGTAGTGCTTAGTTATATAGTGTCTTTGCTGAACTTCCTTCCCAAAGATCTATATTTCTCTAAGCATGGTTTTCAAAGTCCCCTACTATAGTTGTTGAGTCTGTAACATCTTTTTTCATGTTCTGAGTAGTCTGTTTGACAAATTTCACTGGTCTCTCATTTGGTGATATATGTCTATTATGTTCACAGATTCCTGGTGAAGTGATCCTTTGAGCATTATAAAGTGTCCCTCTTTATCTCTTTTTATGCCTTTAACCTTGAAGTTAGTTTTGTCTGATATTACTATTGCAACTCCTGCTTTTTTTGACTCACCATTTGTCTGATATATCTTTCTCCAGCCCTTTATTTTTTCGTTTATTCTTGTCTGTGAACATAAGATATGTTTCTGGCAGGCAACCAATTAATGAATTATGTTTTCCAAGTCAGTATGTTAGCCTTTTTATTTTAATGATGGTGTTAAGGCCATTGACATTTAGTTATTATCCCAATATGAGGATTCATTGCTGATGTCTTGCTTCTTTTAATTTGGATGTTTTCGTGTCATCTTTTTTATTGCTGTGTTGTGTTTTTGTGGGGGCTTCTTTATTGACATGTTTTCCTTCTATGGCCATATTTTCTTGGTGATTGGTATTGGATCATTGGCTTCTGGATGAGGTTGGACTATATGATGTTCTCCTGTTTGTGCTTGATGGGTGTTGGTCTTCTGGCCATAGTTAGTCTTCAAGGATCCTCTTCAGGATTGGGTGTCTCATAGCATATTCTTTAAGTTTTTCCTTGTCCTGAAAAACCCTTGTCTCTCCTTCTATTCTGATAGATAATTTTGCAGGATAGAGAATTCTAGGAGAGGCATTGTTTTCTTTCAGCTTCTGGAAGGTATTAGTCCATTCTCTTTTTCTCTTCATGGTTTCTGTTGATAGGTCTGCAAATATTCTTACCTGAGAGCCCTTGGATATGACCATCTTCCTTTCTCTTGCTACTCTCAGGATTTTTTTTTTCCTTCAAGTCGGATAGTTTTTTATATGCCTTGGTGAGCTCTTCCTTGGGTTTAGTCTGCTTGGTGTCCTCTATACTTCCTGTATGAGTGACTTGTTCTCATGCATTAGGGTGGGGAAAATTTCTTCCAGAGATTCCCTTGTTAAATTAGCTGTTGATTTCTTCACTGTGTCTTGACTGGTAGGCAAATAATTCAGATGTTTTTCCTTTCCATAGAATCGCTCATTGATCTCAGGTTTTTTTCTGGCTCTTTTATTACCTTGTTTGATTGTCTTTCTCATTTGCTGAGGTCAGCCTGATTGTCTTCAAGATCACTGATATGGGTCCCAGCCTTCTCTCGTTTATTTGTGGGATCGGTGATCCTGTGTGAAGCTCCAGCTACTTCCTCTCTTAACTCCTGCATTTCCCTTTGGTGCATGGCCTTCATCCCCTCTTTCGTGGCATTCATATCCTCTATCATCTCATCCTTAGCCTATGTAACTTTCCTCTTCTCCTGTATTACTCCAAGTAATCGTATGACAATTTCTTTTTGTGGCAGATTTACATCAGATTCTTCTATGAGTGTCGTTAGTTCTGTTGATGTGGTTTGTCTTTCTTGTTTACTTATTGGGAGTGATGTGGTATGCTATTGTTTACGTGATGATTTCAAAGAGGTGGGTGCCATGCTCCTGGGAGAACAAGAGGCCTTGTGTACTTTCTCAGTGTGATTGACAATGGTGTTTTCAAGGGATGCCTGTGGTCTATTAGGGAGATTGGCCCAGCGGCTGTGTAGGCAGAGACTGTGACTCAAAAATCAGCAGTGCTAAGAGGTGGCAAGCACTGTTGGGGGCAACTATGGGGAACTCAATTTGATTGATGGATAGTTCAGGTATCATGTCAGGACAATATGAGACCACTGGGCAGGTGGTGGTGCTGTTCGGACCTAACACGGTATGATCTGCCTGGGCTGGGTGAGCTCTTAGAAGAACTAGGTCAGTGACCCTCTGTATTTCTGGAACTAGGTTTGGTTTGAGGGAAGGATGTCCTCTGGGCCTGGAATGCTCTTCCTGCATTGGATTGCAAAGACCCAGTCTACAGCTCTGTGTGAGGCAACTCGAGGTTGGCCTGTGAGACCTGTGTCATGACTCTGGTATCCCACAGTTCCGGGCATGTTGGGTAGCACTCAGATTCCCACATTAAGACAAAGTGACATGAGCTACAACTGTGACACAAGACAAATTTCTGCCTTGTGTCCACCCACACTCCCGTGCTAAGGCAAAGCGACACATGGGGGCAGCCTAGATCTGACACAGTGGGCTTGGGTGGCAAGCTCGAAAAGCTCCCGGTGGCTCTCAGGTCGAGGCAGGGTATGGTGCAGATCGCAGGAGAAATGGTGTGTGAAGTGTCCAGCCGCTCCCTGTGGATGGGGCCCCTGAACAGGGAAGCGTGACGGTGTGGACTGGAGGCGATCCCGGCACTGACTCTGGGTGCACCGGCCACAGGCAATCAAAACTGTTGCGGGTTCAGCCCTGGGGCCCTGTGTGGTTGCAGAGAGGGAGCAGAGTCCTCAGATGGAGTCGCCGTTATCGAAGGGGAACCATGGGAGACACGCAGCTCCCCCAGGTGGGAGCTGTGAGTGGACCACTGCTAGGTGGTGGTCAGGTCTGGTCTTGCAGAGCTCCACGTGATGGCTGTCCTGTTCGTGGGTCAGAGACCAGGCTAGGCAGTGGATGGGGGGAGGACTGGCTGGTGGACAGGCACACAATCATCACCCAGCTAGTGGGAAATCCCTGATATATGGATTCATATCTCCAGAGATTGAGACAAAGGAGATGCAGGGCAGGGTCCCCTCCTAGACAGGGAGAAACCCTTGTAGGGATATTTCCACTCACCAGAATATGTCCATTTGACCTCCTGGATGCGGGACTAACCAGAGCTCCCCATATGGGCTTCTTACCTTGGCGCCACCTTGACCAGAACCTAGTGGTTAGTGGTTTTGAATTACTGACTATTAACAACATGCTAATGCTTAACTCTTGGAACCATCAGGATTCCTTAAAGAAGAGGAAAGTAAATGCAAAAGAATCAGAAAGAAGGGAATAGTAAAAAGAACAGAAAATGAGTGAGAGTAAAAATTGGGAAATGGAAAAATCTGTGAAAAGAAACTACTTAAAATACAATTGATAAACCTCTAGCAAGAATGACAAAAATTCAAAAATAGAAGATACAATGATTACCAATTATAAATGTTATTAATGATTATTCTGATTATTAATATCAGAAATGAAATAGGTATATCACTATAGCTCTTACAGCTTGTGTCTGTGACAAAGTTTTCAGGCAGGCTCAATATGTTCCAATATTTTCTACATTTTGTGAAATTATAGATGATAACTCCATTTGGATAAAAATCCTCCTACATAAATAATCTTAGCAAAACTATCATAAGCAAAATAGTTAAATGAATCTTTAGTAGGATCAAGAGATATTAGAGTAGTTTGGGAATGAGTCAATAGCTGTTCCTGACTGGTCTCCCTTTTCTAGATGATTGTTGCTCTGTCTTTATCTTTTATCTTTTCTATTTAAGGTCAATGTTCTCTTTAAATTATATATGAGGTTTGGGGTCTTTTTGTACCTTAAAGTAAGTGGCATAGTTCATAAGAGGGTTTCAATGCTGTCTTTCCTGACAATACTCCTGGAGGGCTGAAGAACCTGATGCCAGAACAAGGGGTTCTTTGCCCAACATTTCCAAGGGCAGTTGGAGACTGTCAGGGATTTTTGTAGCTCAAGGTCTTCTGACTATCAGTGTTCTACTTTGACTTTTGGCATAACCTGCAGCTCAACTCTCGAATTCGATATCTCTTTCTCCAACAAGGACTCATTGTGCCTCCTTTCATCAGATTAGGGACATAATTTCTCATGGCAGGGAGAACAGCCAATCTGCTGTGTGTTTTGTCTTGAGAAACTGTGAGTCGATGCTTGTTATGCTTTTCAGACATCTTCATGGAGGCTGATTTCTGAAACCCGTGGAGTGGAGTTTCTTTTGTTGCTGGATACTTTGGTAAATGTATTGAAAAATTCAACCAAATTATTCAATCAAAATTCTCTTGAGGGCCCACCACAGAACTCTAGGAATACTCTGGCTATTTTTGCCCAGAGAAGCAGCAGGCAAGAGATCAAATGATGCATTGCATTGAGTACAATTCTTTAGAGTGTTGAAGAGCAAGGATATCGTGTTTCCAACAACGGTGCACCTGACCCAAGCCATAGGATTTGCATCACTTCATATGCATGCGAACGTGGAGCCATGGGTAAGAAAGACCAAAGAAGAGTTGATGTTGTGGGCCAGGAAAACAATGCCAAAAGAATAAACAAATCTACCTCGAAAGAAGGACAACCAGAATGCATCTTGACAACAGCTTTCCCTCGTGTACTTTGGACAGGCTATCAGGAGAGACCAAACCCTGGAAACGGACATGATGCTTGGTAAAATAGAAGGGCAGAGAGAAAGAAGACCTCTGATCAGGTGGATTGCTACCACAATGGACTGAAGCATGAAAGCCATGGTGAAGACAGCACAGGAAGGGGAGGTGTTTCGTTCTGTTGTACATGGGTTGCCTATGAGTTCATTGGAGTCACATCTTAGCGCTTGGCTCATTTCATGAAAAGGCACTGCAATCTCTTAGTGTACATATTCTCTTTTGTCTGCATCACTTAACGCGAGGCAGTTTGGAAAATCAAGGGCCACTTTTTGGTTTCTTTGATCTCTTTAAGTCAACCTGTCTGTGCAGTTAGTTGGAGAACCAAGGCTCCCAGATCCCACAGTCTCAGTGGGATGCCTATTTTGATTGGTATATTGAGGTCTCTAAGAAACATCAATTTGGTAAAATTGCTTCCCTGCAGGACATATTCTTCAAATTAACTAAGCCGATGAACTTACATATCAAATGTCAGTTCCCACGCCTTTTGCTCCCCTGCCAGCTGTTATTTCCTTATGCCACACTCTACCTTCCTCTTCTCCTGATAACACTCATTCTTACTCACATCTTCCCCTAAAATAACAGCAGACAAACTCTTGCCGGAAATAGTCGTGAGCATTAGCCCCAGAAGTGAAGCCCAAGATCCTCCTCGTATCACTTATGCCCCCATGGACATGCTCAAAATTAGTCAACTTTGTAAAATATTTTCCTAAATACTTTCCATGAAGACCCCTACACATTTTCTGAAAAAAAAAAATCCTTCTAGAAGCTTGCCAGCCCAAGCCTCACCTAAACCAATATGTTCACGTGATTATTGACCCAGGGGAAACCCAATTATGGCTAGAGCAAGCAGAACTAAAAGATTCTAAGGACAAGTCAGCCTTAAAAAATAGCTTTTGAAAGACTTTCAGGCTTGAGTTTAAATTGAAAAACAAAGCAAAGCAAAAACATTGCTAGATACTATCCGTAAGGGTTTTTTTTTTTGTAGTGTGACTTATGATCCACAAGAAGAAACTGCTCATTAAAGAAGACAGAGCCATTTTAAATGGACATTTATCTGCTCTTAACGTATCTGCTCTTAACTCTGTCTCTGCAACAGTCTTTGCAGTGGAATATGAAAGCTCTGAAAGAAGTGAGGTGTCACCCACCAGTAATAGATGCTGATTCATTTCCAATGTATTCCAATATTTGTTTATCCTATTAGTGATTCAGTTGTTTGTCCTAGGCATGTAAACTGTGTCAATTTGTTGGGGAAAAAAACTTTTTAAAAATCATTTTATTGGAGGGCTGAGCCCCGATGGTGTAGTGGTTGAGTGCGGGACTGCCGCCTATTGGGTTGGCGGTTCAAATTCAGCAGCAGCAAGGCTGGGCCTCCCACTCCCACCAGAGGACAGTGAAGCCCAAAAAACAAAAAACAAAAATCATTTTATTGGGGACTTATACAACTCTTATCACAATGCACACCTACATCCATTGTCTCAAGCACATTTGTACATTTATTGCCACCATCAATCTCAAAACATCTGCTTTCTACTTGAGCCCTTGGTATTAGTTCCTCATTTTTCCCTCTCACTTCCCCACCCTGTCTCCCTCATTAACCCTTGTTAAGTTATAAATTATTTTTTCATGTCTTACACTGTCCAATCTCTCCCTTCATCCACTTTTGTGTTGTCTATCACCCAGGGATCAGTTCCCACTTTCTCCCCCCCACCTTCCCTCCCCCTCCTGGTATCTCTACTCCCATTATTGGTCCCAAGAGGTTTATCAGTTGTGGATTCCCAGTGTTTCCAGATCTTATCTGTACTGGCGTACACCCTCTGGTCTAGTTGGACTTGTAAGGTAGAATTGAGGTCATGATAGTGGGCTTTGTTACTTTTCAGGTAGATGGATGCTTGTCCCCTTTAAGCCTTTAAGACCCCAGCCGTTATATCTTTTGATAGTCATGCACCATAAGCTTTCTTTACCACATTTGCTTATATGCCTGCTTTGTCTTCACCAATCATGTCAGGACGGTGAGCATAATGGAAAACCAGTTTAATAGAACAAATTATTCTTGCAAGGAGGAGGTACTTGAGTAGAGGTCCAATGTCCATCTGCCTCCTTAATACTAACCCTATAAGTATCCCCAATGTCATATATAAATATATTTTCATATGCACATGCCTGTATTTAGACATCTATATATGTCTTTTGCCTCCTAGTTCCTTCCTCTATTTCCTTTTGCTTTTCTCTTGTCCCACTATCATGTTCGGCCATCGTTTGGGTTTCAGTAATTCCTTTGGGTTACATTGCCCTAAATCCAGCCCTGCCAGGTCTCCTTTATCCTCCTCACCATAGATTTTGAATCACTTGCTTTTCCTTTGTCCAGTGGTTGTTAACATCCACTTCCTTCCCCTGCCTCCCCATCTTTCATGTCTGCCAGGAACCATCAGTCCCATTGTTTTCTCCTCCAGATTGTCTGTCCCGCCTAACTTATCTAGATAGACTTGCAGAGATAATAATATGCACACAAAAAAGACAGAACAAAACAAAGCAATGCAAGAAAAGAAAACAACAACAGCAACCACAAAGCCCAACAACAACAAAAAGAAAAGCCTGCAAACAATTCAAGGTCTGTTTGTTGACCTTTGGAAGTGTTTTCCAGTCAAGAATATTTTTGGTATTCCCTCAGAACTTTGTTGCTGTGTTTCCCTTGCTATTCTGTTGCACACACTTAGTGTTTTGCCTCAGTGTGATGGGGTTGGATCAGGCACAATTCCCACACTGTGCCTCCAGTGTTGTCTGCTGAAGCACAATGGGTCAGTGAGGGCCATCAGGTCTCGTAGTGGGACTGGCCCTATGGTCCTTTCTATACACTAACTGCTCTGAGTAAGAGTACTGTCCTCAGGGCATGGTGGGCCAGGATGTGCTCCACTCTCTCTTCCCCTCCCTTAATTCTCTCCTGTGTGCTCTGATCAGACATGTCCCTCTTCCTGAGCTGTCGCTTCACTGATATTCTCTGAAGTGAATTCTTCTGTGGGGAGGGGAAGCTGTCCACATAGTTGGAATTGGGGTCAGCCCCTCAGATATCTCTACTGATGGGAAAAATCTTTTATACAGAAGGAGTTTCCATTTAAATCTTCATGAAAAGAGAAATATTAAACTATAGTGAACCTGATTGATATCTGTAAGGCACAGACATCATTGCTAAGTTAAAAAAAAGATAAACATTTAGAAAGAAGAACCAGTTTGCTATTTGTGAGCATTTGTCAGACCACTCCAAATCTTACCTTCTGACATCTTTATCCTAGTTCCTAAAAACTTATAGACAACCAAATCCAGGCTTATAGGTCCAGTTGTTCCAGCCAAGTTGATTACAATTCAAAGCTAAATTTGTGTACCAAAAATGTCCTGGAATCCACTCAAATACGAAGGAAAAGAACTAAGTCCCATTATACAAGGTTTCCTTCCTAAAGATTTAATTTGCTCTTGAGAAAGTCCTTGTAATACTCTTGCAGTGATATTCCTGATAGGTATGTATGAAGGTAAGTATGGATAGATATGTAGAAACTGGATATTTGCTCAAAACTTACCCACAATCAACTATATTTTATTCCTAGATTCCCAGTATTTCCTAATATTTATTGTTTCCAATGTTGCTCCAAGTGCAACTTGTTTCACTGATTCTGATTTTTGTCGTACATTTTTCAGAATTTCTGTGTATTCTAAAAGTCATTATTTGTTTGTTTTTAACCTAGGAAAAACAACAGATTACCCAGACTTGTGATGTCCCAAGGATTTACTGCATCTCCCATCTACTTTTTTCAGTTTACATATGTGTATTTTTAATCTTTACAGCATAAAATCAAATCCATACTGCAGCAATATGGTGATGATTTGCCAGTTTTCACAACCTCCCAACAAACCTGTCTTGATAATAGTAAACCAAACCAAGCCTAACCAAACCCATTGTTACCAAGTCTACTGCAATTCACAGACCCTCAATCGGATTTATGAGGTGTCTTGGTGATGCAGAGGTTACTAGCTGGGCTTCTAATCGCACAGTCACCTGTTCATAACCACTGACCACTCCTTGAGAGAAACACTGAGTGTTCTGCTCCTGTAAAGAATTACAACCTCAGAAACCTACAGGAGCACTTCTACCCTGTTCTAGAGCGTCATTATGAGTAGATGTTGTCTAGATGGCAGTGAGTTTATATAGGAGCTATGAGGCTGTAAATCTTTACAGAAGCAGAGAATAGATCTCTCTTTTGTGGATCAGCTGGTGGGTGAACAGACAACATTGTCTTTAGCAGTCAAATTCTTATCAGACACGTGACCATGACTTCTTTAATGATCACATCATTCTAATAAAACATATGTTTTTTAGTGGCCATTGAGTATCCAGAGAAAAAATTACAATTGGTTCCATCTTCTGATATATACTTGGGCCACTCAATTTCTGCAGAAGGGATCTCTCCTGATCCTCTTATAATACTTGGGGTGGGTGGGAGGGAAACTCCATGGATGTCTATGGCTTTGAGGCAGTTGTAGCATTGGGAGTACCAATACTTCTTCTCTGACTCCACATTTATATAGATAATGGGAAAATCTCTGGTCTAAGCAAATAGCATTCCAAATACCATCAGAAGATAGTATGTCACTTGTTGCTAGGTGCCATCAACTTAGTTCTAACTTAGCAACCTAGGTACAAGTAAATGAAGAGCTACCTAGTCCTATGTAATTCTCACTCATCAGTAGGTTTTAGGTCATCGTGGCAGCCATGACATCACTCCATCTTCTTGTTAGTCTCCCTCTGCTTCACTGATCTCGACTTTGCCAGCAAATCTGGCCAATGCCATAATACATCATGTGATTTCTGGATGGCTGCTTCCACAAGCATTGATTATGAATCAAAGTAGAACAAAATCCTTGGCAACTTTAGCTGCTTCTCCAGTTATCTTGTTTTTCTCTGTTGATCCAGTTGTGAAAATTTTGGTTTTCCTTACACTGAGCTGTAGTTCACACAGAAGACTAAAGTCTTTGGTATTTGTCAGCAAGTGTTTCAAAAACTTTTGTGTTTCAGCAAGCAAGTTTGCATCATCTGCATGTACTTAAAAAAATTTTAAAAACCCAACACTCAAACTCAATGCCACTGAGTTCATTCCAACACATAACAACCTTACAGGACAATGGAAACACTGAGTCGCTGAGACTATAAACTTTTATGGAATTTGAAAGCCTTATCTTCCTTGCCATCTGTAGAAAGCAGCATATTGATCAGTCCTCTGCCAATTTTGATGCTGCATTTTTCTTCATATAATCCAGTTTCTCAGATTACTTTCTCAGCAAACATTAAATAAAAATTGTAAAAGGATACAGCTGTGACACGCCTTTTCTGATGCTGAAGTATGCAATTCTGTTTGAGCCAATCTTGCTCTGCTTAAATGAAGCTTTCTTGTTTTATGTATATGTTCCACGTGAGCACAATTAAATGTCCTGTACTTCCCATTTTTTCAAAATGTTATCCGGAGTTGCTTTTATTTTACCTTCATAGGTGAATGCCTCTGTATCATTAAGAAGCACAAGTACACAACTCTCGGGTCTTCTCTGCTTTCAGCCTAGATCCATCTGATGTCCGTAATGAGCAATGATATCCTTTATCAAGAAGTCGTGGTTTAGCTCAAAGGGGCTTTCAATACATATGCTTGTTCTAACTTTTTGTATCCACTACCTAAGTTTTTCTTTATTTGCATATGAAGTATCTGGAAATGCTAACTCAAAATTTTGGAGGAAAAGAGAGGCTTATGGGCTATAGCCAGAGTAGATGTGATGCTGGGAAAGTTTTCAGATGTGAATGTGCCCAATGAGGATCCCTGCTGGTAGAATGGATTCAGTGTTGGACCATTTGCCACACAATGGGCAGTTCAACCTCACTAACTCCTCTGCCGGAGAAATATGAAGCTATCCGCTCCTGTAAAAATGAAGTCTCAGAAACTTAAAAGTGAAGTTCTGCTCTGCGCTGTAGGGTGGATATGACATAATCTGATGGCAGAGGATTTCGTTTTTATGAAGTCCATGCTGGGTCAGCTGTACATAATTTTGCTTTGATACATCATATTTGAGCTAACAGACTCACTGACTGAGTTATAGCTAATTGAAATGACTCCTCTGGCCATCATTTTTCATGTGATATAATTTAGTGGGATTATTTCCATAGACTCTATGCCTGCAGCTATGATCCTATTTTAGAGGGAGTTCTTGACAAGATTAAGGTAGGGTTAAATCATGGCTTTAGGAAGGGGAATCTTTAAGACTACTTTATTGGAAGATGTGATTTAAGATATAAACCCTCATTCTCCTTTAAGGTCTGGTGGGCTAAAAACAAAAGCCACACCTCCATCAAAGTCATTCCTTCCTAAGTGTATACAAACTATCAGACTCATAGAAAGAAGACTCAGGACCATTGGAAGAGTGTGTCCAAGATTTCTATCTGAAGGTCTCCAATATTAGATCCACCAGATACTGTGACATGGAGACTCAGAGGAGCAGCACTAAGATGATGGGGTATTTTCTCCTAATCTGGACAAAGATTCTGGTACTGGGAGAGAGAATGGCAGGAGCTGACTTCCTGGCTACCGACACAGTAGCCAAGGGCAACATGGCTGAGAAACTGAGGACTGGAGACAGATTTGATGGCTGGTAGAAAAGAGGTGTTGCTGTGAACCAGTGGTCGTGATCCTGATTTGTGGTAACCTAATAGGTTCCCTAATAAACCTCCAAACCCTGAGGAGTGCTTGGGCAGCCATTGCAACAAATCATTGCATGCAGCATTGAAGTAGAGTTCTGTGGAAGGAATGGTTGGTGTCAGAATAGCCAAAGAAGGATGACGGGGAAGGCATATCATGGCAACAGAGAAGGCAAAAGAGGTCAGATATGGCTAGTGCCCACCTATGCCTCGCCCCACCAGAGGCTATTTTTTGCATTTCCTACAAAGTTCTCTTCCTGATGCATCTATCATTAGACTACACTTTAAACCCACTTATACCTCTTCCTATAAATAATGAAAACAGCTTTTCATTATGCTATGAAAGCTTTACCAATTAAGGGTTGCATTTGGTTCCTTAGACTTGACTTAACTGAACAAAATGAAGTACCTCATAAAAAACTTAAAAGGGATCCTTAACTAATCCTGGCCAGTGGTTTGTGAGTGGTTTCTATTTGAAATCTAATTCTGCTGGTCCTCAATACCAAGCTTGATGTGTTGTTACAACTTTTCCTGAAGTCCTTGAAAGCCACACGCTTCCTAAAGCCACTTCAGTCCCAAATGCAGTGAATTAATTGCACTCACTGGAAATTGTAGAATTGCTTCAAGGAAGTATATTAATATTTTATGCATGGTGGATTTTGTTTTGAAGTTGTATGGGATTCTAACATGTTACAGAAGCAAAGGGGAGGATTAACATCTTCCAGAAATGCCATGAAAAATGGAACTTTGGAAGCAGACCTTCTAGGTGCTCTAGGACTCCCTTCTGAAGCTCTTGTGCTAATATGGCAAGCTCACCAACCAAAACAAGTACCCCAAACTAAAGACATTAGGAAGATAAGCATGCCAATCAGACAACCAAACAGTTGTGTTTTAGGTTATTTCTGCACCAATGACAAAGGGATTCTTTAAATATTTCTCCATTAATATGTCTAGCCTTGATGAACTAACTATTGAGAAACATCTAAATCAGAGGTTCTCAACCTGTGGGTCATGACCCCTTGTGGGGTGGGGGGGTGGGCTGAGATGTCGAACGATCTTTATTCATAACAGCAGCAAAATTGCAGTTTATGAAGTAGCAATGAAAATTTTATTGTTGGGGTTCATTACAACATGAGGAAATATATTAAAGTGTCATGGCATTAGGAAGGTTGAGAACCACAATTACGAGGGATAGGATATAGGATTTCGAGAAAGGAAAGGGGAAGGATGGCATGGGGAAATAACTACACCTACATATTTGGAGGGTTTAACAGTATATTGTTGATTTCATTTCTTGAGATGTGCTTTTAAAGTGTATACACAGAGCTTCTTTAAAAACCAACAGGGATTTAAAAAATCATTGAAGATTCTTTATCCTTCAAACCTAAATATTGAGTAGTTAAAAAAAAGGAGGAAAAAATGAAATGGACTTGATGTCTTTAGTGACAAACAAGAATGGTTATTGTATTGGATTATGTAAGATTATGAGGGGGGGCAATAAAGGTTCCTAGGTGGGGGAGGAAGGGGACAAGAGAGAGCTGATAACAAGTAGTTTAAGAAGAAATTAAATGCTGTGAGACTGATTGTGATAGCAATTGCATAATATTGCTTGATATGGTTGAGCTATGGAATGTTATGATATCTGTAAGAGCTCCCAATAAAATGATTAAATTGCAAAGACAACAGCAACAATAACAATTCAACCTACACAGACTAAATTACAGCGAGGAAGAAGGCAGATGGTCACCAAGAAGTGCAAGCTAAAGTGTCTCTGAAGATCACGCACAGCACTCTTCATCTATTCAGCCGCCTTAGAGCTGTCCAGCACTTGCTGTTAGGTGCCTTAAGTCAGTTCTGGCTCATAGTGACCTTACGTAAGTAAAGCAAAACTAAACAAGGCCTGGTCCTGCACTGCCCCATTGAAACTCCTGTGACAATCCATCTTGAGCAAGGTCCCCCCCTTTTTTGCTGCCTCTCTGCTGTACCAAGCTTGATGTCGTTTTCTAGGCACCGATTTCTCCTGATAACATCTCCAAAATACATGAGAAGAGGTCTCACCATTCTTGCCTCTGGAGAGCATTCTGGTTATACTTCTTCCAAGACAGGTTTGCTTGTCCATTTGGTGGTCATGGTATTTTCAGTATTGTTTTTCAATAGAATTCAAATTTTTGGTTATTCCTTGGTCTTCTTTATTCACAACCCTAGAGTTACAAATCTGAAAAGGAAGAAAATCATCACATTTAAACTGAAGAAAGTAAAGGAAAAAAATCAAATTTTGAGTTGCAATATTGAAAGACGTTTTTGTAGAAGTTACTGAATGATGCATAAAAATAGATTGAATACACTGAGTCATTGTACCAGAAAATTAGTTGCCATTAAAATATTTCACAGCAACATAATGAAATGTTTCGATGTCAACATATTCATTTTGGTACAATTATTGTATATATGCTCTCTTTATTGTGTTCCTGTGATGTTGGAGGCTATGTCTCTGGTATTTCAAATGCCAGCAGGGTCACCCAAAGTGAGCATGTTCTGAGAAGTTTGTAGACTCAGAACAGACAGTGACGAGGACTTGGATTCCCACTAAGGAGAACATAGCCACTAAAAACTATGGATACCTCACAATTTTCAAATACTGAAAGTCTAACCAAAGGAGGCAAAGCATTTTCAGAAATGCTACCCAGAGATGAGCTTCTTAGGTCCAAGCACACAGAAAATATGACTGAAGGGGATCTCGTTTCTTGGAGGAGATTAGACCACGGTGGCACGAGTCAGATAAAACCTGTGGGAATGGTGTCTTTGGGATCTTCATGTGCTTATGGGGCACTATTCAAGACAATGAGACACAGCTGCAAAAAATATTCTAATGATTGTAACTCGAAGTTGGCAGAATGTGAATTCAGAGAAAATGGAAGCTTTCAAAAATGAAATGGGACACATGAATGTCAGTATCTCAGGCATTCAGGAGCTTAAACAGATGGGGTTGGTGATTCTGAATCAGAAAATCATGTGACTTACTCTACCTAGAATAGCATAATCAAGAAGAACGCATGCCGTTCGTTTTGAGAAAAGAGATTGTCCAACCTATCGCGAAGTACAATGCTATCTCTGACTGGATTGTATCTATCTATCTTCAAGGAAATCCAGTTAGTACAACTATAATTCAAATTTATGCATCAAACACGTAGGCCAATGATGATGAAATTTAAGAATCCTAGCAATGACTTCAGTTAGAAATTTATGAAGCAGGCAATCAAGGTGCATTGATAGCTATTGGTGGTTGGAATGCAAAGTTAAAACAGAGTGGAAGGAATAGTAGTTGGAAAATATAGACCTGACAATAAAAATCTCATGAGACCAGCCACTTGTTCATAGCAAATACCTCCTTCAACAACACAAAAAGCTAATACGCACATGAACTCCCCCAGATGGAATACACAAAAATCAAATTGGCTACATCTGTGAAAAGGTGAAAAACAGTAGGTAAAATCAGACTAGGAGCTGACTGTGGAACCAACTATCAATTGCTCATATGTAAATTTAGGATAAAATTGGAGAAAATGAAAACAAGTCCATAGGAGCCGAAATACGTCCTTCAGTCTATCCCACTGAATATTCAAGAGCATCTCGAGAACATAGTTGACACACTGAACACTATGACAGAAGACCTGAGGAGCTGTGGGAGGATATCAAGATGATCATTCATGAAGAAAACAAAAGGTCATTAAAATACAGGAAAGAAAGAAAAGATCAAAGTATATGTCAGAAGAGACTCTGAAATGTGCTATTAGCTATAAAGTACCTAAATCAAATGGAAGAAAGGTTGAAGTCAAGGAGCCAAATACAAAATTTCAAAGGGAAGCTCGAAGAGAAAAAGAGAAATATTATAAGGAGATGTGCAGGGACTTGGAATTAGAAAATTTAAAGGGAAGAACATACTCAGCATATCTGAAACTGACTGAAGGAACTCAAGAAAAATGTCAAGCCTCAAATTGCAATTTTGAAAGAGTCTAGTAGGAAAGTATTGAATGATGCAGAAAGCATCAAGAGAAGACAGAAAGCATATATAGTCCCTGTATCAAAAAGAAATAGTCAATGGTCCATCATTTCAGAAGTCAGCATATAAGCAAGACCCCATGATGCAGAAGGAAGATATCAAGGTACACTGTGTTTATTATCCAAAATCATATTTGTACCCATTCCAAAGGCAGGTGACACAAACAAAAAAGCTCAAAGTATATAATAATGCCCTTAATATCACATGCAAGTAAACTTCTTCCTGAAGATTACAAAAGTACATCATCGTGTTGCTTCGGTCCATAATCAATACTGAAGGCAGCATCGGTCTAGAATCAAATGATAAGTCTGCTGCACAAACCCTCCCTAACGTGCTGAAAAATGAGGATGTTACTTTCGGGACTGAGGTGCTCCTGAGGCAAGCCATGGTCTTTTCAGCCACCTCCTATCTAGCAATGTTGTTAAGAGCCATTGACTCGGATCTGACTCCTAAGGGTGTCCTTGGTTCCCATTCCCCAGGTCCTGCACCATCTTCACAATCGTTCTTTGTATGCAGTCATAGTTATAGCCACGGTGTCACTTCATCAGGTTGAGGGACTTCCTTTTGTTTTTGTTTTTTTAAGGCTGACCCTTTACCAAGCTTGATGTCCTTCTCCCGGAACAGGCCTCTCCTGGTAATATCTCCAAAATAGATGAGATTACGTCTCACCACACTTGCCTCCCAGGAACATCCTGGCTGTACCAATTTCAAGACAGATTTGTTTTTTCTTTCAGAAGTTCAAGATATTTTCAATATTCTTCAACCATACCATAATTCAAACGCATTGATTCTTCTTGTCTTGCTTATTCAATGTCCAACTTTCCCATGCATATGAGGTGACTGAAAGCAACATGCCTTAGTTCAGACACATTTTTGTCTTCAAAGTAGCATCTTTGCTTTTCAACTCTTTATAGAGGTCTTATGCATCAGCATTACCCAGTGGAGTTCATGTTTTGATTTCTCGACTGCTGCTTGCATATGCCTTGATTATAGATCCAAGCTAGACAAAATCTTTGACAATGTCAATCGTTTCTCTGTTTATCAAGATGCTAACCATTGGTCCCGTTGTGAGAATTTTTATTTTTATATACCACACTGAAGGTTGCCGTTCTTTATACTCACCAGCATGTGCTTCAAGTCCTCACTTTCAGCAAACAAGGTTACATCATCTATATTTTGATGGTATTAATAAGGTTTCTTCCAGTCCTGATGCTGCATTCTTCTAACTACCAGTACTATAACAGAAATACCACAAGTGAACGTATTTTTAAAAGCACATAAATTTATCCTCTCAGAGTTTAGGAGATTAGAAGTGTTAATTCAGGATTCCAGGGGAAGGATTTTTCTCTGTGAAGGCACAGAGAGAAGATACTCCTCTCCTTGGAATACCAGTGGTCCCAAAACTCCTTGGAGTGTGCCACATGACTTGGTCTTAATCTTTCACTGGGTCTAGATTTAGGGGCTTCTTAGTTCAGGGACCTCTGGTTTGAAGGTCATGTTCTTCACCTAGTTCATCTTTCTTGGTGATAATCAAACCCTCCCTTTTTACTCACATTCTTACCCTTTATCTCATGTAAGATTTAAAAAAAATTTTCCCAAGAAAGAGGATGATTTTACTATAGGTGTGACTAGAGGCATGCTCTCTTGTGAAGTTGTAACTTAAGATAGAACAGTTGTAACTGATCTTTCCTGTTGAACATATATAGTATTCAGGATTTGAAACACAATTCAACCTGTGACATAAGGCCATGTCCATAACTATAGTATGGATGTATCTGGCTAACTTTTCAAGTGAAGGGCTAAGTCAGATTATTCTCATTATCTGAGAAACAAATCTAATTACATGTATATGAATAGCCCAGCCATTTTCAGACTTAACAATGGCTGCAAATGTCAGAATATGCATCAGTTATAACCTTACATGCTAGGACTATTTTCCCCTTAGTTTTTTGGGGGGAGCATCACTGCCCTCTGATGGGAGTAGGAGGCCCAGCCTTGCTTCTGGAGAGCTCTGCTGGATTTGAACTGCTAACCCTGTGGGCGGCAGTCCCGCACACAACCACTATGCCACCAGAGTTCAACACCCACTAGTTTTTTATAATGCTTAGGTTTCTATTAGGTAGTCTCTAACAGCACATTCTGGCTATGTGGACTCAACTGTTGACCTGGTTCCTGTTATGTACTTTAGTTGAATTCACTTGCCAAATAATGTGCTCACATTAAAAGCTCAGTGGTTTCACTCAGTGATTCACTGGTTTGATTGCTTAGTCACAGGATTTACACCTCAGGTAGGACTTGACGATCTTATGGAATATGTAGAATATTAACCAGACTTATCTAAAATTATCCTTAGGTTTTAAGAGATCAATATTTAAATATCACTGATAAGGTAAGTAGTAGTTCAAAATAGAATGACCCTCATTATCATGTGTACTGCCCATGAAGATTTATTTATTCACAACAATAAAATCTGATTGCTACATTTTTATTCCACAAAATAATGTTGATATTGCATTTTTGTTAATCATATGGAATGCATGGTATCTTGTATTAAATAAGGGACATGATATGATCCCCCTTCTTTAGCTAAGTGTATAAGTAACTTTTTTTGTCTTAGAGTAGATGATGGGAAAAGTACCACTGATTTTGGAATCCTCATATTTCTCTTAATTTCTATTCTGTAGCTATAAAATGCTTTTATGCTTTAGTTTAACATATTTTATTCATGAAATGCTGTATTTCAAAGCCATTTTATTTATCACATAAACATACCATTTTCATAGGCATTGTGTAGCTATTTTATTTATTTATTTATCTTCTTTAGTGTGCTTCATCTTGACATCTATCATCTGAAATGATAGAAATGTCTCTCAAATGTAATATTCCTGTTAAGATCACCTCCATGAAGCTACTCACCCTGTAGATGAGACCTATTAACTCAACATGATGGAGACAATTGTTTTTATTAACCAAAACTCTTCAAGAAAACACAATACTTGCAGAAGGACGATCACATTGCAGTGATCAACATCTCCTAGCAGAGATTTGATCAAAGTGGGTACATGCAAAGGGGGAAATTTCAAACTGGAGGCACTCATGTCAGAAATAAGAATGACAGGATCAGCATGCATTGCCAGGAAGCAAACAAACAGGATGCCATCCATTTGTTCAAAAGAGTAAACAATTGTCAGAGTGTAAACAATTTGTGCCTAGGAAGAAAGTTTCAAATCTAAAGTGGATGGCACCACTCAATTAGGAGGTAAGACTTATTCATTACTCCTTAACCAAATCACTGAAATTTACCTATTAAAGAGCTCCATTGCCAAAGCGGAATCAGTTACTAACTTCCCACACCATTTTCCCTTTGTTTTCAATGCATAAAAATCTCTGATTCGAGGCCTGATAGGGTTGATCAAGATTGATGTAATAGAAATTACTGAAATCCAAATGGAGGCTGAGCACGATAGTGGGACAAGAGGAAAGTAAAAGGAAATAGAGGAAAGAACTGGGGGGGGGGTAAAGGGCATTTATAGAGGTCTAAAACAGGCATGTATATAGGTGAATATGTTTATATATATGATGGGAAAATAAATATATGTGCATATACTTATAAGGTCAGTATTAAGACAATGGACATTGAACTTCCACTCAAGTACTTCCTTAATGCAAGAACACATTAAATTGGCATTCCATTATGTGTCATGGAATGTGTCACCTTCCCGACACAATCACTGAAGGCAAACGTGTGCATAATCAAAAGTGGTGAAGAAAGCTGATTGTGCCCAGCTATCAAAATATCTAGTGTCTGGGGTCTTAAAGGCTTGAGTAAACAAGTGACTATCTAGCTCAGAAGCAACAAAGCCCACATGGAAGAAGCATACCAGCCTGTGTGACCACGAGGTGTTGAAGGGATCAGGTATCAGACATCAAAGAACTAAAAATTATATCATTGCAAAAGAGAAGGAGTACAGATTGAGGACCCAAAGCTCATCAGTTGGTGAAGCAACATCTCTTTACTGAAGGGTGGTGGGTAGGAGACGAGCCAGTCCAGGTACAGTGTAGCAACAATGAAATATGGAACCTCCCTCTAGTTCTTAAATGCTTCCTCCCAATTCTACATTACAAAAATCTGGCTATATCAGGGGATGTACCCTGGTACAGATAGGAACCGGAAATATGGAGAATCCAGGACAGATGATCCCTTCAGGACCAGTTGTGAGTGAAGGTGGAGTAGGAAGGGGAAACCAATTGTAGGGATCTACATATAACCTCCTCCCTGGGGTACAGACAACAGGAAAGTGAGTGAAGGGACACATTGGACAGTGTATGATATGACAAAATAATGATAATTTGTAAGTTATCAAGGGTTCATGAGGCAGAGGGAGTGGGGAGGGAGGGGAAATATAAGGAGCTGATCCTAAGGGCTTAAGTAGAAGGAGGTTGCTATGAGAAAGATGATGGCAACAAATGTACAAATGTGGTTTGCATACAATAGATGTATGTATATATTGATTGATAGCATAATGGTTGTATGAGCCCCCAATAAAATGATTTAAATAAAAAAATAAGAAAAAAAGAAACAAAACAAAATCCTTTCCCCCAAAAGGAGGCATTTTATTTTATTTTTTTTAAAAGGACAAAAAATCTCCAACTCAGTAAAGTGCTGTGTATTTTTACTTAGCACTGTCTAGCACAGTGGTTTGCAACCTCCCTAATGCCACAGCCTTTTGACACAGTTTCTCATGTTGTGGCACCCTCAAACATAAAGACATTTTTGTTGATACTTCATAACTATAATTTTGCTATTTTTGAAAAAACAGGTGACCGTTGTGAAAGGGTCTTTCAATTCCCAAAGGGGTTGCGACCCACAGGTTGAGAACTGCTGGCTAGTGCAATAAAATCCTTTGTCATTGACTCGTAACAGAGTCAGATATTTCTTCTTTGGCTGAATCCTAATGGTTCAGCATTTTGACAGTGATGATTTTGACATAGGATCCCAATACCACAACAGGCTGCTAGCTATAAGGTTCACAGTTCAAACTCATCAGCTGTCTCACAGCACAAGAACCAAAGATATCCTTCCATCAAGATTATAGTCTATGAGGCAATTCCCCCCCCCCTCCACCCGTCATATAGAATCGTGGTGTCAGAATTGATTCCATGGCACATAACAATAAGTCATTCATAGGATAAACTTGTAAAGAACTAAATAAATATATGTGCTCTAGTGTTTTTGTTGTTCTTAGGTGTTGTTGAGTCCCTCCCAACTCAAAGCGGCTCTGAGCAAACCACCACCCAGCACCATCTTTACAATTGTTATGTTCAAGCTCATCGTTGTAGCCCATTGGATCAATCCAACTTTTTCTCTGTCCTGCTTCTTTACCAATTTTGATGTACTTTTTCAAGGAGTAATCTCTTATGAAAATATATCCAAAATATATGAGAAAATGTCTCTCTGTTGCCTCTTAAAGGAGCATTCTGATTGTACTTCTTTCAAGAGAGACTTGTTCTTTTGACAGTTTATGGCACCCTCAATACCTTGACAGTATCATAATTCATACACGTTTTTTTCTTTAGTCTTTCTATCCAATGTCCACTTCTCACCTATATACGAGTATATTGAAAATGTCATATCTTGGTTCAGGTGCACCTTAGTCCTCCAGGTAGCATCCTTGCTTTTCAGTACTCTCAAGAGGTCTCATGTCGCAGATATACTCAATGCAATGTGTTGTTTAATCGCTTGACTGCTGCTTCAGTTAGCATTGATTGTGGATCCAATCAGGATAAAATCTTTAACAACTTCAATCTTTTCACTCTTTATTAAGGTGTGACTTATTCATCCAGTTTTGATATTATTTTTTGTTATTGTTTGCATTAAGTTACAATCCATATGAAAGCTGCAATCCCATAATGATTATAAGTTAAATTATAAGTTAAATTATAAGTTAAATTATACCGAGATATTGCATATCAATGTCAAGATTCTGGTTCTGATAATTTGCAGTTATTTACAAAACGTTACCCCTTGATGAAAACTGGGTATATTTTATATAGCGTCTTTATTATTCTGATAACTTCAGGTTAATGTATCAAAGCACTCATTGATTAAGTACCTGGTGAATGTTCTCTGTGCACAGACCCAGGATGTGAATAGCCTTACTATCAAGCAGAGTTCAATGGGTTTTTTTTCTTTCTTCAGTATTTTGTTTTCTATGCTTACTTTTGGCATATGAAATCCAGGATAGACAGAGTCATACAGAAAGTGACTGCATTGTTAAATTCTTTGGAGGTTATGATGGGGGAAAGTGGGGGGAAGCAGGGAGCTGCTAACATTGACTATAAGAAAGAAGTCAATGCTCTAAAATTGGTTGTGGAGATGATTGTCCAAATTGCTTTAAAGTGATTAAACTATGGAAGTGTACAATAGGTGAAATTTATGCTAACAAGACTATTGAAAATAAAAGCACTCATAAATAAAACATGATAAATATGTGAGAATATGAATAGAGTTAAAAAGGTATCTGGTTCCAAATAACTTATAAGTTTTGAGAATTGGATATATGAAATAAATTTAAACCAGTTCAGCATATATTGAGCTAGTGATGGAATTTGACAACATAGGAATATTGGTTTAGCGCTAAAGATGTGCCCATGTACATGAGAAGTGCTTCTATTCTGTATGTCTCTACCTTATATCAGGAAACATTTTCAAATGGTTTTCTGTTCTTAGATCACTAGGACCTTCTGTATTCACATCTTGATTCACTGTAAACCCTATCCTGCTGAACTAGCAATAGTAGAAATAACCAGTGAGTTTCTCATTGACAATCCAAAGGTTCAATGATGCTATTTGCAAAAGCCTGAAATGTTTTGAAAATGGTTTTTTAAAGATGTTATATCTAATTTTTATATATCTGTATTTATTCAATTTTCCCCAAATTTGCAATAAAAAAGACAGAAAGGGAAAAGAGAATAAAGAAGAAAACTATGAGTCAGTAAACATTTCTGTATGCAAATATGCCATATATTTACACTTCCAAATGACATCACGTAGTGTGCTAATAACCTGTTGTGTGTGAATCATATTATTTCTTGCTCTCTCTTAAATGTTTCCCACTTTGTCATTTAGAATGTCTTAGTCATTCATTTCCATTGGCATACTTAAATGAGACAATACCCATTTGCTTTATATTAAGGTTGCTTATGATTTGGGGCTGCAGTAACATCTGTAGCTAAACCTCTGGCCACATTGGTAATTACTTACTTTTCTGTCTTATGCTATCCAACTGGCAGTGACTGGGTGAAGTACAACAGAACATAACAACAGAGAGTCCTTCATTCTCCTCACAATCACCATGACAACTGAACCACGGCTGTCACTGCAGCTGCGTCAATCCTTTTTCCTGTGAGGGTCTTCCCCTTTTGGGTTGACTTTCTTTACCCGTGTTCTTTCCCAAGGACTAGTTCCTTATAAAGTTTCCAAAGTGTGTGAGGTGTCATCTCACTCTTCCCTCCTTTCAGGAATATTATAAGACAGATTTGTTTGTTCTTCTGGCAGCCCACACGTGCGTGTGTGTGTATATATAATATTTCTGACCAATACCATCATTCCAATACAACTGTTCTTTCATATTTATAATATACTGTTCAGTGCTAGCACTCTCATGAGGTGACTGAACACACCACAACAGGTCAGGCACACCTTCGTCTTAGAAGTGAAATTCTTTGTCTTTTAACCCTTCAAAATCTGGGAAACAGATTTTTCCCAATCCAATAGGTTGTTTGATTTTGTTCCCTGTTGTTTCTGTGGATATGAATTATGGATACAAGTAAATGGAAATGGCAGGACATGAAATGAAACCTCACTGACATCACTATGGATGACCCTACTGGTATTTAAACACCGGTGGTTTAGTTCCAGGATCACTGATATATACCTACCTCATAGTATAGTAGATTGGCAAGTGAACGGAGGAGTTATTTTCTTAGCATTTATCAATTTTTAAGCTTTGTCTACTTTTAAATTTTATGAAATTATGATGAGAGAGTCTATTTCATCCTATTTTCCTCGTGACTTCACCAAGATGGTCACTGTATGGGGTGGGAGGGAAGACATTTTGGTTTTTCCACTATAGCTTTGATTTGATTTTTCTTTGATTACTAAATAAAACAGAATTAAAAACTTTTATTTTTGGCAAGCACTTTTCTTTTGTGAAGTGTCTATCCAGGTACTCTGCCCAGTCTGCTATGAAAATCTCCCATTTTTTCATAGGGTTTTATTTGGAAGCATCTATATTAAGAATATTATTCCTTCCTTATTCATGTTGACAGGCACTTCCCCCACTTTTCCCTTTGTCTCTGAATTCTATTTATTATGGGTTTGGATGTGCAGTTCATTAAAAACAAAACAACAACAACAACAAAAACAACCCTGTGGTCCAAACAAAATGTCAGAGGCTGTATCTTGTGATTAGTGCATTTGTATGATCTCGTTTACTGCAAAGGACACCTTCTTGGTGTATTTTGAAAAAGAAATTAGTCACAATGATAATATTCCATATAAAGCCATAAATTCTTTTGATACATTGTATTCACAAGGAACTTTATTGATTTGGGTGCTTTTGTTTTTAAACATGGACTAATGGGTAAGAATATTCAACTCAATGAGCCAAATAAACTAAATAACAAACTTAAGCAGGAGGCAAGACTTATCATAAGGAATATGAATTATAAGTAAAAAAAATTCAAAACCTGGTTCTTGAGATATCTAATCCAGAAAAGAGTCAGAAAGCACAGCAATAGAAAGAAAGACTGTGGAAGAGATCTGAGACATTTTTTAACTATGAGATAATTCTCCACTTTTCCATGTTTAAATATTTGAAAATGTGATTGAAATGGAGACCATTTCCCCCCAAAACACAAGTGCTCAAAATGGAAACCAAATGGCTTTCTATAAGAACATCAGATAGGGATTGTTTCATAGGCAGTATTCTTCAAGCCATTAAGAACAGATGATCTCGATGATGTTTAAAGTGCTTGAGATTATAAAAGCAATGATTAATTTTAAAAGTGAAATGGCATCCAGGTTCACTTAGGAATATGGAATTAAATCAGTTATCAACAAGCCAAACCCTGCAGTATACTAAAATAAGCCATACCTCAGGTATAATTCAAGGAGAACTTGAAATTGAGAAATAAGTTGGCCTATATGATTTTGTTAGTATGACAATACAGATGAATCAGTCCTTTTAAAGAGTGCAATAACAGCACTTGATAAATGATCACATTTATTAAGTGAGATTGTGGATAACACATTCTGTTAAAAAATGATAGAAAGTTACTGACAAAACAGGATTTTTTTAAAGCTGTTTGAAACTAACAGTCATGTCAAACTTATAAATTAAATCATAAAGATATTATAACAAGTACAGAATCATAACAAAATCATAACAAGTACAGAAGCAAAGGAAGGATGTCTAAAAATAAACTTTGTATTTAGTATTGTTTTAGAAATGTTAGCCAATACAAAAAGTTGAAATGAGAGCTATAAAGATTAAAAAAGGAGACAACAAGAATCCCTGAGAAAGTTAACTGGAGCAGTTTTTGATATAGACAGAGAAGTGATTGCTGGCTGATGAAACGCATACTGAAGTGGCATTTGGAAAAAAATAGAACCCTACTAAAAGAGTTTATAGAAGTGTACCTTACAAAATAAATATGTGAAACCAAGTCCTTGTTATTTGCCAATAATAAGTGAATAAATTATATTGAAAGTCCCCACAAGAAGACTAAAATTGATATCTTTCTCATCTGATCATTCCGGTGGGGGGGGCACAAAGAGGGAATAAATGAATTTGAATTTAAAGAGCTAAAACATACCTTAAGAACATTCCTGGGGACCAGTTGAAACACCAGCAGACTGATAAACCTGCGTTATGTCAATCAGCAGCTAAGTGAACACTGGTATTTTCATTCTCACCCATTGCTTTGAAAAAAATTGTGATTTCCCTCCCCAACCCTGTAGAACAGAAATTTAACAGCACCAACCCAGAACACACACACACACACACACACACACACACACACACCACATGTGGGAAAGTAGGCTGGTGCCAGAACCCTAGGGAAGTAAGGATACTAACAATGGGGAAGTGGATGTTTAATCAATTTCTAAGCTACTCTTTGTTAGGTACATTCTTCTGTCCTCAACAGGTGAGCAACAGAGACCAAGAAAGGAAAGGTCCTTGTGTAGAAGAATGTCTGTGACAAAGTTGCTAATTTTCAGAAGGACAAGAAGCCCTGGAGTGTAAATAGCCAGTAGAAATGTTGATGCTGTTGCTTTGCCTGGTGTATGACTCTCCCGTAGGCTCCATAATCACCTAGCATGCACTGTAAAGGATTGCAGCCAGAGCAATGAGATTATCAAGAGAAAATGGATCCGTGTTTAACACAGGATGAAAAATGATGACTATATTTGCACAAAAATAATTAGCAATGGGACAACACATTCTATATGAGCCATAAATTGGAGAGGGGAACATTCAATCATTAAAAATATGTCTAATAATCTGCAGCCAATTAAGCAGACCATCCTCCTCCTTGTGGGGGCCGGTGTGCACTGGCTGCAAACAGCAAGCCTCCTGGGTAGTGTACACAGTCTCTTGTCCTCTTGTCCCTTAGGACACTAAGGGACCTTGTTGACAAACAACCCTTGACTGCTCTTTGATGTCTCAGGCCTGGTTAATTTCTGCTCTCCCTAAACTAGGCTGCAAACTGGGATGTGAGGTGCTTTTGGGAAACCTCAAGGCACTGTGGCTAGAGTCCACATAGGCCAAGTTATCATGTCCATCCACAGCAAGCTTCAAAACAAGGAGCATGTGATTGAAGCCTTACACAGGGCCAAGTTCAAGTTCCCTGGGCACCAGAAAATCCACATCTCCAAGAAGTGAGGCTTCACCAAGTTTAATGCTGATGAGTCTGAGGACATGATGGCTGAGAAGCGCCTCATTCCAGATGGCTGTGGAGTCAAGTGCATCCCTAACCATGGCCTCTTGGACAAGTGGCAGCCCTGCATTCATGAAGGCCTGAGTAGCCCTGCCCTGCCTCACTTGTACCCACCAAATCACCAAATAAAATTGAACTCCCTGAAAAAAAAATGTCTAATAAATTTAAAGATGTAAGCTAACAAATTTATAAAAATAAGTAGACAAGCACAGTTATGGAAATAATTAAGAAGTACTGAGTATCGTGATAGAAAATATTAAAATAAAGTTTTAATAGCACAAGTAAATTATTTAATGAATGGAGATTAAAATAGTAGTGATATATAGCAAATTTAAACTTCAAGCTAAGAAAGCCATCCAAAAAAGCTTGGAGGAGTGAAAATGTGGCATACACAATACAAAAAGTAAATTATTTAGATTTTAGAAGTTGCAGGGTCAATAGTCATTTGAAAAGAGTACCAGGAAGAGAGAAACAAATAGTTAAAGGGGAAAATGTTTAAAGAAAGAACTGATCAACAATAATTATTAATGCCACATAACTAGAAAAAAATCACAGTTTACAAAGTCTCAAAGAGATTACCAAAAGATCAGAAAAAAACATGTCTAGAATGTTACAATGATACCATGTTACACTGACAATGAGAGTCAAGTTAAAAAAAAGAAAGCAACCAATGTTAGAAAGGCTGCAGAGATTAAAATCCTCATCACTGCTAGTGGATCTGTAAAAATGTGCAATTGTTGTGGAAAGTGATATGGTGCAATCCAGTGGCTTCAACAAAATATATATCCTAAAGAAGTAAGAGCCACAGCACAAACAGACATATGCACTCCTATGTTCATCATGATACTGTTGACAATAGGAAGAATTAGAAACAGCCCAATACCCATTCATAGAAGAATGGATAGAGGAGCTTTTGTATATGAACACAATGGAATACTATGCACTGCTAAAATGCAATGATGAAACCACAAAGACATCCTGACATTGACAGACCTGGAGCATGTTAGACTGAATGAAGTTAGTCAATCACAGAAGGAAAAGCACTGTACGAGACCACCACTATAAGTATCCAACAAAGATTTACATATCAAAGTGACCAAATTTTCGAGATTGTTAAGGTGAGGAGGAATGTAAGGGAGGGAAGATAAAGCAACAGCCTAGAAGGTTGACCTGTGTTGACTTTGGGGGAAAGGAGGATGGAAGTCACAAGAGGGAAAAGGAAAATTGAGGTGGCAGGTGAGGAAGAACACTGATGGGGTCACTAATGCTTTGAACTGTTGAATACAGAGGTGCAAAGTAATTGTCTGAAATGTAAATAAGCCCTCCACCTAATTCACACAAAAATACACAGAATATGATGAAGAGATTTAAGAACAGAAAACTAATTATAAAGTTCTAAGAGCTTATAGAGTAGAAGAGTAGCTCATTTATTTTAGTCTTACCTTTTATTTTATTTTTATTTTTGATAGTTTTACTTTTTTATAATTTTATTAAGGGCTCTTACAGCTACTACAACATTCAGTACATCATTTGTATCAAGCACATTTGCACACATGCTGCCACATACTTTTCCAAACATTTTCCACTTGAGCCCTTGGTACAAGCTCCTCTTTAAAAAAAAAAAAAGCTCCCCTTTCCCCTCCCCCCCTTTTTTTAATGAATCATTTTATTGGGGGTCCATACAACTCCCGTCACAATCCATACCAACATCAATTGTATGCAGTCCACATTTACACACCCATTGCCATCATCACTCTCAAAACATCCTCCCTCCTTCCAGACCCTCATTATCAGCTCCCTATATTACCCTTCCTCCCTTCCTTCCCCTTGAACCCTTAGTAATTTACAAATTGTTATTTTTTCATACTGTACACTGTACAATGTGTCCCAACACTTGCTTCCCTGTTGTCCGTGTCACAGAGAGGAGGCTACATGTAGATCCCTGAAGTTGGTTCTCCCTTTCTATTCCTCCATCCCTCCACCCTCCTGGTATTACCACTCCTATTATTAGTCTTGATGGATAGTCTATCCTAAGTTTCCCATGTTTCCAACTTCACTGTACATCTCCTGATCTAGCTGGATTTATGTAGTAGAATTGGGGTCATGATAGTGGATGGGAGGTAGCATGGGAACTAGAGGAAGGTTGTGTACTTCATTGGAGTAGCTCATTTTTAAAGAGAAAAATTGATTGCCATGTACCATCTCTATTGAAATATGAGATGCCAAATAGGGCTTAGGGTAATGCTTTCTCTCACCAGGGCTTTAAAAAATTAGTACCAGGAACTAAGCAATGACAATATTAATGGGATATCTTTATGCCCCAGGGAGATGATTGACAAGATTCTCTACCATAAATCAACATGAAAGTGTCTAAAGAGAACTGTGTTAGTCTGAGCAGACTAGAGAAACAAATTCATAAGCATACATATGTATATAAGAACGAGTTTTATAGAAAAGGAAATTGTACCCTACCAAGTATTCCAACCCAGTCCAGTCCAAGCCCACAAGTCTGATATTAGCCCATATGTCCAATACCAGTATTTAAAGTCTTCTTCAGACTCATGAAACACATGCAGTGATGCCAAATGCAAGATGATTACAAGCCAGATGGATAGAATGCCTTTGGATCCAGTGGTGTAAAAATCTAAGTGCTGGAAGAAGTCTCAAAGTGGCTCCTCCAGCTTCAAAGGTCTGGTTGCATCCATGTGGCTTGGCTGGCTCAGGGAACTAGGATAGCTCCATGTGGCTTCTGTAGAGTCTTCAAGGAAGTAAACTGAGGCAGACAGTGTCTCCGCTTCCAAGAAGGAATTTCCACATTTACCAGAATTCTCTGGAGAAGGCCAGGCCTACACAGAAGTCTCATTGGCTACCTCCAGATTGACAGGCTAGACTCTTCCCTTCCACTCTTAATCCTCAAACTGACACCACATTAGGTGACTGTCAAAGGAACCAAAGGCAGATAAAAAAAACAAAAAACATAGCTCACACTAAATCCTAGCTTCAATTTAAGAACAATTGGTTTTTACATAATGTCCCTGCTCAATAAACAGAAGATATGGGTGCTATAGCAAAATGTAGTGAAGAAATTAGATAGTGCCTGGCTAGCAGATAAAATAGCATCATGAGCCTTAAAAACGTGTTTTCAAATGAGCAGCCATCTAAGTGAAATGTCAACTAAGTCCATATGGAAGAAGAATTACCCCAATATCAGTGACTGGAAGATTGCACATCATATAATCCAAAACTGAAGGAGGGAATACTATCAGAGTCTGAACTTTTAGATTGCTGTTTGCAGAAGGCCATGGATGGCAATTGGAAGCCAAGATACATTTGTGAGGTCTACACAGAAAGTAAGTGTCCAATGAGTTTCCTCTCTATATATATAGAGGACTGAGAAGAAACTGGTTACCAAAGGGGTACATTGGAGAAATGACCAGGCTTCTATGGTCACAATTATAAATCCGACTTGAGCAGTTAGTTACCTTGTCAATTGATCCCCCCTCCGATGCATGTTGAGCTTGATCAATATGTTCGATGCTTTTTTGTTAGTTTGTTCATATTGGGATTTATCTTGTGTTTTGTCATTAGGGGTGATCCTCTTGAATTTTTGTTATTGTTTTTCAGTCTATGAGACCCAGGATTGATGAACCTATGGGGACAGCAAGTAGAGTGAGGTTTGGGTGGGGGAATGGGAATACAGAGTGCCTTAAAAGGGAGCTGATGTTAAAAAAAAAAAAGGGGGAGCTGATGTCAAGGAGTTCAAGAAGGAAGAGAATATTTTGAAACTGAGTGTGTTAGGCCAGGTTGACTAGGAAACCAAATCCAGTGACACTCATATACATGTAAGAGAAAGTTTTGTATCAAGAAGTAATTATTATGCTAAGTTTCTCTAGAGAAACAAAACCAGGATTCCAATGATTTAATATATACATTTGTGATATCTACACTATATATATAACATAAGAAATAAACAATTAGTCTATAGAGCAGTACAACTGACTCAGAGCAACTCAGTTCCATGAACTAGCTGGTGGTGCTTCAAGTCTCAAGGGCCACCAGGTAGTCCTGTGTAGAGTAATTCAGGCAGAGAATAAACTAAAGGAGCTACACACTGGTCTGCTCCTCAAGAGTAAGAGATAAGAAAGGTGAACCTCACTGGGCCATTTATCTCTCTGTCCTTCAATTAATCCCACACATCTTCTTTGGCCAGGTTGACAAAATAAACCTACCTATTACAATTATGTATTAAGCAAACATCACAGACCAGACCAGACCATGTCCTTAAGTCTGATGCTAGTACGTAAATCCCTCTTCAGACTTATGCAGTCACATGCAATGATACAGAATACAGGAAGATCACAGATGGGTGAGTGCAAAGTCATGTGGATCCAGTGGTGGTGGCTGCATGACAGGGCTACATCGTAGCAACCAGGGTCAGCCAGCATGGAGGTGAAGGCAGAAAGAGATACTGAGGTTCCCAAGGTCCTCCTTATGAGAAGGGGATGCCCCAAAGGTTGTGACCTGATTGAGAGGCTACCAGGGATCCTCAAGCTATGACCTGCAGGCCACATGTGGCCCACTGAGAACATTTATCTTGCCCACTGGGTGTTTTTTTCCCCCAATGATTTTATTGGGGGCTTTTACAGCTCTTATAATATTCAATACATCATTTGTATCAAACTTATTTGTACACTTGTTGCCACATTCGTTTCCAAATATTTTCCATTTGAGCCATTGGTATAAGCTCCTCTTTCCCCCTTCCTTTTATTTCTTTTTATAAATTATTTTATTGGGTGTTCATAAAAATCCCATCATGATCCATACATGCATCAATTGTATGCAGGCCACATTTGCACACACTTGTTGCCTTCTTCATTCTCAAAACATCTTCCCTCCACTTAGGCCCTCAGTACCAGCACCCCATATTGCCCTCCCCTCCCTCTATCCCCTCCTCCATGAACCCTTAATAATTTACAAATTGTTATTACTTTTTCATATCGTACACTGTCCAGTGTGTCCCTTGACTCACATCCCTGTTGTCCATGCTCCAGAGAGGAGGCTATCTGTAGATTCCTGAAATTGGTTCCCCCTTTCTATTCCACCATCCCTCCACCCTCCCAGTATCACCACTCCCACCACTAGTCCTGAGGGATCATCTATCCTAAATTCCCCATGTTTCCGACTCCAGTGTACTTCCCCTGGTCTAGCTCAATTTATCTGGTAGAATTGGGATCATGATAGTGAGTGGGAGGAAGCATTTGAGAACGAGAAAGATAGAATGTCTGGGGTCTTAAAGACTTGAGTAAACAAGCGGCCATCCAGCTCAGAAGCAACATAGCTCACATGGAAGAAGCGCACCAGCTTGTGGGACCACGAGGTGTCAAAGGGATCAGTTATCAGGCTTTAAGAACTAAAAATCATAACACTGCATGCCCACTGGGTGTTTTTTACTGCTGCTGCTATCCTGTTTAGCAGCAGACTCAAAAAAATCTTTTAACTATAGTCGGCCCTCCAACAGTATGAGGGACAGTGAACTGGCTCCCTGTTTAAAAAGTTTGAGGATACCTGGGCTAGACTCTACCCTTACACTTTTATTTTATCTTCAAGTTGACATGAAATTATGTAACTACCACCCTAAGTGTGGTTGTAATTGTGCATTACTGCTTGATGTGATGGGACTATGGAATGATATGATATCTGTATTGGCTCCCCAAAAAATGGTTTTGGAAAAAAATCTAACCTAGGATTTTTTCCTTGAGGCTAACTATACATTGCTCATTTTTGTAGAAACAATAAAGACAGACCTCCAATATTTAAAGCCCACGTAAATGAATGGGCTTCAAAAAGTTCACCAGAAAGACTTAATATGGAAACCCCACTAAGTGAACAGGGACTTACTTCAAAATCACCTGTAGCTCTTAGACTTAAGGCTGAAACTCTCTAATGAGAGAAGCAGATGGCCTAGAACTGGTGGGCCTTGGACTTTGCTTTCAATCTCTTGTCTTGAGGGTGCCTAATGAATTGTGGTCCAAGACTACCATATACTTACTATATTAATGCCCTCCTTGCTTCGTTAGTGTATTAATCTGGTAGGTATAGTTCTGCCTTGACAAATGAATATTCTCAAAGTTTTTGCCCTAGCACCAACCCCCATTATTTGTGTAAAAAATGCCCAGTCACTTTAATCTGTACAAATCAACAATTCATGTACTGCAGTTCAGAGTTGGTCTATACTTAGATAATTTCCTTTTCTCAACAGAGTTTTAAATTCCGTGCCATTGGATGAACTAAGGACACTAACAATATGTAGTGATTATGCATTGGGCTGCTAACTGCAAGTCAGCAGTTTGAAACCATCAACTAGTTCCGACAGAGAAATGAAATTTTCTACTCCTGTAAATATTTATAGTCTCGGAAACTCACAAGGGCAGTTTTTCTCTGTCATATAGATTCTATATGAGTCAGCATGGACTTGATGGATATGATCAATACTGTTCTCTAAATGAAATGACAATGGGGTCTCTAAGGTGAACCAGAGACACCATAGATTTATAAACTGTAGCTATATGAATGTATTTGTGCCTTCACTTAATTTTAGCCTGAATCTAAGAGCAATCAGATCTTATGACATGGCTCTGCTTGATGCTCACCCCCATAAACTGGTCACTGAAAATACGGTATGCTCTAGTAATGTGTGGTGAAGAAGCTAGGTGATGCCTGGCTATCACAAGGTATAGGATCTGGAGCTGTAGGGCTTATTTTCAGGAAAGCAACCATCTAAGTGAGGTGTCAACCAAGTTGACATGGAAGAAGCATGCCAGCCTGTGTGCCCCAAGAATTGTAAATAATAAAATCCAAACCTGAAGGAGGGAATTGCATCAGAGTTTAAATTATGAAAACCCAAGCTGCAGAAGGCTATGGATGACAGATGGAAGATGGATTGCATTCAGTACATCAGCTGCACAAGGCTTGAAGAGTGAGGTTGTTACTTTGAAGACTAAGCTGTGTGCCTGAAACATGTGAAAGTTGGACATTGAATCAGGAAGGCTGAAGAAGAATCAATGTGTTTGAATTGTGGTTCTGGAGAAGAATATTGAAAGTATTATGGGTTGCTAAAAGGACAAACAGAATCGTGTTGGAGAAAGTGAGGGCAGAGTGCTCCATGGAGGCAAGGATAAGGTGACTTCATCTTATAAACTTTGGATTTCTTCTTACACATTTTAGCATATTGTCAGGAGAGACCACTTCCTGGAGAAGGACATTATGCTTGGTAGAATGGAGGGGCAGTGAAGGAGAGGAAGCCCTCAATGAAATGGATTGACACAGAGGCTATATCAATGGGCTCAAACTTGGGACCAACTGTCAGGATGGCACCGGACTGTGCCATGTTTCATTCTGCCATGCATAGGGTCACTATGGGGCAGAGCCAACTTGATGGCACCTAACTTTATGGCAACGATGGATGACTGTGTAGTCCTAAAATCCCATTGCAGGGTCCATGCATGAAGTACGTTTCTAATCAGTGTCCTCATATCATAGCTGAGGGACATGAATAGTCTTGTGATCAGACAGAGAGCATGGCAAAGTCAATTATGGCAGATGCAGTTAGATTAAAAAGTAATATCTTATATTTCATTTCCTTTTTGATGCATTTCAAAGTATCAGTTTTTTTTTAAAAAAGTGAAGGGGCAATATTGGTGGATTAAGCCTCTAAAGAGAAGCTTTTTACCATGGACTATGGAGGTGAACAGCCTTGCTATCATGCTGAGTACATGGGAAAGTAGATTATTGCACATGAAGTTTGTTTAATATTTCACACCTTATCATTTTCCTTTTGATCCATTTTAAATTTATTCTAGTTTTTAATATTTTCTGCTTTATTTTCAATTGAGATTTCTTTTTTATTAAGATTTTTATTTGTTTGATTGTTTATTTTTATTGTTTTTCTGTATATGAAATCCAGGATAGGTGAGTCTACAGAGACAATAACAGAATTGATGGTTCTTTGGGGGTATGGCAGGGGAGGTTGGGGAAAATGGGTAGCTAATAATGATGAGGACTACGAAAAAAATGTTCTAAAACTGATTGTGGTGATGATTGTAGAAGTCTTTTTGATATGATTGAACTAATCAGTTATAGGCTATGTGAATTATATGCCAATAAAATGATTTAAAACAAAAACACATTAGAATTTTCCTCCAATGTCTTAAAGCCAATATGCATATGTGTATGAGTATGTATATGTATATTTATATTTATATGTATATGTTTAGATACATGCACATAAATAGGTGATATTAATGATACTGTTGGATAACAGATAGCTTCTTCTCTCTTTTAGGGAGTGTCTAGTGAGTTTGAACTGCTGATTCTGTGGCCAAGAGTCCAATTCTTATTTGACAATGCCACTAGAGCTTGTCTTCTGTAGCTCCCCTTTAAAATCTTCAACTGTAATAACAGTTATTTTACTTTATCATCTCTTCCATCTGCTTTGGCTATTCTCCGCACAGGAGGAAGTTTCAGAGTCTTTTCAGAAGTTCATTTTGATTCTTGACATTTCTTTCTTTTCTGCCTTTTAAAAATGTCCTATTAATTTTCTTAATATATGATGTCCTTCTAAAGCTTCTCTGTTCTTAGTTCTTAATGTGTCAAATCTGTTTTTAATTTTGTCTCTAAATTCAAATGGAATATACTCCAGGTCTTACGTTAGTCCCAGGGACTTATCTTAATGTTCTTCAACTTCATCCTGAACTTCCAGACAAGTTGTTGCTGGTTTGTTTCACGGTAGGACTCTGTCTTTGTTTCAGCTGATGATATCGTTCTTCCAACATCTTTTTCTGTCAAACCAGAAAACTTTCTCATTGCCACGGAGTTGATGCTAGCCCACAGCCACTGGATAGAGCAGGGTGAACTGCACTCGTGAGATCCTGAGAGTGTAACTCTTTGTGGGAGTAGAAAGTGCTGTCTGTCTCCTCAGAGATGCTGGCGGTTTTGAACTGTTGGACTTTCCGTGAGGAGCTCTCTGTGTCACCAGTAATCAGTACACCACCAGGGATCCTTCTCTTCCTGCAGATGCAGTCAATCTGATTCGGTGTATTCAATCTGCTGAGTTGCACAACATGCGTATGTTGTTGAAAGAAGCATTTCCAATGAATAAGTCATTGGTTTTGCAAAACTCTATTATGTGATCTTCTGCATTTTTTTGACTATCAAGGTCATATTTTTCCACTGGGGATCTTTTTTTGCTTTCAACTTTACATTCCAAACACCAATAATCATCAATGTATATTGATTTCAGGTTTGATCAATTTAAGACTAAAAAAGGTGGTAGTTTTTCAATCCCTTCCTCCTCAGCAATAGTTATTTATGTGTAAATTTGAGAATAGTGATATTACTCATCTTTCTTGTACATGTAGGAGTAAGACTCTATCACGGACAATGCTATACTTTGGGATAGAATTTGAGATTTTTCTTTTGACATTGAATATAGCATTAGGTCTCTTCAATTGATTGTCTAATTAAAAATGGTTACTATCAGTCCACTGCATATTATTTATGACTAGGCTACAGATCTGGACAACATGCAATTTTTCTAGATTCATATTTAGTACACTCCATGTTCTTATAAGTCCACTTTTGCAGCTGTTTCTTCTTGCTTTGAGTTATGCCATGTCAGTAATGAAGGTTCTGAACACCTTTGTCTATCTGTATCATTGAGCTTGAATCTACTTTGAAGAGGCTGTTCTTCTTCAGTCATAAGGTCAGTTCCTTCCGACCTGAGGGACCCATCTTCCTGTACCACATCAGACAATATTCTGCTGGTACTGATAAAGGTTTCATTGACCATTTTTTAAAGAAGTAATTAATTAGGCTATAGCAACTTAAAAGGTACCACAGTCCATGACAAACTGACAGGTAAAACACTTGCCTAGATAGAACAAGATTATGATTATCATGCTCAGTATTCTGAATGCTAAAGTATTCTAAATACTGTAGGCCGAAATCTTCTCTAGCTCCAAAGGAGTCTTGGCATTCTGGGACTTTTGATTGTAATTCTTCTTATTTATGTCTTAATTAATTGATGTATAGAAAGGATTGCCTACTTTTTTAATGCACTTATGATGAAGACCTGGAGAATACTCATTTTAGAATTCCTGAAGGCCTTTCTAAGGAGCCTGATGGAGTTGTGGGGTAAACATTGAACTGCTTACTGTAAGACTGGTACTTCAAACTTACCAGATGCCCTTTGAAAGAAAGATGAGACTGCATACTTCAATAAAGATTTATAGTCTTATAAAAAGGGATGAGCCTGGTTTATTTAATTTTTTAGACACAATGGTTAACCAAAAGTTCGTTGGACTCAAATGCAAGAAAGATTCTGCTAGTGCTAGGCTCTGTAGATCTATATTTAATTTAGTAAACCCCATATTTCAGTATGCTTTGCCATATTAAGTCACTATAAGTTTGAATTGACTCAATAACAAATAAAAGGACCCCTTCATCCAGTATAATTTTACAACATAAAGATTTTTTTTTCCTTAAAGGCTCTAATATCTGGCACGAGATCTCAATCTTTACTTGATACTTTGCTACCTCCCTTTAGCTAGTGGTCTGATTCTTACAGGCCAGAACTTAGCAGTAAGTTGTTTCTAATTTTCAGGTCCAAGCATGCCATTCCCAGAGAAGAACAAGTAGAGAATTTCACATGCTGATGGACTATAGAGAACAGTTAAATGTTGTTAAATGTTCAGAGTATAACATTTTTTTGAAGAGTGACATTTTCAATCTTGAGTAGACTGTCAAGATGAGGAAGCTTATGGAAGAGCAGCTTAGGAGAAAAGAAATGTATTCCCACTTGAAAAAAATTATTAAGTTCATAGGTCAGTAGTTTAGTGTGGTGGTGGGTGGTAGATATAAAAATGTAAGGGATGTGTTGATGCATATGTTTTCTTATTGTTCCAACTATACACTGCTGGTTTACCTACTTATGTGAGATGGACATGGAAAGCAAGTTTGGGGGGAAAGCTATGGGGCCAACAGCTGCAGAAGGTCTAGGGGGAAGAAGGAGGCAGGGAGAAGGGTATGGTGATCACACAGTGTCATGGACAGGAGAACAACTATGGAATCAAAACCAACATCTAGAAGAGTGTAAGATCTTGTGAGTTTTAGAACAGCACCAGTCTAGCTGAGAGGAAATACTAAGAGGTGGAAGAAGGGGGTAAGTGATGGCAGGGCAGGAGGTGACAAAAGGAAACAGAGGCAAGCTCTAGGAAGCAAAGGTATAAATAGGGATATTGAACTTACATAAATACATTCATTCATAAAAATAGAGGTACTGACCTACGTACATAAATTTATAAGGCAATGTACCAAGGCTGCAGACAGGCCTTGGGCCCTGACTCATACCTTCTATCAATACAAGAATATTTTGTTCTAACAAACTGGCATTCTGTGATGCCCATTCCTTCTCCCCACATGATTGCTGAAGACAAAATGGGTATCAAAGTAGATGTGTGGAAGACAGAAAATGGTGTGTTAGTCTGGGTAGACTAGAGGAACAAATTCATATACACACATATGGATATAAGGAAAAGGTTTATACACAAAAGGAATGGAACACTGAGAAAGCATCCCAACCCAGTCCAGTTCAGAGTTGTAAGTCCAATATTAGCCCATATACCAGATACCAGTTTATAATGTCTCTAATGTCTCCTTCTGACTCAAAAAGTCACAGACCAGTGGGTGCAGAATAACGGCTCTGGCAGGGGTCTCCCAATGGCTCTTCGCTTCCAGGACTCAGGGTCCATCAACAGCAGAAGCAACTCATCACTGGCAGGGGTCCCCATGTGGCCTCTCCAGCTTCAGAGGTCTGGCTCCATCAGGGCCAAGCCATGTGGCTTCTCCTCCAGCTTCTCAGAGGCTGGCATCTTGTCTTGGCTGTGATTCATCGTCTCTGAGACTAACTCCCCAAAACGGGGGAAGATAGTTTCTTATCTTCACAAGGGAAATATCTTGAGATTTCCCAGAAGTCTCAGGAGAAAGCCATGTCCACAAAAAGGCCTCATTGACTACTCAATGGCTATCTCCAGATTAACAGGCTAGTCTCCACCCCTACATTTCAATCATAAAATTAACATAAGCACATGACTGCCACAGTTGGTGCCAAACTATTGAAAGATATAGCATTTGGGGTCTTAATGGCTTGAAGTTAAACAAGTGGCCATCCAACACTGAAGCAGCACGCCCATATGGAAAAGCACAGCAGCCAGTGAGAGGTCATTGAGACCAGGCAGCGGGCATCAGAAGATTCATCACAAACAAAAATGCATTGGTGAGAATGGGGGGAAATGGAGCAGATACCCAAAGTCCACCTATAGATAATGGAACATCCTCCACAAAGGGGTCACAGGGAGGGGATGAGTCAATCAGAGTGCAGTAGAGCACCAGTGGATCATGCAATATACCTCTGATCCCTTGAAGGCTCCTCATTCCCCGCCCCCACTATTATAACCCCAGTGCTGCTTCCCATACTGGACTAGACAGAAGCATGTACAAAGGCTAAAACTTATAACACACAGAACCTATGAACAGGAATGGGAATAGAGATACCAAAAGGGTAGAGGGAAGGGGGGAGAGGTGGCAAGGGAAGAGATATCAATTGCAATGAATGGCACCTAACCACACACATCCCACCCTCCAGGGGGGAAGTACAGGCAGAAACCAGAAGGAAAGAGAGACAGCAGTCAGTGTGAGATTTGAAAATAAAGACAATCTATAATCTATCAAGGGGGCATGGTGGGTTGGGATGAAGGGAGGAGGGAGGAAGGGAAGGAGGAGCTGATCCCAAGAGCTCAATGGAAAGTAAAAGTATAGAAAAGAACAATGGCAATAGTTATCCAAATATGTGGGATACAGTTGATATATGGATTGTACAAGAGCTGTAAGACCCCCCAGCAAAATGATTTAGAAAAAAATAAATGATGTGTTGACGATGTCATGGAATCTTTGAGTGGTGTGAATGGATCGGTGATCAACTATTAAGACTATACTTTCAGGGATCATTTCTAGAGTTCGTGACCAACTGCTAACTGAAAAGCTGGTAGTTCAAACCTCTTCAGTGGTGCCGTGAAGGAAGGGCCTGTGGATCTGCTTTGGAAAGTTCCCACCTTTGCAAGCTCTCCTCTGCAACCCATGGAGATGCCATGAGACTGAATAAGTTCCTCCGTGACTGGTGGATTGGAGGAAAAGCCTACATGGCAATACAGAGATAGTGAACCTTTTTTAAAAAATTCTTCTTAAGCTGTAGAGCTTTAGAATTATACTTTGGCTTTCTACTCTGTTAAGTAGAGATATTGGCCTTACTTTTAAAAGTGATTATAAGTCCTCAGCATGTCTTATCCCCAGCGCAGTATGGATTAAGCACTCCTCCTGCTCCTCTCACAGCATACCATGCGTATCTTTCATTGCAGGGATCTGTTTGTATGGCCCTAACTCTTGGGATAGTGCCCCTTCAGGCAGTCGTCTGGGTCAGTCACCTTTACATCTCCAGCACATGTTGCAAAGCTCACAGGTGACAGATTCAGGTCCTGAATCTTCCTCGATGGACTGAAAATGAACAGGAACTCGGTGAAAGTCTTGAAAACGGCAAGTCCCAAGGAAAAGAAAGCCTGGATTCTTCTCCTCCTAGAGCTCACATCACACTGGTGTTGGGTTCCTTCATGTAGCAACCTGTGATTCAGATCGCAGATGGCTTATCTTGCAAGTCATGGATTCAGAAAGAAAACCACTCTGAATGGAAGCTGCAGCCCACGTTTGGGAACAGTTTTTCCTTTTGGTTTTCAGGAGCATGAGAAAGCTGTATGTGTTAGGTAAATTTAAAACGACGCAAGAGGATAAATTTAGGATAACATATTTATGGTTATCGACAAACCAGTTGATGTCTAGAGTCCACTCTGAGTCACGAGATCCCATGCGGGTCAGAGTGCAACCGTATTCCAGAGAGGTTTTCATGGCTGAGTTTCCTGGGGTAGCTCTCCAATCTTTTCTCAAAGCCCTTTTCAACGAACGGGAGCACACAACGCAGTGGCTGGCAAGTGAGTCTGCTATCTGTTGGCAATAAATAAGGTACACATAAAATAAACCCAAATAACTATTTCCCTTGGGTCTTTTACTCAACTGGAACCAGAAGAAGGAGCAAGCCACCATTGTCTGGAGGTAGAGCTCTTTATTTTCATGGTTTTAGGCCAACTCTTGATAAAGCTGAGAACTCTTATTCTTGGGTGTCCTGTTGGGTGAGTTCTCTCCTGAGCATGTGATCTAGTCCATGTTTAGGGTCCATGATCTCACTGGAAGTAGAGTGCACGATGCTGCTTTTTGAAAGCTTCAGGCCTTTTCCATGTCTACAATCCTACACTCTTGTAAATTCTGAGTGGTACCCAGGACAGATTCCAGGGTGCACAACCCAGTCAAATCTTCTTTCAATGAACCATGAAGCTGCCATAGGACCTGAGGGACCCTGGGGAATGAGGTTCAGAGCTGAGCCTTCCCACCAGTTCACAGCCAGCAACCAGAACACAAGCAGTTAACCAGGCCACTAGCCCACTAGGCATTTTTGCTCTAGATGGTGCTTTGATTTTCTAGAGGCTCTCCAACTAACTTCCTATTGGCCCAACTTCTCCAGGGAGGTTAATGACACAAGTCACAAGTCTGAGGCACAGCCACTCAAACACTGGTCCCTTCCCATGTCTTCCTGGCGATTTGATGACAAGTACTTGGCAAGGTCTGGGACCAGTGGAGCCAAGCGGGCTACACATGGGTTTTTTTGGCCCTTGCTATTTCAGGGCTCTCCACCGAACTTTTCCCTACCGCTGAATATACAGAGCAAAGGGGACAGACACAGAAGGAGACAGAAAAAAAAGCCAGTAAATCTTGTCTCTCACTAGGGATGACTTCTGGTGATGTTTCTGAATCCTGGAATTAGGCAAGGACCTTAGCGTTCTTCTACCCACGTCAGTTCAGGAAGCTGAGAAAGGAACTGACAGACACGGGTTCACCCGACCAGGGAACGGCTCAGCTGACCTAGAACTTCTGACTGGAACAGAGCCCGTTTCTCTCTCTCTGCCCCATAAAAAAAGCTAATTCTTTTCTATGTCTGGTCAAAACTAGATGTCACATGAGAGACACAAGTCTTTTAAAATCCCAAAGAAAATGCCTGGTGTTAACGGTAACTCATAGCAGAGCCGCCGAAGGGAGTTGAGCTACCCGCGTGGGTTTCTCAGACTGGCACTCTGCGGAAGCACAACTGGCATCTTTCTCCCGCGAAGCTCCTGGTGCTTTTGAACTGCTGACCTTTAAGCTAGCAGTCCCTGGGGTAACCCACCATGCCACCAACTTTTCTCAGATTAGGACGAGCCTTCTAACTGCAAAGAAAAAGAAACAATTACATTTCATCCTCCAGAGGGCTCTTGTCCATCGATTCTAAATTTCTTGAATTCTCGCGGGGGCTGATCTGCAGTTTTCCCTGGGGTGGGGGTGGGAATGAACGGAAAGGAAACAATCTTCTGATTGAATTGCACGACCGAACGTTTCTCTAAGCCGCGTGCTCCACAGGCCTCGGAACAGTTCATTTTAGCTTGCTTTGCTTTAGTGGTGCCACATTTTATTGTCTTGAAAAACAGAAGAGATGATAGCCATGTGTGCATACTGTCTTCCAAAGGCGGGGGATTGATGACCTCTGATTCTGTGGCCCATTAGTCAAGAAAATACCGGGGAGTTTAAAAGGTTGTGAGAAATTTCCAGTATATGTTCATTCAATTTCCCACAACCCCCCTAAAAGGTCCTGTGCAAGCTGCCTTTTCTTGGGTGTTGAAGATTGCAGCAGTTCTAGGAAGCCTGTTGCTGGAGAAAGATAGTGCTTTCCATCCCATAAACAGTTACACTGTAGACTCACAGTGGCCAGTCTACCTGGCCCGATAGGGTCTCTCGCAGTCAGCATCCACTCAATGGAAGGGAGTTTTACTGGAGCTTTTTAGAGGAGCCCTGGTGGCACAGTGAGTTACACACTGACCTGCTAACCACAAAAATATAGTAAGTCTGTAATCATTTGATTTAAAAAAACAAACTTTTTATTGTGCATTAGATCAAGCAAACAAAAAGAAAGCTCACTGTCACTGAGTCCAGGCAGTTAGCTGCCTAACGCAAAACTATGACATCAGGGCTCCTTTATTGTGCATTAGGTGAGAATTGACATATCAAATCATTATTTTTTGCCTTCAATAGCTTAAACAATTATCAATCTCCCCGTGGCTTGTCCTCTTTCCTATCCTGCCCTGTTTCTTTCCCTTCCTCCCTCCAGCAGGACATTGTTCTCCTCTTTACCCGATTAGTGCCTGCCTACCTCCTAGTCCATTACTTCCCCCTTCCTTCTTTTTCCTCCCCCTCTGATTGACCATCAAAGTCTGTTTCTCTTGGTATGGAAAACTCTGTCTTTTTTAAAAGAAATACAGATGCATAACAGTGATCTCCTACAACAATTCTCCCTTTGTGATTAACTGACTTCACTTGTATTATGTCCTCCAAGTCCATCCTAGTCATGATGTATGTCGTGGTTTCATCTTTATCTTTTAACAATGCTTAGTGTTCCATTGTATGTGCCACAGGGTACTTATTGAGTTTTCTACCAATTGGCATTCAGGTTGTTTCTGTCGTATTGCTATTATGAATATGGACATGGGTGTGTATATATCGGCTCCTGCTGTGTCTGTTATTTCTTTAGGGATTGTTCTACGTAGAAGGTTTGCTAGGTCATATGATAGTTCTATACTCAATTGTTTGAGGGGAGAAATACCCTAAGTCCCAGCGTAGAACAAGGAAGATCACAGAAGAATCTATGCACTTGAGCAGGAGAAGAATACTGAAAGCACAATGGACACACTCAGCTGTACTGGAAGGAGTAAGGCTCAAGTGCTTCTGAGAGGCAAGGATGTCAAGACTTTGTCTGACATATTTTGGACATGGGATCTGTAGAGGGCAGTCCCTGGAGAAGGACATCAAGCTTGGTAAAGTGGAGGGGTGGGAAAAAGAGGAAGACCCTCAATGAAATGGAGTGATACTGTGGCTGTATCGATGGGCTCAGACATGGGAAGGACAGCTGTGAAGATGCTTCATCGGGTGTGGCAAAAAAGGAATAGCCAAAACAAAACAAGAAACAAATGAACACAACACACACACACACACAAATGAAGCCAAAAAGAAAATGAATGGAACACACACACACACACACTAAGCCAAAGAGCAAATGAACAGAATACACATAGACACACAGACACACGCTAAGCCTGTAGTTGTTTGATTTGTTCTCAACAATCAGCGTGTGCGTATCATGTTGCCGCCTACAGTGCAGACAGCGGGTGTGTAGCCATGGGGATGTGACGGTCGGGTTGACAAATTTCCTCCAGAGGAGGTTGCAGGGAGTGAGAGATTATCCCCCTCCCTCAGCTCTTGTCGTCCTCGTCAGTCCACGGGTGGTTTATCAGAACACCAAAAGGAGAGAAGCACAAGAGGAAAACACACAAGCAGAAAAAGAACCAGACTCAAAGCTGAACTGGCTGCTGCTCTTTCTCTCAGCTTCTGTGCCACGGCTGACTTCTGTGGGTGTCAACAGTTTGGTATCGGTGCTCGTCCCACACCTATTGCGGGTTGTGCTGGCAGTTAATCAAAACAAAGAAAAGAAGAAGAGGTAGAGAGGAATCCCAAAAAACAACTATCCATTCCTCACTGCTGCTTGAGTCCCAGGGTTTTCCCAGTGATCTCAGCCCCTGCCACCTCGGTGCATTTGCATGTGGAGGCCAGCATCCCCTGCAGACCCCAAGAGCTGTGGAGACCCAGGACAATTCAGACCCCCTTTTGTTAGTCTCCTTGGCTGAGCAGCATTCCACCTTGTGTGCTCTGCTGACTGGCCTGACCTCCCTTGCAGCTCTGTGGAGGTGAAGGGAGAGGCACAGCCAGCCACCAAGGGGACTAATTTCACCTGTGTGTAGGGAACTGAGAGTTGCTGAGGGGAGCTGGGGGGGGAGGGGTAGGCACCTTCCTCACCACAAGGCCACCACATGGCACTGTGCTGTAGGTGATACCAATAGACTCATCGTTGGCCAACAAAGAATTTGCTGACCCCATTCTGGATGTTGGGCATCAGAAACTGCCCAGTGCTGTTGGGGGGCGGCACAGGGTGGGGGGAGTTTGGCTTATTGCTGGTTAGTAGAGAATTTGTCCATTTGCTCCATGTCCGTGCATGGATTCTTCCCCCAATTTCCCCTGTGGGTGTGCTCAACCCACACAATCACCGTTTCCTCCACGATTCAGGGGTCTGTGTCACTAGTCCTATGCCCTTTCTGATGTCTGAGTTGTGGAGGACTGCTTAGCGAGTCCATCTAGGTTGTCATCTTCCTGGAAACTCTCTCTCTAGGCAGGTGTGCTGTGGTTCGGGTCAGAAGTTGGATGTGCCTCATGTCCTAGGGGCTCTGGCTACCACCAAACTGCTTGAGGCCTGCACAGCACCCGGAGTCTTCTGCTGTGCTGCTGCGGAGCCCTGTGGAGACAAACCCGAACTGTGTGCTTGGCTCTGGGGACAGCCAGCAGGGGTCCTCAAACCTTTTTTTTTTTACTCTCTCAAACTTTTCAAAGAGGGGACCAGTTCACTGTCCCTCAGACCATTGGAGGGCCACACTGTAGTTAAAACAAAACAAAACAAAACAAACTATGAACAAATTCACTGCGGGCTCAGGATGAGTCCCAGTTGATAAGCAGAACAGCGGCTATGGCAGAAACACCCAGTGTGCTGGATAAATGTCCTCGGTGGGCCACAGGTGGCTCGTGGGTCTTAGTTTGAGGAACCCTGCTAGTCTAAAGCAACTTTTCAACTCATCTTCCTATTTGCTCAGGTTTATCCATGATTTGATCATTTTTTATGTGGATACACATATCAGTTATCCAGGCATTTAAAACCAGTGGGAAAGAACGAATCCGTTGTGGATATGAGAAGTCTCTTTTAAGAATGAAAGCTCCCATTCTCTTTATCATACATTCTTGCCAACCAAACTAATGCAGAACTGACTATAAGTAATGTCTTGTCCTCTTCCACATTCATCAGCTCAGTCCTCTTACACACAGCTGTTTTCCCAGAAAGAATATCTGGTACATTTCAAATATGGAAGAAAATAGAAATCTCATATAAGCGTGTATGTGACTAATTTCTGGTTCTTGTCACTTTCTTGTCTCTTTTTTTAATTTAAAGAAAACCAGATCCTGGGCCTCCTACTCCCACCGCCGGAGAGCAGTGATGGCCCACCCCCCACCAAAAAAAAGAAAAGAAAAGAAAACCAGATCTTTATTATTATCCACAAAGGCAGCCAATTCCCAGACCTTAAGCGACTTATGAAATCAAGAATTTGGCATCATGTTCATATAATGATATAGCAACATCAAAAATGACTCAGATTTCTAGAAACTAAAAAGATTAAAATATGTATCTTACTCATGAACTATGCAATAACATAGAAATTTTAGGTCAGAAATAAAAAAAAATGCATACCAAAAAAGAAAGAGTTTAGTAATCAATTCCTAATAATATCCCAGGGGGAGAAAAAGAGCCTTCACAGATATTATACCCTCTGAATAAAAAAAAGAATGATGGGTCCAGAACAATAGTTTACAGTTGAACTCTTTGCCCCAGTTGAACTCAGAGCCCCAAAGGGAAGGAGTTGAAATTCTACTTAAACTGAGCAGAATCAACAAGCAACAGCCAGTAAGTGCAGCCCTCTAATTTATGTAGGTAATCCAAATGTCCCCAGACAGCACCAGACTGGGAACAAATGAGGACAAACTGATATTAATGCCCAAATTACGGAGGCTTTGAACCTTCACCTACTAAGGCAGGGCCTTATCCCCTGGTAGGTCTCAGGGGATGTCTCTGTACATTTCACTCTGCCCTCAACCTTTGCCCTGATCTACGCTACCCCGGGTTCTCTTGTCTCTCTCTGCAAGAGATGCCTTTGAGAACCTTTCTGCTGCCCTGTTTTGAATGCCCATTTGGGAAAGTCTGATAAGGGTGCCCATGGGTGTTCCAACACACACACACACACACACACACACACACACACACACACACACACACTGTGGGATGGATGCAGGATTTTTCCACAATTGCATACTCCAAAATATTAAGCAAACCATTTACCAGCATTTCGTTGCAGGTTCGTAGTTAGATATTCTTCCTGAAGCTCCCAGTTATTTGAATCTTTGTGAGTCTCACTATAGCGCTGACTCCCCTGCTGTTAGGATGATGATTCTCTCCCCTTGAAGCCTGTGGGCAGATTCACATGCTGTTAATGATCTCTAGCTTAACCTGTTTAGCCACGTCCAGAAGTCTGAGGTCTGATCTTGTCACATGGGACCCTGATACCTCCCTTTCCGATAATGTGTGCATAGGGCACAAACCCTTTCCTGTGACATCTATCCTTACCTGTAATTAGAGGCCTGGCCTGGCTCCAGAGGGTATATAAGGATTGGACATACGATAGAGGTTCCCTCTCCTGCTCCTTAGCGCTGGACGCTTTAAGGCCCCTCTGCCTCATGATGTGGTCCCTTCTGGCACTCTCTCTCTCCATATGGACCACCTGTCAGGCTGAGGTGAGCATGTTACCTTGAATGTGTCTGACTCTTATTATTTCTCTCTCTCATCCTCTCTATAACTTTATTATAATCATAAATAATCATCGCTGTACAACTGTGCCTATTAGATGTATGTATCAGAAGCTGGCTTCTTCTGATAACACACCTGATCTTTGGAGGACTCCAGGACCACAGGAGAAGGACATGAAATGAAAAAATTGACTAGATCTCCGCAGCACAGATGGGCCTGGAAGCATCAACACTTGTGCAGTCAGTGTCACCAACTCTGATGTACTCACTGGTGTCGTGGCTACAAAGCAGTCCCCAACTCCTGTGCCACCACGTTAGCTCCACTCTACCAAATTAGCTTACCTCTACCTCCCTTCTTCTCTGTCACGGCTCTTTGTCCTTTCTATTTGGCCACCAAGGATTAAGTATATAACTTGGGTGGACACTTCATGCTGATGTTCTCTCACTTGGGCCTCTTCAAGTCCAGTGCTTGGCACAAATTAAGTGTCGAATAGATGTGTATAAAGCAAGCAAATAGATGTCTCCCCCCTAAGAGGAGATCTGTCTCATAATAAAATAAATTCCCTCTCCTAATAAAAACTTTCTGGGTATTATGCTTTTCAGTAATGTGATGTCTATTTAGCTACATTTTTGTATATTACATATCACAAGAAAGAATTGTTCTTTTTTTAATGTTTGAAACTTTTTATTTTGAATCAGATGGGGTTTTATATATCAGATGCTCACTTTTGCCTTCAACAACCTTAGCTGACCAAATCTCCCAGTGGTTTGCCTGTATCTACCCCATTTTTCACCCACCCCCCTCTAGTAGTATATTTTCTTACCCTTCATCCAAGTTAGCATCTCTCTACCTTCCAGCCTGACCTAACCCCTTTCTTTCCTTCTATCCATAATTAACACTAAAGTCTGTTTCTTTCAGTATGAAAATCTTTCTTTTAATTTTTAAAAATTACACTGGCCTCATGTAATATTTGTCCTTTTGTAGTTGACTTCACTAATTGACTTCACTCAGCATAATCTCCCCCCAATGAGTCCATGTCTTCAGGTGTTTCTCCATTTCATGATTTTCTTTTAACATTGTATAATATCCAGTATGTGTGTGTTCCACCGTGTACTTATTGATTCTCCTACTAAAGCGCATTTAGCTTATTTCCATCTTCTTGTTACTGTGATTAGTGTTGTGATGCACCTGGCGTACATCTATCTGCTCCTGCAGAAATATAAAGAAATATACCTATGTAAATAAAGATATTTCTTTGGTGTAAAAGAGGGAGTAACCCCCCCCCAAAAAAAAACACTGAATTTTTTCAAAGTTATGTGTTTAATTTTATTTCAAAAACAAACTTATCACATTCAAAGTACTCTTTAGTATACTTAATACATTTGTCAAATCAATGATTCCATTCTTAGAAGCATATTTCAAACCCATCTGTTTGGATGCTAACAGCACCTCTCTTGTTTTTTCGTTACCTCTTCTTTGTCTTCGAATAGCTGTCCTTTCATGTCCATCTGTATTCGTGGAAACAAACAAAAGTTGCCAGGAGCAAGGTTGGGGGAGTAAGGTGCTTAAGGCAAGAAAGGCGTACTGCTTTTTGCTAAAAACTGGTGCATGGAGATGACTGCATGAGCAAGTGCCTTGTTGTGGTAGTAAAACCAGTCACCATCTGCCACAAATCAGCCTTTTTCGTCACGCACAGTTACACAATATTTTCAGAACCTCTAAATAGAAAGCCTGATTAACAGTCTGACCTGGTGGAATGAACCCCGAATGCACTACCCTTCTCACATCAAAAGAACAAATGAGCATCAGGATCTTTTGGGGGGGGAGGGGTGCCCCTTATGTACTAAGCGAAAGGATTGCTGGTATTTCTAGTTCAATTGTTGGAGAATGCGCTGTGCCACTTTCCACAGTTTTACTGCTTGACAGTGCCACCTACAGTGTGTGAAGGCTCCCATCTTTCCTCACCTTCTCCAGCATTTGCTATTTTTTGTTTCTGTGCTGTTTTTGTAACTTCGCTGCCAATGCACTGTGGCATAGTGGTTATGCATTGGGATGCTAACCGTAAGGTCAGCAATGCAAAACCACTGGATGCCCCATGAGAGAAAACTGAGGTTTCTACTCCTGTAAAGCGTTAGAGTTTCAGAAACCCACAGGTGGAATTCTGCCCTGTTCTACAGGCCTGCTATGAGATAGAATTAGTTAAATTGCAGTGAGCTTGCTTTGGTTTCTGCATCAATGCCTTGGTAAAGGGTATCTTATTGGTCTTTTGTTGTGCTTCTCTTGCCTTGCTAGTGATTCAGAAAATTTCTTTACATATTTGTTACTCATTTGAATGTCTTCTTTGGGGAAATGTCTGTTTATCCTCTGCTCATTTTTAAATTGTATTTAAGTCTATCACTTGCTAATATAGTCATTTTTGGCTTTTAATTTTAGAGAGTATTGCCTTGTTCAAGATATCTTTTTTAAAAAAATAGTTTCCAGACTATGGGTTCCCTTTTAAGCCTTTTAATAGAGTCTTTTGATTCACCTAAGGCATCTTGTTTTTAAGAGGTCCCAGTCATTGAGCTTCCATAACACTTTTTCTTCTGTTGTGTGTTTTTCATTATGTTTGATCATGTATTTGTGGCATGTTTTAAGGGCCCTAACTTTGTCCCTACTTTTTCATTGACAATAATTATAGTTCCTAGGTGTACATTTAAAGCTTTAATACATCTTTAGTCTGGTTTGTATATGGAGTGGGGTATGGATCTAGTTTCATTCTTTTGCAAATGTAAAACCAACGTTGCCACCACCATTTTTTGAAGATACTCTTTCTAATTTAACATGTTTTGGATTCTTGCTCAAAATCAGTCATCAGTGTATGGATGTACTATCTCTGAGGTCTCTATTCTGTTCCATTGGAATATTCAGTGTACCAGTACCAGGTTGTTTTGATTATCCTGGCTCAGTGGTACCTTTTGAGGTTGGGGAGCCTCCTACTTTCTTCTTCTTAAGCAGTGCTATGCTTGTCTTGGGTCTCTTTCCTTTCCATAGAAAGCTGATGGTTAGTTTTGCTTCTCCTTAAGGAATGATGCTGGGATCTAGATTGGAATTGTGTTATATTTATCGATTACTTTAGATGGTATTGTCATTTTACTAATGTTGTCTTCCTATCTATTATTAGGCTATATACTTTCATGTATGTAGGGCATTTTATTTCTTGTAGTAGTATGCTATTGTTATTTATTTCACAATTAAAATCATTTCATTGGGAGCTCATACAAATCACAATCCATACATCCATCCATTGTGTCAAGCACATTTGTACATTTGTTGCCATCATCATTCTCAAAGCATTTGCTTTCTACTTGAACCCCTGTTATCAGCTTCTCATTTCCCCCTTCTTCCCTGCTTCCCCTCCCTCATGAACCCTTCACAATTTATAAATTATTATTATTTTTGTCATATCTTACACTATCTGAAGTCTCCCTTCACCCACTTTTCTGTTGTCCATTCCCCAGGAAGGAGGTTTTATGTAGATCCTTGTAACTGGTTTTCTCTTTCTACCCCACCTTCCCTCCATTCTCATGGTATCGCCACTCTTACAAATAGTCCTGAAGAGATCATCTGTCCTAGAGTCTATGTGTTTCCAATTCCCAACTGTACCCATGTACATCTTTTGGTCTAGCCACATTTATAAAGTAGAATTGGGATGATGATAATGGGGGGGGGGGAGGAGTGGATGGAAGAAGCATTGAAGAACTGGAGCAAAGTTTTATGTTTCACCATTGCTTCACTACACCCTGACTGGCTCATCTCCTCCATGCAACTCTTTTGTAAGAGAATGTCCAGGTGCACACAAATTGGCTTTGGGTCCCCAATCTGCACTCCTCCTCATTCACAATGATATATAATTTATTTTTCTTTGATGCCCGATACCTGAAACCCTGCCATTAGCTTTCTTCTCCGCATTTACTGATGTACCCATTCATCTTCAGTGATTGTATCAGGAAGTTGAGCACACAATGATATGATTTTTTGTTCTTTGATGCCTAATACCTAATTCCTTTAGCACCTTATGAACACACAATCTGGTGTGCTTCTTCCATGTGGGCTTTGTTGCTTCTGAGCTAGATGGCTGCCTATTCATCTCCAAGTCTTTAAGGCTGCAGATCCTATATCTTTTGATAGCCTGGCACCACCAGTTTTCTTCACCATACTTGCATATGCACCCACTTTTTCTTAAGCGATCATGTAGTGAAGGACTTGGATATGCACCCACTTTTTCTTAAGCGATCATGTAGTAAAGGTGAGCATCATGAAATGCCAGTTTAATAAAACAAAGTATTCTTACATTGAGGGAACACCTGAGTGCACCTGTGTCAATCTGCTACCTTAATACCAAATCTATAAACATATGCTCATAGATCCATTTCAGGATCCTCATATATAAATATACTTATATACAAGCTTTATACTTATATATAAATATACATATATACAAGCCTCTACTTAGATTTCTATCAATGCCCTTTGCTTCCTAGTTCCTCTATTTCTTTTATTTTCTTCTTATACCACCCACTATGATGTTCAGCCTTCATTTGAGTTTCAGTAATTCCTCTCAGTTACATTACTCTTGATCAAGCCCTACCAGGCCTCCTACACCTTCCTCACCACCAATTTTTTTTAACATTTGTTGTTCCCTTGTCCTTGGGTTTATTAAACCACTTCCTTTCCCCATCCTCTCTGTCTCCCACATCACACCAGTACCATTGGTCCCATTGTTTTCTCCTTCAGGTTGTTTATCCAGCCAATCTTACTTAGATGGACCTGCAGAAATAATAACATGCACAAAAACAAGTCAGTACAAAACAAAGCAACAAAAGTTTATTCCTATGTATTTCAACTTTGAGGTGGCTAGGTATATGGTGCTTTTTCCTTCCCTTCAAAAATTCTCATCATTATTATACAAGAATACAATTTTTGCATGTTGATCTTATACTCCATTATAATACATTATTTTCAAAACATTACTTTTGCAAAGCCTTTTGTGTTTTCTATGTGTTTAATCATATCATATGCTGACAGAGAGTTTTATTTCTACTTTACCAATTTTGATACTTTGGGTTTCTTCTTGCTGTTTAATAGCCCTGGAGCTTTTAACACAATTCTAAATAAGAGTGATGCTAAACACCTTTTTTGTCTGATTTATGCTTGTAATGCTTAAGTTTCTCCCCCGTGAGCAAAATATTGGCCCTTGGCTTGGGTTGTGCATATCTGGCCTTTATTATAGAGGAATTTCCCTTCTATTTCTATATTGCTATGTCTTTTATCAGGAATGAGTGTTGGTTTTTGCCTAAAGGTTTTTCTACATTAATTGAAAGATCATGCTGTTCATTTTCTTTATTTTACTTCTATAGCAGACCACATTGATTGTTTTCTTATGGTGAGACTTTTTTTGCATAATTGGCATAAATCTCACTTGATCATAATTTCTTTTGATATTTGTTGGGTTCCATTGGCTAGGAGTTTATTGAGGAGTTCTGCATCTATGTTCATAAGTGATATTGATCTATAATCAATGTCTTTGATTTTGATACAGAGTTATGGTTGCTTTATGGTTTTTTTTGCAATGAATTTGGGAGTTTGCCATCCTTTTCTATAGTCTGAAAGAATTTGACTAGAAATGGATTCAATTCTTTACTGAAATGTTTGGTAGCATTTCCTAATGAATCTTTTGGATACTGAACTTTTTCAAGGCTTTGTTAAGGATGTGATCTTGTTCATCCTTTGCTTTGGGTCTGGTAAGGTTTCGTACCCAAGTCTGTGTTCATTTAGAAAGATAATGTTGCTTTGCCTCACACAGAACTCTCCACTTTGTCAGGTATTCATGCCACAGAGTTCTGTGTCTGTCATCCAGGTTCTAAAATCCATTTTAATGGTCACATAGAACTCACAGGCAATGCTCAAGTTAACATGTTATAATACAGTCTATTTCATGTCTGTGGGTCAAATGTAGGCTTAATGTTTCTCCTGCATCCTGCAACAGCAGGGACTAATACACAGGCTCCTTGCATGGGCAGCCACAAAACAGATGCAGGGCCCAGATCTAGCAGTCAGTGTGAGCTATCTTCCACATACTGTTAGTCTATCAATAAAGTGACCAGACGTCCCACTTTTTAACAATTTAACAATGTCCTGTGGTGTTTTAAAATCACAATAAATATATTACAATACAATTTTTGCATCCTATGAAAATTTTTGTTGCTCCATATAGACCAAATTTTTAATCAAGGACAATTCCCTGCACCCCCCACCCCTGGCCCCCGGTCAATGGTGTCCTGCTTAAAATCTGGTCTCTTCATTAACTAGGAGGAAGCCATACTCTGGAGGAAACCTCCCTCCATTTTATCAACACTATGACCAGATGTGGGAGGTGGCAGTCCATTTTATTTTTCCCAAGCTGCTTGTCTGCTTCACACAAGATTCCTTCACAAGACCATAGTATGGGGAAATCCTGGCCCATCCACGTTGACAGAAAACTGAGCCATTAGAGTTTTCTAATTTGTTGGAGTATATTCCTTCCAAACATTGGGTTTTTATCTTTTTAAATTTCAGTTGATTTTGTTGGGATGTCTCTCTGGGCACTGGCACTTCTCCCACTACCTTACATAGATTAACTCATTCGCTATCCAATACACATTTATGAAGAAGGTAGTTTTCATTTCCTCCATTTTACAAATGAAACAAATGAGGGGAGATAGAGGCTAAGAAACATGCCTGGGGCATCTGATATTGAATAGCGGAACTTATGGAGCGTCACTAAGAGTCCCGTCAGTCTAGTTTTTGAATAAAAGAAAAAAGGAAAGGTGTTGCCATTGTGTCGAGTTCTGGTTCATGGTGCTCCCTGTGTTCACAGGTAGAACTGCTCCATAGAGCTTTCTTGGTTGTAATCTTAGGGAAGTTGATGGCCAGACCTTTCTTCTGAGGTCCTGCTGGATGGGTTACTAGTCCAGTGCAGACCATGCATGCTAGCAAGGTATCTGGTTCTTTGAGTTGTCCTTTACTTTCCACTGAAGCGTCTAATTGATGAAAGTTCCAGCGGCCAAGTGAGCTAATTCCCTGTCCACTATACCTTTTCTCTACAACAGAATCAAGCCATACACAACAAGCCACAATAACTTTTCCTAGTCTTCTCTTCCTCTCTCCGTCCTTCTCTCTCTCCTCCTGCTCTACCTCCTGTCTGCTTCCCTAGTTACCTTCTTTCCAGATTTTTACAACGTGCAGATCCAGCCAGGTACTGGATCTAAAAACAGATTGGGAATTAGTGTCTGCCACAGAGTCACGGTCTAGTGGAATGAGCAGACGAGCCAACAGCCTCAACAATTTAACCTAAATAAACAAGACTCCATAGAAGCATCTGGTAAACCTCAATGCAGATAATGCTGGCAGAAAAAGCCAGAGGCGAGCAGTAAGTGGACAGCATTCATGAACACATCAGCAAGGAATGCTGGGCTCAAGTAATTATTGACTCAACTGCCACTGAGGCTGCCACTGAGAAGTGGGGTCTGCACAGTTCACAGGTAGGAAATAAATAGCAGCTGGACATTCCCCAAGAAGAAGGAAAAAACAAAACCTCAAAATCTCTTGGTTTGAAGAAAACCTCGCCAGGTGTTGTGGAAAGCACAGAAATAAGGAAGGCGGGAACCCTTAGCAAAGAGCTAAAATTCGCTGCCCACATCGTTTCTGACTCCTGGCAAGCCTCTAGGTCAGGGTCGCACTGCCCCTGTGAGCTTCCAAGAGCACTGCACTGTCATGTGATTGATCATTCATTTGGAGGACTTTTTAGGAGAAAATGAAAGATTCTATCTTGGTCTAGTGTTCGCTTAACTGATTTTGTGTGTGTGTGTGTGTGTGTGTATACTTTACGGAAAACCTTATGATATGTAGGAGGCCAACAGTGAAATGGGGAAAGCTGTATATTGACTATTCTAACTAGAGATCAAGTTCACACCTGAGAAACCTTGTTGAAGGGGGAATGAAAGGGCCATTTCTCATAGAAGAAGCTTCTGGAAGGGATATTCAATTAAGGGAAGGCAATATAATGTCAAAAACAAGTGCTTTGGAATTAAAAGATTTGTTAAGAACTGGCTATGAGTAAGTCGGTTAATCTTTCCAAATGCCTCCCCACCATCTTTAAAATGGAAAGGATAATATTAACTTGCTCATAGGAATTTTTATAGTGATAAGAAATACTTGATGCCAGCAGGCAGACTTTCCATGCTGTGTATATAATAAGTAATACCAGTGGTGGTAGCAGAGGTGTGCATAGAAAGAGAAAGGACTGCAGCCCACAAGGTTGTGTGCGGGACTGCAGCCCACAAGGTTGATGGTTCAAATCCAGCAGCAGCTCTCTAGGAGCAAGACTGGGTTCCCTCCTCCCACCAGGGCAGTGATGTGGAAAAAATAAAAGAACGAAAGAGAAAGGACTGGCTCTTTACTATTAATTCCCACTGCAGCTTGCTTTATCTAACTCCATAAGCAGGGTAATTCACCTTTCCACCCCTAAAATAATGATATTCTGGGGACCTCTGTGATAAGCACATTCTCAAATGCATCTTTGCTTTAGAACTCTGACCCATATGTCTGTCTTTGGCACAATCCGGGGGAGTTACTTCCCATAATGTTGATGTAAAAGCTCTGGTGACATGGCCCACATAACTCCAATCTCTTCTTAATAAGGTGAAGGACTATATCTAAACCCTTCCTGAATCCACTGATATTTTCCACCTGCTGAGGTAAGACATTCTTAATGCTTCCTGGTTTGAGTAGGTGTAAAATCTTGGTTTTCAGATCGGGAACTGGTAACCTGGGACATTGAAGCTCTGTCTTCAGAGTCATTGGAAAGATTACAATCAGGATGTGTTCTAAGATTTTTACCAAGGCAGAGGGGGTGTTCCCCATGCTGGTTGCTTCTGTAAGAGCTCCGTGACACCTCAGTCGTCCCCAAAGCAGTGTGGTTCATTCATTTCCACTGCTGGCTAATGCTCCCCACTAAGACCTGCAGCAGGCGCCCATGTGGGGTCTCCAGTAAAGCAACTGCAAAACTCCACCAGAGAGTCACTCTACCCTGAAAGCTCTCAAGCCAGGAGAGGCTGGCCAAAAGAAGAAACTCAGGAATATGGCAGGTTGGAGCAGAAAAACCAGGAAGGGGAGAGGTCAAACACCTTGGAGAATTTGCTCTCATGACTTCCTGAGCAAGGGAGTAGGCAATGTCTTTCAGAGCCAATGCTATTCTCCTTCTCTTTAAGTGGGATGACCTCAGCAGCCCAGCGTAGGGGATTTGGCTTGGATCACGCTTCCTGTCATAATGTGTTTTTGAGTTGTAAGACATTTCTGACTCCCAAACTAACCGAAAGCTTATTTCTCCACTGTCATAAATCAAATCATCCCAGCAATCTCAGTAGGGCTTGGGCGCCAGCCAGCAGTTTTATGCAAAACAAGAAGAGATGAATTGCTTTGGAAAGAGGAAGATAACCTGCTTCTGTGTGGATGAGGGATGGCACACGTCTTCCCCCAAAGTATTTGGAGTCAGTTCTTAAGGATTAGGAATGTCCCTTGAGTTGCCCAATGCACTCTGTCTTCCCATGCAACTACTTGGAAGATTTGGTCAGGCTATCGGCTGGTCAGTGTTTTGTGTGTTCGTGGCAATGCTCTTCTTGTGGGTTATGGAGAGAGAGAGAGAGAGAGAGAGAGAGAGAGAGAGAGAGAGAGAGAGAGAGAGAGAGAGAATAATTTATTCTTCTTTGGAATAAGACCTAGCAGACTGGCATCCTGGCAAGTTCTGAGGACTGGACCTCAGTCCATAGGACAGGGCCCGCTATAGAGTGGACACACAGTAAATGCTTGCTGACTGATATGTCATTCTTGCACTTGGTTTTTGCATGTTATTTTTATTCATCTGTCCATTTTTTTGCTGTCTAGGCATATCTCTTCAGACTATGAAGTTTTTCCTTAACTTTATTATGCCATAAACAAATGGTTCATGAAGCCACACACGCCACTCCCTGGGCCTCTAGTAGAGCACACCCCACATGTGGGTGCCCCCCAACACATACACAATCCATTTTCAAACATCCTTTCATCGGTACTGACATATGGTGGCTCATGTGTTACAAATATGCCATGGTGGGCATTACTGACTATAATCTTTATGGGAACAGTTTGCCAGGGCTTTCTTCCATGGCACCTCTGAATAGATTTGGATGGTCAGCCATTGTGTAAATAAAAGAAACCAAACTCACTGCCTTCGAGTCAGTTCTGATGAACTCTTTATAGGGGCAGAAAACCTCCTCTTTCTCATACATAGCAGCTGGTAATTTTGAGCTGCTGACCTGTGGTTAGCAGCCTTGTTCACGACCCCGGTGCCACTGGGCTCCGGGTTTTATGTTAATAGTCAAGTGCAAGCCATTTATACCGCCCAGGCCCCCTGTGCTGCTATAACCTCCTGTGTTATTTCTCCCAGACATCAGACCAACTTCTTTGACCTTGACCTCATCTCGCCTGGCCTTTAGACCATAAATTTCTTGGGGTGAGCAAGGGAGGCCTCCGGGCTCCTTCATCATTATCTCTGTGACTGCTTTCACGAAGCATTCCCTAAGTACTTGTTACATAACCAGAGTCCCACATCCAAAGTGGAAGCAGTGTGTCTCTAACGCAGTTAGACTTACAGCTATCAAGTCCAGGGTTCTTGAAAAGAATTTTATTTCCATGACGATTCAGAGCTAGAGGACTTTGCATGAGACAAACAACACTTTCAGGCTTGCTTTCACTCTCTATTATGCGCTGTTCCTCCTCATACTAATTTTGCTGTCACTAGTCCAAGAGAGAGTGGAACACTTTAATTACTTCTCCTTTGCGGAATCTTAAAACAGCCAGTGCTTACACAGCCTCTCTTCTTTCTGTGTTCTTTTTCTCTTCTGGTGTGCTAACCATTGTGTGTCAACCAAATGTATTATGCCTACACGTTTATGAATAATCTTTATACTATTTTCTCTTCCAAGTAGTCTGAGATTGGAATGACGACTTTCCTTATGGCCTGGGTGTTTTCGAAGACACATAGTGTATGATTTTGAAGACAGACACACAGAGCAGGAGTGATTTTTTGAAAAGGCTTCCCTATCTGCATTTCTGTAGCAATTGTTCTTTCCTGACAACGCGCCTCAAAATAAGCAAGATGAAGTTTCCCCACTTTCAATCCAGAGGGGCATTCTTTTATCACGCCTAAGACAAATTGGGAGTCCTGGTGATGTGGTAGTGGTAGGCTTTGGGCAGCTGTCTTCAGGTTCAGCAGTTCAAAGCCGCCAGCCCTGCCTCATGAAAAAGGTGAGTCCTTCTATGGGCACCCACAGGGAGAGGGAGTCGGCATATCGGCTTGATAGCAGTGTGTTTGGTTGTTTTGTTTCTCTTCCAGGGGCTTCACTTGTTGATGCAAGTAGAATGAAATCCTTGACAACTTTAATTTTTTCTCCATTTATCATAATGTTGTTTCCTCGTCCATTGAGTATAAGTCATACCCTTTACAGACAATCAACCGAACCAGGAATTTCTCACACAGAGCATTTCACTGTGATTCCAAAGAAGAACAGAAGAGAGGCTGTCCTGGGATGTATCGGTTCTCACTGGGCCCGCCAGCTGCTGCTTGAGGGTAAACGAGGAGGGAAATGCATGTGGGTGGACAGGTTAGAGTCACCAGTTTTTGTCTCTAGAAACAGAATCAATATGCTCCCCACGCACCCAGTCTTGCCAGCAAAAATCTATGAAGGGCTTTCTTTCTGAATTTTTTTTTGAATTTTTGTTTTATATAAGTAGTATAAATAGTAATAGCACAGAATGCTATTCTTTTCTGTGTTTTCTCACTCAGTCCTTTGGGCAATCCTGTGATGTCACTTCATAGGGCTCCAGCACTATGTCAAACATATTCTGTTGTCCTCCATAAGATCTCCCATGGCTGGTTTTTGGAAGTAGATCACCTGACCTTTCTTCCTACTATCTTTTAATCTGGAAGTGCTGTTGAAAGGTGTTGATATGCAGTTGAAATTCAGGGAGAATAAGCGCCAAATATCACACAGCTGTAATTATTCGGTGTCTGGCCAGAATGTGACCATAGAAAAGATGCTGATGTCTTTCTTTCAGGTGTCACCTTCAGTCCAAGATTCATCACCCACCAGTACTGGTCTCCCATGTGGGTCTGCTTCACTCCACTGCAGAGGGGATCATCTATCTGCTTCAAAGATTTGACTTGCACTGATATTTCTCTCATAGAAAATATCTGGACCCACTGACAATATAAGCTAGTAGGGTGTGTTAGTCCCGGTAGACTAGATAAACAAATTCACAAGATCAATTGAACATTGAGATAACATCCCAGCCCAACCCAGTCCAAGGTCATAAGTCGGATACCAGGGTTCCATCACGAAGTCAGACAAGGGCTGCTGATTTTGGCTGGTTTGGGGCAGTAGTTTGCCAGACTTTTCTTCCTACTTTTTCTGAATCCAGAGGTTCTTCCTAAGCGTGTTCACTACCATGCATAAACCTGTTGACATTCGGCATACCTGTGGCATAAGTGCCAGCAATTTAGTGGCATGCAATACACACACTCACAAACTAGCAGATTGGGGATGTACTAAAAACTCCTTAAAATTCTCCACTCAATAGCCATTATCTTCTGATCTTACACTGATTTCCTGACAATCGAAGAGGATGTAGTCCATGGAAAGTCCCAGATACCAACTATAAAGAAATAAAAAACATTTTTTTTTTTTTTTTTTTTTTAGAATAATGCCAGTGATTACGACTGTCTGGCAACGCACTCTTGTTGCTCTCTGGCACCTCCTTGTGGCCCTTGGCAAAAATACCCCACAAACTACACCCAGATCATTCCAGGCGAGTTGTTGATCTGCCCCGCAGGGCAAAAGACATTTGGGTTTTTTCTTGTACATCTCTTTTGCTTCCTGAACATTAAGAGTGTGTTCAGATAAGAGAAATGTGCTTCTTAATCATTAGTGCTTGCCATTATCTCTCAGTATGTCAAATTGGGGTGACTTGTGTGATGCTGGGCACTATGTCACAGCATTTCCCAATACCAATAGGGCCACCCAGAGTGAACAGGTTTCAGCAGACCTTCTGGACTAAGAAGAGACTAGGAAGAAGGGACCGGCTGTCCACATCAGAGGAATCGGCCACTCAAAATCTTATGGAAAGCAACAAAATGGTGTCAAATACTGAAAACCTAATGTTCAGAGAAGGACCATTGACAGGTGCCAGAAGATGAGGTCAGAAGGCACTCAAACTATGACCACGGAAGTGCTGCCTTCTCAATGAAGGGACAACCATAATGACGTCAATGAAGTAAAACCTTCAGGAACAAAGCCTTCAGGGGTGGGGTGGGGGTCTTTGCAGATGGGGCACAACTCAGAATGAGAAGGAACAGCTACAAACGTCTAATCATAATGGGGACTTGGAATGTATGAACTATGAATCTCAAAAAATCTGACCTGGTCAAAAATGAAAATAAACAAACTCACTGCCATCATGTCAGCCCTGACTCTGAGGGGCTCCACGTGGGTTTCTGAGACTGGCATTGTTTAAAGGAGTCCACGGGGAGTGTTTCCTTGTTAGGCTAGGATCTCAACAGATCTGAACCAACTGAATGGCACCTAATTACAGCAGCATTTTGATGTTGCCTCTTGATCCAGTTGTGAGGATTCTAGCATCATTTCCTTTGAATTGTAACTCACACTGAAGGCTGCGTGCAGTCTCTAATATGGTTCTGCAAGTGCTTCAAGTTCTCCTCTTTTTTTTTTCTGGCAAGCAAGGAGTGTCATCTGTATATGAAAGTTTGTTAATCAGTGTGTTAGTGCGGGTAGACTAGCGGAACAAATTTCATATGGATATAAGGAAAGGGTTTATTTACAAGAGGAATGGAACACTGAGAAAGCATCCCAACCCACTCCGGTTCAAAGTCATAAGTCCGATATTAACCCATATGCCCGATACCAGTCTATAATGTCTCCTTCCAACTCACGAAGTCACAGGTCAGTGGGTGCAGAGTTCCGGCGCTGGCAGGGGTCCCCTCCAGGCTCCTCGCTTCCAGGGCTCAGGGTCCATCAACAGCATCCAGTGGTGGCAGAAACAACTCATCGCTGCCAGGGGTCTCCTCAAGGCCTCTCCAGCTTCAGAGGTCTGACTCCATCAGGGCAAGGCCGTGTGGCCTCTCCTCCGACTCCTGAAGCAGCTCAGACACTGCCATCTTGTCTTGTCCATAATTCCTTGTCTCTGAGACTAACTCCCAACACCTGGGGAGATAGCTTCTCATCTCCACGAGGGAAATATTGCAAGCTTTCCCAGAAGTCTCAGGGGAAAGCCATGCCCACACAGAGGCCTCATTGGCTACTCAATGGCTATCTCCAGATTAACAGGCTAGACTCCACCCCTACGTCTCAATCATGAAATTAACATAAGCACATGACCGCCACAATCAGCCTTTCTCCAATCTGACTGCCCTCTTCTTCTGCATATAGCCCAATTTCTGGGATGATTTGCTCAGCCTAGAGACTGGTGCTAGGATGAATGTGTGCTAGTTCCTTCTCCCCCAACTCCCTTCCCCTTTGTCCTATACACAGAATTATTTATTTCCACAGCCGAGTTTGACATCAAGCACTTCTCAGATCCAAGCACACATGGCTTTGTTACTAAATCCTCCTCTGGGTCTAAGAGGGAAGAAACAAGGCAAGACATCTGCAGAGAAGGTTAGCTTCAGGGGATTTTCAAAGCAAGATGTTCCCTAAGGTGAAAGAGCCGAGAGAAAGGAAGTGTGACTTAAGCAGAAGGACTTGCCTAGAGCTTTCTCAGCAGCTGGCCTGGCCTTCCCTGCAGCCCACGTTGAACAGCTGTGCGGCCCAGGCACTACTCCACTCAACAGACCAGGGAAGCCAGCTCTTCCTCAGGCCAGAGGACATCTGTCTTAAAAAGACCCCAAACAAGGGACAAAGCCAATCGTCTCTTTCTATGCAGACGAGGGAGCTTCCAAAAGTTCGTGGAAGATTTCCATGGGCTTTTCATCTGTATCTCCCTGACTGCTGAAGCAAAACTCTAGGTGTAACTTATCTTTGCCAGCAGATGTCTGTTTTGCGACCAGCTGCAGGAATATTGCCAAGTCCAACAAATGCCAACCGTGAGCTCAGGCCAAACAAGCATGTTTGCAAAGCCGTGAGGTCACAAGAAGAGAGCCACAGACACCTGGGCAGCTTCCAGAGGAGAGGGAGCTTGAACTTGATGTGTCGTGTTCCCTTCTGGTTGTTGTTGGGTGCTGTGGAGTTGGTGCCGTCCGCCGTCACCCTATGTATAACAGAACTCAACACCGCCTCACCGTCCGTGCAGCACCCTCACAACTGCTGCTAGGCTGAGCTCATTGCGACAGGCCCCCATCCATCTCTTTTGGATAGGGAGGGGTAAGCTTCCCTGGAGTAGGACCCCTCAGTGCAGCGGGAGCTGTGACTGTCCTGGGACATTGATTTCTACATCTGGCATGCCTCTGTAAAAAGAATATGACCTTTGGGTTCAAAGAGGTCTGGGCTGACATCCTGTCTGGCTCTTCTTGTGAGACTTCGGATAAACCACACATTCCCTGGAATTTAGAGCCCCCAATGCCAACGGCCCTGTCATTTTGTGAGCACATATGATGACAGCGCAAAAGCAAAACGAACGCGAACAAACAACAAACGCACGGAGATTAAAATTTTATTTTTTAAATTAGTTTTAAACAACTGGGATTCTACAGTAGCTTCCTAGCAAGGGCAGGTGTTTATGATGAAATAATTTGAAAGGAGTACACAAGAACACTTCATAAGTTTCATATAAACACTTCATTATCTTTCCATTGCATTTGTGACAAATTTTTGAAGCACATTGGTATGCGCCTTGGACTCTACTCCATGCTATTCACATTGGTTTGATTTTTGCTCCAGGTCTAAGATGCCTGGTACCTGATCCCATCAGCATCTCGTGATCACACAGACTGAGGTGCTTCTTCCATGAGGGCTTTCTTGCTTCTCAGCTAGCTGGCCACATGTTTCTCTTCAATCTTTTAAGGACCGAGATGCTATATCTTTTGATAGTCAGGCACCCTCAGCTTTCTTCACCACATTTTCTTATGTATCCATTTTGTCTTCAGTGATCCTGTCAGGAAGGTGAGCATCACATTGTGCAAGATTACTAGAACAAAGTGTTCTTGCATTGACAGAGTACTCGAATCAAGGTCCAATGTCCAGCGAGCATGTAAATTGTTGTGGTGGAAAAATGAGTCCTCCATCTGTCACAAATCAGGCCTTTTTTGTCACGATGTTAAGCAACCTTTTCAAAACCTATAAAGAGAAAGCTTGATTAACAATCTGACCTGGTGGAATGAACTCCAAATGCACTCCAAATGGACATGTGTATCCATTTAGGATGTTGACGGATGTCCACAATAAAGTTTTTCATTAATTGACACTCCATCTATTTTGAAATGAGAAAACCACTCATACACCTGAGTTTTTCTGATAGTGCTATTCTTGTAAACTGTGCTCAACATCACAACCATTTCTGTAGCATTTTTTTTTCTGAGCAGGAAACAAAATTTCACAGCTGCACACTGTTATCTTAAATCAACCATCACACATACACACACACACACACAAATGAGGTCCGAGTGAAGCTGCTTTTACAAAAAAATTCACTGCAACCAGAGAGAACCTTCCCAGGCTACACCACAGGGTGCACTAACTCATAGTGAGTTGTTTTGAGGTTTGCCTAGTAGGAAACATGCATACTACAAAAACTCAGCCCTGCCTAGCACAATTCTGGTTTTTGTGGGGTACCCCCTCATCTACAGATAGGTTACTAGTTTATACCAGTACATACATATATAAAGATATTCAAGGATGAACCTGGGCCATAAAATTTTAGGCATTTTTTATTATTTTATTTAATGTTATCTATTGTGTTAATTAAAGAGCCTTGGTGAGTCAATGGGTGATGAGTTCGGCTGCTAACTGAAAGGTCAGAAGTTCAAACCAACAAACTCCTTCTCAAGAGAAAGGTGAGACTTTCTGTGCTTACAATAATCTTTATCCTTAGAAACCCACAGAGGCAGCTCCATACTCCCCTACAGAGTTCCTATGAATCAGAATCCACTCGATGCAAGGAGCTGGGTTTGGAGTTTATAGTTTTATTTATCTGGTAGTGCAATGACAGCTACCACAAATGGGTGACTATAAAGAACACATTTATTTTCTCATCGGTTTTGTGGGGGGAGAACTCAGAATTCCGGGCACCAGCTATAAAAGAAGAGTTTCTGTGTTGGATTTTGGAGAGAATCCATACATAGCTTGGTTTCTGGCATTCCTCAGTTCCTTGTCAGTCTCTAGCATAGCATCCGCTTTTCCCTGTCTGTGTTTTCTGTCACCGTGTTGATGCTACTCCCCCTAACTCAGAAATATTTAGGTCTACTGTCCAACTTATATGCTTATTAAGGAAGCATAACAACAACAAAAAAACCTTATTCCTAGTTGAGGTTGCATCTGCGGGTACAGGGATTATTACTACAACACATCTTTTGTGGGACACCTGTATTTTCTAATTGCTGAAATGAATATTTATTGTTTACAAAATAAAAGGCAAAGTGAATTCAGGTTATCAAGAAATACCAGTGGTCCAGAGAAAGGTGTAAGATATACTGTTGTAAACAAAACTGCAACTGTATGTAATGCCATAGTGTAAGATGTGTGGATAACCCATGAAAACTACAGGAAGTGGTAATGCAAAAAGCTTGCAGGATAAAAATGTATGGAAAAAACTTGCAGGTGCTTTTAATGTTCTTTTCAAATCATTTTATTTGGGGTTCATACAGCTCTTATCACAACACATACATACATTGTGTCCAGCACATTTGTACATTTGTTACTATCATCATTTTCAAAACATTTTCTTTCTAATGAAACCCTTGGTATCAGTTCCTGATTTTTCCTCTTCCTTCCCTTCCTCACAAACCCTTGATGATTGATAAATTATTATTCTTTTTTCGTGTCTTACATTGATTGGTATCTCCCTTCACCCACTTTTCTGTTGTCTGTCCTCCAGGGAGAGAGTTATATTTAGAGCAATGTGATCCCCATTCCCCTTTCTCCTCCCACTGTCTTCTTCCCCTCCTGTTATCTCTAGTCTCATTATTGCACCTGAGGGGTTTGGATTTCCTGTGTTTTCAGGTCTTATCTGTAACCATGTACATGCTCTGGTCTAAGCAGATTTGCAAGGTAGAATTGGGATCATGATAGTGTGGAGGAGGAAGCATTAAAGAACTAGAGGAAAGTTATATGTTTCATCGTGCTATACTGTACCCTGAATGGTTCATCTCTTCCTTGTGACCCTTCTGAAAGAGGATGTCCAATTGTCTACAGAGAGACTTTGGGTCTCCACTCCACACACCCCTTCATTCACATTGATATGATTTTTGTTCTGGTTCTTGATGCCTGATACCTGATCCCATCAACTTCTCATGATCACACAGACTGAGGTGCTTCTTCTGTGTGGGCTTTGTTGCTTCTCAGCTACATGGCCACTTGTCTGTCTTCAAGCCTTAAAGACCCCAAACACTATATATTTGATAGCTGGGCACCATCAGCTTTCTTCACCACACTTGCTTATGCACGCATTTTGTCTTCAGTGATCCTGTTGGGAAGGTGAGCATCATGGAATGCCATGTTATTAGAACAAAATATTCTTGTGTTGATGGAGTACTTAGTGGAGGTCCAATGTCTGTCTGCTACCTTGACACTTAACATATAAATATATGTACAAAAATCTATTTCACTCTCATTATATATAAATATATGTACATATGTAATGCCTATATTTAGAACTCTATAAATACCCTGTGCCTCCTAGTTCTTTCCTCTATTTCCTTTTACTTTCTTCCTGTCTCACTATCATGTTCAGCCTGCATTCAGGTTTCAGTAATTTCTCTTGGTTTCATTGCCCTTGATCAAGCCTTACCAGGCATTCTATGACCTTCTCTCCAACGATTTTAGATCACTTGTTACCTTGTCCCAGATTTGTTAGCACACACTTCCTTTTCCTATCTCCCCCTCTCCCCTGTCCCCCTGGAACTCTAGGTCCCATTGTTTTCTCCTCCAGATTGTTTATCCCACCTATCTTATCTAGAGAGACATGCAGACACAATAATAAGCACTAAAACAAGGCGGAGCAAATCAAAGCAACAAGAGAAAGCAAAAACAAAGGACAGCAACAAAAAGAACAGAAAATGAAAAACCTACAAATAGTTCCAGAACTGATTATTGACTTTTAGGTGTGTTTTCTGGTCCAGTCTGATGGGGTGCCATACCCTGGCCCAAAAGTCTACTTTTGATTTTCCCTGGGGACTTCATTGGTTTGTTCCCCCTTGCTGTTCTGTTGTACTTCCTTAGCATTTTGCCAAGTGTGGTAGGTTCAGATAGGACACAATTCTCACACTGTTCCTCAAGTGTTGTCCCTTGTAGGGATATGGGTCGGTGAGGGATGTCTTGACTTGTGGTGGGGCTGGCCCTATTGGGCCTCTCTGTGCATTGACTGCTCTGAGCAGGAATATTGTCCTTGGGGCTTGCGTTCCTCTTCTCAAACCTCTGCAATCATGTTGATTTCCACTCATTGTTTGGGGCCCTGAAATCATTTCCAACACATAATGTCCCCATGTGCAACAGAACAAATCACAGCCAGGTCCTAGTGGCATTTATTGTTCTGCTTCAGCAGAGCAATAAATAAACCTGCTATAAACCTGTGTTTGAAACCCTACGTAGTCATGTATATGAAACCTCTATAAGGTTTCTGAGACTGAACCTTTAGGAGTAGACAGCCTCATCTTTCTCCCAAGGATTGGCTGGTGATTTTAAACTGCTGACCTTGCAGTCAGTAATTCTAGACTCAAAGATTTCTCTGTTTGATTACACATTTTCTAAAAGAAAGAAAATTAAGCATGGTAAAGGAGAACATATCACTGATGGGAAATAGATGCCATATATACAATTGCTATAAATAGTGCATAGATGTATGAGTCACCAAGTCTGTAGCAACTATGGTGGAGTAACAGTATTATCCATTATCCATTACAGCATCACTATCCTGTAATGTTCCTAATTTCTCTTCTTTATGACCTCGATGATTTGCTGATCTTTCTGCTCTCCCTGCCCCGAATGCCTTCCCCCTTGTCCCCCTACCCTTTCCTGCCCTTCATCCATAGGAGGAACACTGACCAATTTGAATCAACCCTTTCCTTGTCCATGAATCATTTCTTGGCATACTTATGAACAGTCCCTCTTCACTATGTATATGTCTGTAGTAGAAGCTACCATGCTCTGTTGCACTTACTTGTTCACACATCTCTGTTCCTGTCCAAGCGCAGCAAGCATGTCTTTATCCTTGCCTCTTTGTCCTCACATCGAGATAAACCGGTACATAACAGGTACTCAAGAATGTTTCTAAATTTCATCTGCACCCTATTTCTTATCTACTTGAGGAGGTATGTCATGTAAATAACTTTGCCCAACATAATGGGCAAATTTTCTAAGGGATTAGAATTGACATTTTCTAAGGGATTAGACTAAACGTTGGGATTTTCCTCCGTGACTGAGGTGAAGTGTGCTAACCTGAGGAGTCCTGATAGTGTGGTGGATTAGGCATTGGCTGTTAACCATAAGGTTCACAATTCCACAGGCATTGGCTGTTAACCATAAGGTTCACAATTCCACCAGTTCCGTCAAGGGAGAAACATGAGGCTTTCTGCGCTCATGAAGCTTTATAGTCACTGAAATGCTAAAGAGCTATCTACTCTGTAGGGTAGATTTTGTATCTGAATCAAGGGATAACAATGGGCGAGTTTGGTTTATCTAAAGAACACCTGCGGATTTGTGCAAATGAGTGTGGTCTGGAGTGATCAGAAAGACCACTGTAGCTTGAATTCCGCTGTCCCTAGACAACAAGATCAACATGAATCAATCCATCATGCCTATGTAATGCAGTCAATAAAGGATCTGGACATGAGTTCCCTTAGATTCCTGGTTGATGAAAGACATCATCAGGGGGCAGTACACTTTTGCAGAGGACACAAAAACTTTGCATTGGAAATCCTACCAGATTTTACCCCATCTCTCTCTTCTTTATGGTAATCTACTCTTGTAATGTGTAATCATAATGTGTAATCACAAATATAATTCTTTCTGTTAGTTCAGTGCCAGAAATGTTCAAATAAAGTGTGGGGAAAATTCTTCTGAGCAATTATGGAAGGTCAAATATAAACAAATGGAAAGAAATCCTCTGTTCTTGAATTGCAAGATATAGTATCATAAATAAATCAAGTCTCCCTAAATAAAAGTAATACCAATTAAAATATACAGATAACAAATTAATAGATACTAAATGTATATGAGGGGAAATAAACAAATAAGAATACCCAGGGAAACAATGAGACAGAGAATAGAAAATATTTCCACTAGAATTTAAGTATATTATACATCTGTAGTGATTGTGGTACTGATCAGTGCATTAGAACAGGCCTTGACAACTCCTATCAGTAATGGCTCAGTTGTTATTTTAGGCTTTATGAACAATACAACCACTGTAGAACAAATGCAGCCATCAACAACATGAACGAATGGTTGTGGCCCTGCTCCAATGAAATTTTATTAATAAAAATAGGTTGGGCCCACGGTATCAGTATATTGGTCATAAAGCCATAGATAAAGAGAATTCAAAAATAGGCACAAATATGAACTTCTAGGCTCCATTTTTCCCCCAAAGGTTGATTTTTTCAGAAGAACATTGCCAGGCCATTCTTCCCAGTTGTCTCTGGGCAGACTTGAAACTCCAGCCCTTTAGTTAATATCCTAGAATATTGAAAGCTTTATCTGATGAAAATGTACTTTGTATCAGTGGAGAAAAGATAGATTGATCAATGAATTTTGCAAACAAAAGGGCACTCCTTTAGAAAGAAAAATAAAGCTGACTCCTAGGAGTTAAGGCTGAAATTGTCTAATGTGAGAAGAAGCTGTTGACTGCTACCCAGGGTTTCAGAACAGGTGGTCATAACCTGACATTCTGTGATACTCATCTTTCTGACATGATCACTAAAGATAAGATGTGTGCACAAGCAAATGTGGTGAAGAAAGTTGATGGTGCCCAGCTATCAAGAGATGTAGCATCTGGGGTCTTAAAGTCTTGAAAATAAACAAGTGGCCACCTAGCTGAAAATCAACATAGCCCACATGGAAGAAACAAATCAGCCTGTGTGATCATGAGGTGTTGATGGGGATCAGGTATCAGGCATCAAAGACCCCAAACAAAAATTCCTATCAGTGGGAATCAGGGGGAGTGCAGAGTGGAGACCCAAAATCCATCTGTAGACAGTTGGGCTTCCCCTTACAGAAGGGTCACAAGGAAGAGATGAACCAGTCAGAGTGTAGTATACTACCAAAGAAACATCCAACTTTCCTCTAGTTCTTGAATGCTTCCTCTCCACCACTATCATGACCCCAATTTTCTAGAACAGACCATGTACACTGGTATAGACAAGAGCTGGAAACACAGATAAGCTCCTCAGGACCAATACCAGGAGGGGATGGGGAAGGTGGAGGGAGAAAGGGGGAAACTGGTCACAAAGAATGACATATATCCTCTCCCAGAGGGATAAAAAGTCGGTGAAAAGAGACAGCTGTTGGTATAAGATATGAAAAAGATAATTTATAAATTACCAATGGTTCATGAGGAGTAAAGTTGGGGGAAATGAGCTGATACCAAGGACTCAAGTAGAAAGAAAGTCATTGGATCTTGGTTCAAATCTCTTGCCTTCTGGGTGCCCACTGAATGGTAGCTGGGAATTACTACCTAATTCCCTCTTTGCTTTATTATAGCATGTATTAACCTGGTAGTCATGGTTCTGCCAATGTGAATGAATATTACTGAAAGTTTTGCTATTTTGTCAACCTCTGCTACTTGTGTAAATAGTGTTATCATTTAAGAATTGAATCTGTAGAAGTCAACAATTCATGTACTGTGGATCATAGTTGCCTTATACTTGTATAGTATCCTTTTCTTGCCATCACTTTATGTTCTATGTTATTGATTACATACTGACATTACCAGTCGAATTACCTTATGCCCTCTAGGGAATAATTTATAATGTCCCCTATCATTTATAATGATATCTCTGAGGAGAACCAAACACACATATATGCAATAGATCTATGAATAGATTTTGGGCTTGCACTTAATTCTAGTCCAATTCTAAGAGAAATTAGTTCATCCTCTTGAAGAGATCACTAAAGATATGGGTGACTGCATCAGGCAGGGTTCCTCTTAGAGAAATAAAATTCAGGACACTAGTAGTTCTTTTTATATATTTATATTGAGAAACATATATAAGATAAGAAAGAAAAAGTTAACTATAAAGTAATACAGATTGCTCAGTGCTACTCACTTGCGTGAGGCAACTAGAAGACTGACAGTCCTTCAAATCTTGAGGGCCACTGAGTAGTCCTCTTTAGAGCAATTCAGGCTACCTGGTTACAGGCAACAGCAACCGGCAGAGCAGGTCGCCAACAATCAGCCAGATGACAAAGTCCAACAGTCCCCAGCTCAAGAGATCTATATCTCAGGAGCATGGCGAAGTAGGGCTTGAAGGATTCTCAACTCACAGCAACACAGTCCACGATTAGGTGTCCCACGGGTAGTGTTGCTTGGAGGTCAAGGCACAGGATGAACAAGGCAGCTCTCTGGTCCAAAGATCCAGAAGCAAGAGAGAGGGTGGGACTCACTGAGCCCTTCCTATCTCTGCCCTTCAATTAATCCCGCGTGTTCATTGGCCGTACCGTCACAACAGACCCACCAATCTTCTGTGGCCATGTTGGCACAACAAACCTACCCATCACAGTAACATACCAAAGTGTGGCAAAGAAATCAGATGGCGCCTGGCCATTAGAAAGAATAACATCTGAAGTCTTAAAGATTTATTTTCAAATAAGCAGTCATCTAAGTGAGGTGGAGACTAAGTCCACATAGAAGAAGCATACCAGCCTGTGTGATTCAAGTATTATAAATTTTTTAAAAATCCAAAGGAGGGAATGGTGTTAGAGCTTAAATCATGAACAGTTGTTTTCAGAAGGCTATGGATGACAGAGGAAGTCCCAAATCCTTTTGCAGGGTCGACACATGGATTAAGTCTTGGGGAATCCCCTCAGACCATATTTGAGGAATCTAAATAGCTTTGTTATCAATAGAGAACATTGTGAATGTAATTATAGCAGATATAGATAGATCAAAATATATCTCATAATTTAATCTCCCCCTCATTTAAAAGTTGTTCCTATTTTTTTAAGTGAAGGGAAACAACTGATATGATCACTGAAGACAAAAAGTATATATGCAAATGTGGTGAAGAAAGCTGATGGTGCCCAGCTATCAAAAGATATAGCATCTGGGGTCTTAACAGCTTAAGATAAAGAAGTGTCCATCTAGCTCAGAAGTAGCAAAGCCCACATGGAATAAGCACACCAGCCTGTGTGATCATGAGGTGTGGAAGAGATCGGGTATCAGACATCAAGGAACAAAAAAATCCTATCATTGTGAATGAGGGGATGTGCAGATTGGCGACCCAAAGCCCATTTGTGGGCACCTGGACATCCTCTTACAGAAGAGTTGCAAGGAAGAGATGAGCCAGTCAGGATGCAGTGTAGCAATGATGAAACACACAACTTTCCTCTAGTTCTTAAATGCTTCCCCCATCCACCCACCCTCCCACCCACTATCATGATTCTAATTCTACCTTACAAATCCAAATAGACCAGAGGATGTACAATGCTACAGATAGGAACTGGAAACACAGCATATCCAGGACAGATGATCCCTTCAGGACCAGTAGTGAGAGTGACAATACAGGCAGGGTGGAGGAAAGATAGGGTAGAAAGGGGCAAATGATTACAAAGATCTACAAATAACCTCTTTTCTAGAGGACAGACAACAGAAAAGTGGGTGAAGGGAGACATCTAATAGTGCAAGATATGGCAAAAGAATAATAATTTATAAATTATCAAGGTTTCGTGAGGGGGCAGCCGGGGAGGGAGGAGCAAAAATGAAAAGCTGATCCCTAGGGCTCAAATTGAAAGCAAATGTTTTGAGAATGATGATGGCAACAAATGTACAAGTGTGCTTGACACAATGGATGGATGGATGGATTGGGATAAGAGTTGTATGAGCTCTGATTTTTTAAAAAATTGAAGGGGAAATATGTGTGGATTAAGCCTATGGAGAATTCCCTCTGAACATAGGCCAGAGATGTGAGTAGCTTGTTATCAAGCAGCGTGCACTGGAAAAAGGATTTTTAAAGGTGGTTGAAATTTTGTACCTTATCATTTGACCTCCATTTCAGTTTGGTCTAGTTTCTAATAGTTTTTGTCTTCTTTTCAATGGAGATTGTTCTGTTTTACCTTGTCATTGTATGGTTTGGGGAGGGGGGGTTGCTTGTTTTTCTGTAGATCAAATCTAGGATAGGTAACTCTATAGGGACAATAACTGGATTAAGTGTTTCTTGGGTGTATGGCAGAGAGTGGTGAGAGGAAATGGGGGAACTAATGACAATAAATACAAGAAAGAAGAAAATGTTTCAAAATTGATCATGGTGATGATAGTACAACTCTTCTTAATATGATTGGATTATTGAATTGCATGATATGTGAATATATGCCAATAAAACTGTTAAATAAATATGCCCCTTATCTCATTCCTTGTTATTGTTTTTGTTGTTAGGTTCCATTGGGTTGGTTCTGACTTCTCGCAACCCAATCAATGTACAACAGAATGAAACACCACTGACTCATTGCCAGTCTCACCATCATTCCCTGATTGAGTCCATTGTTTCAGCCACTGTGTGAATCAAGACCCTTTTAGGGTCTTCCTCTTTTTTCCTGACCCTTTAGCAAGCAAATTATCCTTCTCCAAAGATTGATCCCTTCTGATAGGCATGTCCAAAGTATGTGAAATAAAGTCTTACCATCCTCACTTCTAAGAGGAATTCTGTCTGTATGTTGGACATACAAATTTGTTTGTACTTCAGGAAGTTCATTGTAGTTTAATATTGTCCACCCTCATCATAATGTAGATGCATCTGTTCTGAATAGATAAGAATACAAACACAAATGTGACAACCATTAGATTTCTGGGAGAATACATTTGAATATTTGAATAAATCAAGAATAAAAAAGGTGAGCCTAAGCATGGCCTAAGCCCAGAATCCATTCAGTGAAAAAAACTTAAAAATTACATCACAAAAATTTTTAAATTGTACATGGTAAATCCTAAAACTATTGATTTAAAAAATGTTTGAAATGAAAGAAATAGTCCCATCATACCATAGATTCTAGTGATCAAAATAACAGTTTGTGTCATCATATAATCTGGTCTTCCAGGCGATTCATAAATATGATAACTACCAATATTTTGTTCTATGGATAGTATTATTTTGATTTTTTTAACATTTGAAATGATCTATGTTGAGGTGAAGTTCAAAGATTCAATTACTCAGTTAATGGCAAAACACTAGCCAATGTGTTCTCCTTATGCCTGTATTTGGGCAATCCAAGAGCAAACCTCAGTCAGCAGGCTAATTGCCCCTTCCATCATTTTTTGTTGAGTGGAATCTGTGTTCATGAAATGACAGAAATTAAAAATCTCCTTCTCACAATTAGTGCTATAAAGCATCTTATTAAAACACTTGCTGAAAAAATAAACTTTATCCTATAAAGCAATGAGGCACTTTGTTAAAATTATGAGGAGAACAAAGGTTGACACACTTAGAAAGCATTCTTATATCTGCCCATAATCCTCAAGAAAAGAAAGGAAATAGCATAAAACAAAAGAAAGTTTTTACTGTGAAAATAATTCTTAACACTAGAACAAAACCTTTTTCTTAAGCAGTAAAATGTAAATACAACATTGGCATTGGTACAAGAAACTTGATAGAAGGTTTTTCACTATAACGTTGAGATCAAATAAAGATGAGCAAAAGGACTTTCTTTGAAACAAAAGTAAGCTAATTTTCACAATGATAATTGCTTTCTCTCTTTAAGAATACTTGATTAAGATGATCTCTTCAATTAAGAGGTGAAATGGTTTGAAGAAAAAGTCTAATAAATTTATTTGAAGTGGGATTATCCACATCTCTCCATTATGCTCTAGACTATTATAAAATCACAGCTCAGGATGGGAAGAGATTTTGGTGATGGTTAGTTAGTTATGTGGCACTTAATGCTGATACTTTCAAATGATGTCCATAACTGGAGAGGATCCCCTGAAGAAATCACTCTCATGCTGAATGACAGTTGTGTCCAAAAGGAGCCAGAGCCCCTGTGAGTCTAGCCAGGTTGGGCTGGTTTCTGAGGTGATGGAAGTAATTAAGACCCAAAGCCACCACCCTCACTGTGGGGAAGGCTGAAGTCTCCGGCAGAGCTGGTAAATGAGGTGGAAAATAGAGCAGCTATCTTTGCTGGTGCAAGCAGCAACCAGCTTCCTAAGTACCAAAGTGGCCAGAAGATGGGGGAGAACTAGGGTTGTCCCACAATGCATTGAGAAGTCCATCTGGTCGAACAGTTCTGCGTTAGTCTTTTTGTCAGTCCTCTTTTGTTTGTCTCATCCCTACATCTTGTTCTCTTACCTTTTGCCTTTCCTAAGACATCTTTTATCTTCTCACCTCGGCTAGTGTGGGTGCTTTCATGATTTTCCCTCTTGTTCATTAAGGACCTTCCTTTCCACTCAGGGCTGGGTAGCATAATGAGTATGGACATAGGTTCATAAGGGAAATTTCTGTTCACCACTTCCTTCTTGAATAAGTCATTTCATAGCTGGGTACTTCTATGCCCAAATCTTTAAAATGGAGGGGAAATATCAGTTTTATTATCAGCTGTGGTGAAGATTAAATGAAATAGAACATTTCAAGGACTTATAATACGGGATCTGCCTCAACGCATATTAGTTGTGTCATTGTGGGATGTTTGATTTTTGTTGTTAGTTACATAGTCTAGGTTTTGACTATAGTGATCCTTTGCCAATAGAACATGGCCCGGTCCTGTACCATCCTCACTCACAAGGGCTCCTAGGCCTGAGCCTAGTGTGGTAGCCACTGTGCTCATCCATCCTTGAGGACTTGCCTCTTTTTTGCTGTTCCTCCACTTGACTAAGCATGATGTCCTTCTCCAGGGAAAGGTCCCTCCTGATATGATGTCCAAAGTATGTAAAAGGAAACCTTGTTAGCCTCTTAGAACCGCTCTGCCCATCCTTCTTTCAAGACCGCGTCATCTGGCCTTTTAATAGCACCACAATTCAAATGCATGGAGAGGAACGTCCTTGTTCTTGGATACTTTAAAGGGGTCTTGTGCAGCAGATTTACCTCATACAACCAGTCTTTTTTTCCTCCAAAATAATTTTATTGAGAGCTCATACAGTCATCTTATCATTCCATCATTCAATCAAATCAAAGAGTGTTGTACAATGGCTACGCCAGTAAGTTTCAAAACATTTTCATCCTTCTCGAGCTCCTTGACATCAGCTCCCGTTTCCCCACCCCCCCATCATCACCACTGTACTCCCAGGAACCCTTACTCTACTTGCTGACAATAGGTTCATCAATCCCTGGTTTCATATGCTAAGAAACAAAAATCATATAGCAAAAATTCAAGAAGGTCAGCCCCAATGACAAGATCTGTCTGAGATAATGCTAATATTAAAAATAAAACAAAAGAATCAGAAAATGGAAAAAAAAAACAGAAAATGTTGAAAACCAGATCAGTTCTAAAGTACATCTTAGGGTGGATCAACTGACAGGATTTACCTGTTCTGCTCAGGCTTATCCTTTTGATTTTCTATAGTCATCTCTTCAATGCACTCTCTACGGTAACCAGTTTCTTCCCATCTCTCTCTATTCTGGATAGATGGAAATCACCGCAAGTTTATTTCCTATGGAGGTCTCACAATTGTATGTTGCATTCCCATTGTCATCCATCGCCTTCTTCAAACAAGAATCTCACAGTTTAGGCACTGATACTACTTCCTCCTTTGAGTTTGGGCACAGGACATGCAATCCTTCAGTCACTGGTGTTTGTGTGCTTCTTCCTTGTGGACTTAGTTGAAATCTCACTTATACAGTTGTCTGTTTGGAAACAAGACTTTAAGACCCCAGACATTATTTTTTAAAATCATTTTATTGGGACTCCCAGACACTATGTGATGTGATCACATGGGACCATTTAATTTTGTCACCCCACTTTGTGATTGCACCCATATCTTTAGATGTCTTGTGTTTCCTTCCTGGGGGCAAATATCGAGTCGGGCCATGATGTAAGAACGAATGAGAGCTAGGATTCAGTGGCAACCAGCATCTTGATCTCTTGACAGCCGCTTCCATGAGCATCGAGTGCAGATCTAAGCAAGACAATAGCTTTGACTGTGTCAACTTTCTCTCCACCTATCATCATGGTACCTATGGATGGATCCTGTTGTTTAAATATTGATTTCTTGACATTGAATTGCAATCCATCCTGAAGGCTGTAATCCTCAATCTTCATCAGCAAGTGATTTAAGTCCTCCTCCATTTCCATAATCAATTGTGCGTCATCTGATATTTCAGGTTATGAATAAGCCCTCCTCTAATCCTAATACTTCCATTCTTCTTCATACAATCCAGATCTCAGATGATTTGCTCACTATACAGATTGAATAAGTATAGTGAGAGAACACAACCATAGCACACACCTTTCATGATTTTAAGCCATGAAATATCCCCTTGTTCTGTTCACACAACTGCCTCTTGATTCATGTACAAGTTTGATAGAAACACAATCAAGTGTTCTGGAACCCCTGTTCTCAAGATTGTCCATAGTTTGATATGATCCGCACAGTTGAATGCCTTAGCACAGTCCATAAAACACAAGAAAATAATTAAATATCCTTCTAATATTCTTTGCTTTGAGGCAAGATCCATCTGGCACAAGAAATGTTATCCCTTGTTCCACATCCTCTTATGAATCTGGCCTGAACCTCTGGCAGCTCCCTGTCAATGTACTGTGACAACAGTTGTTGGATGATCGTTAGCAAAAATTTACCTGCATGTGATATCAGGTCTACTGTTGTATAATTTGTAGCCATAAAAATGTATATCTTTCAATATTAGCCAATTAGCTGTCTTCCAAATTTTCTGGGATAAATGGGTGAGTAGCTCCAGTGCTTTATCAGCTTATTGAAACATGTCAATAGGTGTTCCATCAATTCTTGGACCCTTCCTTGGGGTTAATGTTTCATTGAAACTTGAACTTTTCCCTTTAGCACCACTGATTCTTTCTTATATACTACCTCCTGAAATGGTGGAGTATCGACTAGTTGTGACTTTGTGTGCTCTTTTCATATTCTTTTGATGTTTCATATATCATCCAATATTTTGTCCATAGAATCTTCCAAGATTGCAATTCAAGGCTTGTTTTTTTTTCTTGAGAATGTTCAGTTTAAGATATGCTGAGCCTGTTATTCCATTTTTTTGTTTTCTAACTTTAGGTCTGTGTACATTTCCTTGTGTCATTTTGTCTTCTTGAGCTGTCCTCTGAAATGTTCTGTGAAACTCTTTGATTCCATCCTTTCTTCCATTTGCTTTAGCCTCTGCACAATTAAGAGCCACTTTGAGTCTTTTCTGACATCTACCTTGATCTTTTTTTCCTTTTCTGTATTTTTTTTTGTTTAGGTGTGTATATAAAAGTGAACTCTATATCAAATAGTAATTGTTCATAAAGAAAACATTCCAGTCCAGTCCAGATCAAGTCCATAAGCCCAATAGTAGCCCATATGTCTGATACCAATTTATAAATTCCATTTCAGAGTCACCCAACATATACAATGATGTCAAATGCAAGAAGATAGCAGGTCAATGGGTGGAAAGTCTTGTGAATCCAGTGGTGGTGAAAGTATCTCAGCACTGGCAGGGGTTTCCACATGGTTTCTTCAGCTCCAGGAATTTCCTGTCTTTTCAATGACATTTTGCATTCTTCACGAATGGTATTCTTGATGTACTCTTGCACCTGATCATGTCTCCTGTCCTAAGTGTTCAATGCCCCAAACATATTCTTCAGGTGCTCTCAAAATTCAGATGGAATAGAGTCAAGTCGTAGTTTGTCTCTTGTGGACTTGTTTTAATTTTCTTCAGCTTTAACCTGACCTCATGTATGAGCAATTGATGGCCTGTTCCATGTCAGCCCCTGTATGGATTTAGCTACTAATATTGAGCTGACATATTGTCTTTTCCCAGAGATATATTCAATTTGATTTCTGTTTATTCCATCTGGAGAAATCCATGTGTATAGTGGCCTTTCTGTATTGTTGAATAACTTACTTGCTACGGATAAGCTGTTGGTCTTACAAAATTCTATCATATGATCTCTAGCTTCATTTCTATCACTATGTCCATATTTTTAAACTATTGTTCCTTCTTTGTTTCCAATTTTTGTATTCCAATCACCACTAATTATCAATGCATCTTGATTGCACATTTGAACAATTTCTGACTGATATGTTGGTAGAATTCTTCAATGTATTCATCACTGGCTTAGAAGTTTGCATATAAATTTTCAAAGTCATTGTATTGATTGGATTTCTTTGAAGAAACAGATATAATCCTATCACAGAAAGCATTGTATTTCAAGATTGGTTTTGCAATGACCTTTTTGACAATGCCACCATTCTTTTCGATTATGTTATTCCTGGCATAGTAAATTATATGCTTTTCTGATTTAGTCCATTTCAGCTCACAAATATCTAGGTTATAGATCTTTATACAATTCTTTCATTTTCGATGACTTCCAATTTTCCTAAGTTCAGGTTTCATATATTTGAAGTTCCAATCATCAGCAGATTTCTACATCTATTTCTTTTTTAGCTTGAGTCATTCCCCATTACAAATGAAGACTTAGAAGGCTCCATTTCCAGAAGTTTTACTCCATGCGTGTCACCCTGGGTTTCTGCACTTCAAAAAAGCAGCTCCTTCTCAGTCACATTTTGAGTGTGGTTGTCAAGTTCCATTAAGTCAGTTCCAACCCATAATGCTCCTATGTTCAACAGAGTGAAATCCTGCCTGGTCCTGTGGCATCCTCATGAGTGTTCTGTTCCCTCAGCCCCCTGTGAGATACACTGTGTCACTTCATCTTGCTGAGAGACTTCCTTTTTCTTACTCCCTCTCCACTTTACCAAGAATGATGACCTTCCCTGGGGATTGGTCTTTCCTGACAACATGTCCAAAGTATGTACTGTGTTTTAGGAAGCCAAAAATACGTGTGGTTTTCTTCTGAATCTCAGTAAGAAGATGTCAGAAGTCTTTTCTTTTACTGACATATGAATATAAGCAGGATGTATATGTACACACGTGTGCGTATACACACATATACATTTACCAATATATTTATTGATATGTGGAGCCCTGCTGCATTGTATTGAGACATTTGGCTGCTAGTATAAGGTAGGTGGTTAAATCCCAAAAGTCACTCTATGAGAGAAATATGAGGCTGCGTTCTTCTGTGAAGAATTAAAGTCTTTCAAGGGGAGCAAAGCGATGAAATATCCAGAGAATACCAAATATAGGCTTTGAGGGGGGAGGCAGAGTGTGGCACCATCAGACTCAACTGGAAAACATACTTAAAGTTCAATAAAACAAAACTGGAACTATTTATGGGCTTTTCCTTTTTAGTCATTGGATTTCTTTTCGTTGTTTTGCTGGTTTTGTCTTCCTTTGCTGTTTTGTTAGGTTTTGCCTGATTTTTATACTAAATGTCTCTGCATGTCTATCTAGATAAGATCGGTGGGATAAACAATTCAGAGATGAAAACAAGGAGACTGATGGTTCCTGGGGAGACATGGGAGAAGGGGAGGTGGGAGAAAGGAAGGGGGGTGGTTTCAACCAACCTAGGGGCAAGGGAAAAACAAGTGAACTAACAACCAATGGAGAGAGGGTGTAGAATGTCAGTGGTGCTTAATCAAGGGCAATGTAACAGCGAGGACTTACTAAACCTGAGTGAAAGTCGAACTTGATAGTGGAACAAGAAGTCAAAGGAAATAGACGAAAGAACTAGGAGGAAAAGGACATTTATAGAGGTCTAAATCCATGTACATATGTAAATATATTTATATATAACTATAGGGAAATACTTATATAGCAATGTCTCAAAATCCCTAGATAGTGTCATTATTGAGTCAGAATTGACTCGATGGTGGTAGGCTTAATTGTGTGTCTTTGAGTGTATGTGTGTGTATATTCCCATAGCAACATTGCACTAGAAGATAACTGAATTTAGAATCTATTTCATTACTCAAAATCTTAAATTTCATGAGTCTAAAATTCCATTGCCAGGGCAATGCTAACAATAAAAATGAATTCATTGTGAAGGAAAAGAGTTAATGAAGCTCAATACAGGCAGTGATTACCCAGTTTATACTGCACTTGAGAAACCAATTATAACCTATTTCTACAGCTTGTAGACATGGCCCAGGTGTTCACATCAAATCAATAATGAGAGAATGTCATTTAGGCCCATGTGCATTTCCCACTGGAGCCATGATAGCACAGGCTTCAAGGTGAAGAGCAGCCCACAGACTTTGCAGCTGAAAAGTCTCCTCAAAATATGTCTGAGTGCATGCATTTAGTGGCATCTTTGGCAGATAAACAGCTATAAAAAGCATTCTGTGAATGGCATGCCTTTTAAAGACAGTGCACTAATCCACTGAAAACATCAGCAATACATTTGCTCTGCACCTTGGAAGGAAATGCAGAACTGAATAATAATTGTCTAATTTGCTAGATATTATTTTTTTAAAAAACAACTCTAAGGCATCAGACTTATACAGTGTTTGTGAATAAAGCCTTATAGCCCCTGGGGATTCGGTGGATATATTACAGAATCCTGGCAATATTCAAGCATTAAAAAGCTTTTCCTGATTCCCTGGCACCCAAGCCATTCCATTTTCAGAGAGCGTGTTTGATTAAAATTGTAGGTAGAGACAGGGAAGGAACTCATCTAGATTACTGAAAAGCAAGGATCTCTTCACCCATGAAGACATTCATCTGTGACACCTACAGAGTGTATTGAGACAATGTGCAAAATGCTGACAGGGTGGGACTGCCGAGAAAACTCAGCCATTACATAAACCAATAGGAAGTAGGGGTGTGAGAGAGTGTGGTAATGAGACAGTGTTCTGAAAACTTAGAATAACTTGCCTTATAATGTGCATGGAGATTACTATTCAGAAGGTTCAGGCATTTTGATAGACTAGACCCTTGCCAAGGCATCAGACAGCACCAGCCGAGCTTGCTGGTGAGTGGATCACAGTGTCTGCAGAATTCCAGTTACGAAAGAAGGAACTGGGGGTTCCAGAGCAGAAAGACTCATATCGTTTCACTGTTGAAGCAAAAAGGGACTTACCATTTTGCTTTCAGGTTGATTGAGACTTTCTTTTTTAAGATTGAAAAAGTTTATATTTAGCATTAGCCAACTGGGCTCCATTTGGATGATCCCAATTTCGTTGGCAACATCTAAAGCATCATAGTCAGGAGTCAATTGAACATATGCCTTCTTCTCATCATCAGGCCTGATTCAAGGTGTTGACCTTAAATGCGTCAATGTCATAGAGCTTCTTCACAACCTGCTTGATCTGGTGTTTCTTGGCTTTGACGTCCACAATGAGCACAGGTGTGCTGTTATCTTCGATCTTCTTCATGGCAGACTCTGTGGTCAAGGGGAACTTGATGAGGGTCTAATGATCCAGCTTTTAATTCTCCAGAGATAGGGGAAGGGTGCTCTTCTGAGGATATTTGGGCCGCCTTCTTAGTCTCAGAGTCTTGGGCTGCCGGAAGGTGGGTGATATGCGGATCTTTTCTTTTAGTGGCCATGGATGCCTTTCAGCATGGCCTCCTTGGCTTTTAAAGCCTTTGCTTTGGCTTCCATTTTGGGAGGGACAGAAGCTTCCTTCTTCACTGTCACCACCATCTTTGTAAAAAGGCAATTTAGAGACGTTTATGTCAGAATCAAACATATAAAGAGACAAAAAGAGGCAGGAATGTGCGTAGTATAATTTTCAGTACCCTAGAAAAGACCTTTATTCAAAAAAATTCTCTCCGACATGATGTTTTGCCTGACATCTTTACTCTCTCCAATGATTTGCTTCTAACTAGAGATCCACCTGGGGTCTTCACTAGAAGAATTCTTTAGCAGTAGACTTCTTTCTTCCCATGCAGAAGACCCAGGTGCATTTCCTGACACTACATGTCATGCACAACTGCCATTCATCTGTCTTGTGTGCTATTATGACACTGTGCAGGCTTCTGCAGAACTTCCAGACTAAGGCAGACTAGGAAGAGAGGCCTGGAGGTCAACTGAAAAACAGACAGTGAGCCACCTCTGGATCACAGCTTTTTAAAGACACACCGTGCATCAGGACTGCATGGTTGCTAACAACAGCAGAAATGTGCAAACGTTCCCACATTGTCTCATTTCAAACACTCTCCTGGAAAGCCTGCACAAGCACTTGCTGCTTACTGGTCCTACATGCTTAAGGTAGATGAGTTCATATAAAGGAGAGCTGGTCGGTCAGTGGAAGAAGCAAAAACAATATTAATTTGTCATTTATCAAGGGGTCGCCAAGGTGGGAAGGGAGAGGGAGGAGGAAAAAAGAAGCTGATATGAAGGGCTCAAATAGAAAGTAAATGTTTAGAAAATAATGATGGCAGTCTATGTACAAATATGCTTGATCCAATTGATGTATGGATTGTTAGACGCGCTATAAGAGCCCCCAATAAAATGATCTTAAAAAATAATAATAGTAAAGAAAGAAGAGCTGATGGCATGGTGGGAACACTTTAGACTGCTCACCACAAGACCTGCAGTTTGAAAGCATCAGCCTAGTCTGTGCCAACTTTACAGTGATCAGTATGCTTTTGACCTCAACAATACTTCATTTCTTTTCGTATCTAGCTCATATGAAGTAAATTAATGTAGCAGAGGTTTTCAAGAGGGTCTAATGAGGCAAAAGAGAAACTTTGGGAACATGAGAAACATTAAAAGGGGGCAGCCCAAGGTGGACTTCCATATGGGAGTCTCCTGGCTGATCAGTAAGGTGTCAAGACACATTGTGAGTATGAGTGGAAGCAAAGCACCAGGGGATAAGGAAGGTGGACCTGAGATCAATGGATGGGTTTCCAATATTGCAACCAGGTATAACCCCTTCTGTGACCCTTCTGCAAAGCTGAAGTATGAGTCTCAGAAACCAAGCATGAAGAATTCAAAGGAATAGTACAAAACGTTTTGACAATCCCTTAGTATGACAGTCCCGTTCTAAACCACCAGCTGCTATTCAGAAGAAAAACTAGTCTTTCTACTCCTGTAAAAGTGACAGTCTCCGAACTCACAGACACTTCTGGGCTGTCCTCAAGAGTCACTCGAAGTCAGCACTCACTCGATGGCAGTGACTGGCCTTTCCTTGTAGGGACTTTTGTTTCAGCAGCATTTTACATGAGCTGCTTCTCTAATGATCATGCTTGGTTGTATGCCCCTCTGCCAAGCCACTGTGCTCATTGGGGAAAGTCGTATCAACTTTTTTTTTGTGGGCATCACTGCTCTCGTGGGAGTACGAGGCTAAGCCTTGCTCCTGGAGAGCTGCTGCTGGATTTGAACCGCCAACCCTGTGGACTGCAGTCCCACACACCACCACTACACCACCGGGGCTCAGCCCCTATCAACTTTTAAAAATCCAGTATCAATAGAACTTGAAGGGATGAAAATTCGACAAAGTTCTCGGGCTTCCTTTCTTACTCACTAGGGACGATTTCCGTTTTCTTTGCTCTGTACCCTGCCAAATATGCACAGCACCTAACCGCAAGCGCCAAAGACCGTCTATTCTCTGCAGCCCAAGCAGTATTCCCAGGCAGCCCTAGAGCTGTCAGAGCACCCTCCCTGTTCAGGGTCATGTCTTTTGGAGAACAGCACGTAGGGCTCAAAATCCACACGTACTCTCAATGAACATCCTGTTCAAAGACTTAAGAAAGAGTCACCGGAAAAGCCAAGAAGCAAAAGAATTGTTTTTGTGTCTTTTCTTTTTAAGTCAGAGACAAAGAATTTGGCTCTTCACATAAAATCAGCCATCCTTCATCTAAGGAAGAGAGTTGTTGTTTATTTGAGACATTTCCCCATGTACTTAGACATTCCTTACAACCGTTGTGCTATTTTTCATCTTTCGTTATCCCCTTTTCCCTTTCTAATATTGTAGTACAAAGATACAGAAGATGATATTTGCCAATAAATCAATGTTACATGTATGAGTATAATGGAGGGGCATTTGATTTAATTTTCCCATTGTCCAACATCTTCCCTATCCTTTTTGGAATGATTCCACCATCATTAAATGACCTCTCTAGCCCCCAAACTGAAGTTCATCTTTCTGTTCCCTCCCACCCACGTGAACCATTAATTAGTTTTTGTTTCTATATATTTGCCTATTTCATATATATGACAGGATAGAAACTATATTCCTTAGTGGCTGACATTTCACTCGGCATAATGTTGTCCAGGTTCATCCATGCTGTTGCATAAGTCAGATTTCATTTCTCTTTGTGATTGAGTAGTAATTTGGCTGCTGTTAAAAATGCCATGCGAACAATGGTGTGCCAATATCGGTGTTCACTTCCTAATCTTTTTGTGGTCATTCCATAAATTTTTTTTCACAAGCTATCACATACCAAACACTGAAGTAGGAGTGGCAAGGCAAAGATAAATAGAATACTTTATTTCACTGAGTGAGAACTCACCATCTAGATAGGAAAATTAGGCACATTGAGAAGAACTAAAAGACACCATGATAGTCATGACAAAGACATAGATGTTTAACTTAGAAACAGGTCTTGACTACCCAAAGAAAATCAGAGAAGCTGAAATGAAGGATGGAATTTCTATGAGACTTAAAGGAATCTGGTTCTCAATGAAATGTGTGTTTTCTCTCTCTCTCTCTCTCTCTCTCTCTCTCTCTCTCTCCCACGCTGATGGTGGACATCTTCTAGAATGTCTTCTACTTCATACATGAATGATTCCAGCCTCATTCCTGGGAGGGGGGTGGGAAGCAAACCTCTCATACTACCCCCTCTAGCCACAGTTTCTTGGACTGGTGGGGCCAACTGAGCAGGTAGAAAATGAGGCAGCAGAACAGAAGAGGATGCCCAGCTGGAGAATCACCAGGCTTCCAACACCTGGGAACAGCCATGAGAAAAAAAGTAATGTGCAAGTCTAGACAGGAGAAGTGCCCCATAAATGACCAGGAAAGAGTAGGAATGCAAGCTCATGGGGCACGTCTCTTCTTCCCATAAAATCCTACTGAGCTTAGTTGTACTTTGACCTATGGGATCAGTACACATCAGAATCAACCTAACAGCCCCTGGTGTATAGATTGAAGACCATCCTGTGAGTTTCACATCTTCTCATTACTTTTCACATTTGCCAGGGGGGTGAGTTTAATCTGATGTATTGTGTATGTTATTTTGAAGCAAAACTGGCTCTTAAAAGGTGGAGGCCAATTCAAACTCAGGGTCACTTCCTTTCAAAGAAATTGGTCTCAACGAGAAAGAAATTGCGGTAAAATTCAATTGACAGGAGAGTCCGTGGCTTCCCTGATTTAAATGAGGCAGGGAGGGAGAATGGAAAATGTACCTTGTTGAGCTGAGACCTTCCCAGAATTTTTGGCTCAACCAGGCAAGTTTGTCTCATGACTCCCAAAACACCGGTCTCTCAGGTGGGTTCCATTTGCGGCAGCTGACTCTCCTCCGGGGGCGTTTCCTGACAGGACTGTTGCACCCCTTCCATTGTACACATGCTTCATCCAGATAGGAGAATCTGGAAGCACATTGTGTTCGTCAAACTCTTCCAACAGTACATTATTTTCCTGATAGCAAGAGCCAAGGTCTATCTGGCCAGGAACTCCACAGCTGCCCCTGAGGTCAACATGTTTCTGCGAGGAAATGGAATCCACGTGGTTCCAGTCTTTCACAGGTTGGTTACATCAACTGAGCCTCTTGGGAAGAATAAATGTAAAGACATGCCTTGGAGTTGATTGCTGACGAATTGGTTTGTTTTTTCTTTCTCTCTCTCTCTCTCTCTCAGAATGGAGTCCATTATTCGCGATGATAAAACAACCACCACCACTTAGTGAGCCTAATTCATACACTTCTCACCAGCTCAAGGGAGAATGTGGAGTTTTCTCTTGCACATTTCTTATGGTATTTTTGGTATACTCCATTCACTGGAAGAGAGCGTTGCTTTGTCACAGGTGTCTTTATTTTCCCACATGTCTACCTCTGTCTCTACAGTACTCCTGGGCGGTATTTCTTCCTACTCGGACTGTGGGGGTTTGTGTTTGAAGGTTTTGTATTTACCTCTTTGACTTGTGTGCCATTTTCATTTTCCATTTGTTAAAGCTCCCATTTATTAGTGTCAAATATATGCTAAGTATTTTTTTTTCAAAAAATAAGTTGATTCTGTGATATTATAGAGGTAATACCTGGAAAATTGGAGGAGGTGACACCTTTAATACTGCAATAAAGAGAGAGAAAAATCCCATGACATGATATATATTTTCTAACCCCGCTGCCCATATCATGACTTTCTCTCAAAGAGCATGGTCATGGCTTGTTTGGGGGGGGGGGGGGTTTGGTTTGTTTATTGGTTTCAAATATTACCTTTACCACAAAGGGACAGGTTAATCACTACTTCCAAAAGATCCTCAAGATAGACACACAAAAATATCAGCATCAGTATTTTGAAAAAGGAAAAAAAAAAGGAATGGATCATTTTCATAGACCACAACTCTTCTAACCTGTCACCATTTATGATCAATGATAGCTGTGTGGAACAAAATATTTTGATAATCATACCCATATCATTGAAAGCCTTCTATTTTATAAGTCGCAATAGTATTGTATGAGTAGGTGTGTGTGTGTGTGTGTAATGACTCTGAAGACCCACAGCAGTCCCTGACACTGCTCTAACCTCAGTACTTTGCCGCAAATGTGTCTAAGGACAATTTGTGGACAAGGGCGGGGCCATCTCTGTAACCGTGAGTAGTTGCTGTTGAGTTGGTTGTGGCTCCTGGCAGCTCTAAATGCACTATGACGAAAGCAAGCCCAGTCCTGCACAACGGTTGGTTTGCGCAGGTCCCTTGTTGTGTCCACTGTGCATCCCCAGTACTTTAATCACAAGGAGTTTGTCTTCCAGCGCTATATCAGTCTAGCGCTATCTCAGGGGCCACAAAGTCACTTGGCCTTTGTTTGTAATCTTAATTTACAACCTTGGCTAAAATCTCCACCAACACCACCACCACCACCCCCACCGCCAGTGCCCCTCCTAGTCTTCTGGTGTTTGAAATGACGTCATAGCTTCCAGCATGATAGCAGCACATAAGCCACTGCAGGGCAACAAGGTGACAGATGCGTGGGAATTTGTAACTTTACCTCACATACCTTTCTTTACTGTAGTCAGAACAGTCTTGTCAGCAATGGTGCTGTTTGTTTAATCATCCCTCCAAAACCTTGTTTGCAAAAGTAATTTGATTCTGCAAAAACAGGTTCTTTTGAGACTCACAAGGAAGACATCTTCATGTGCTTCCTTGTTGAAACCCAACCTAGAAACTTCCATCTTTTAGGACAATCCAACATAGTAAACTTCCTCCAAAGTGTAGTCTATTCTAATACTTGTTCTTTACAATTTGACAATATTTCTTTTTTGTGTTTTATGCTAATGTCTTCTGCCAAGTGAGTGCATTTTTGTTTGTCTCTCAGTTTATAATCTATATTTCAGTTATTTTTTTCAATGGCTGGAAAAGCACAAGGCATGTGACATTTTGTCTTCATGTCACAAAACTCAAAAGAAGATACTAAATATTTTTCAGCATGCTTAGTGAAGGTTTTTGTTGTGTGTGATGTGCAAGATGGAATATTGGTTGGCTTTTAACATCACTGAAAAAATCGTAGAGATTTGTCTTCATATGTGTCTTAATGTATTTTTAGGTACCCTGCTAGTGATGATAACTTCATATTTAATTGCATAATGCAAAAGGTAAGGTCACTGGTGGCTTAGTGATGAAGAAGACTGTTACCTGCAAGATCAGCTGTTGGAAAATACCAGGTGGAAAATACATGGGAGAAAGACAGACTCTCTACTCCTGTAAAATGTTACAGTCCCAGAAATTCATCAGGGCAGTTCTCCTCTGTTGTATTGGCACTGACTTGATGGCAGTGAGCAGTAGAGAATGCAAAAGGCAGGAGGCCTGGTGGCGCACTGGGTTATACATGGGCATGAAAACCACAGGGATAGCAATTCAAAACCACCAGCCACTTTGGGGGAGCAAGATGAGGTTTTCTATGCCCTTAAAGAACCACAGCTTCAGAAACCTACAAGAGTAATTCTAATCCGTCCTGTAGAGTCTCTTGGAGTCACATCACCTTGGCTTGATGGAGAATGCAAGAGACATAAACACAAAGGCCAGACTTCATCGTGAATAATGCTGGCAATAAATTCATATGACAAACAATCTTCTTCAGAGTCACTGTTTCATTATGTGACTAAAGGATAGCCCAACCAGAAATAAGAGAAGTGTCAGTTCTGACATGTTCCCGTTACTCAGTAACATTGGGTATGATCCACATTTTATTGGCAGTGATTTTTAAATCCATATACCCTTTTGGAAAGATTAGCTAACATAAAATTGGGTGTAGTAGTCCATGTATCCTTTTAGCCAAGCATGCCCAAACTACAGCGCGCCAAATGCTAAGGACACCTGACCCAGGGAAGGTCGCCATCGACCTTCCATGATGCGGGACTCCCATTTTCCCTTCCTTTACAGGAAGTGGCAATAGCTGTCTGACACACATCACAGCCAATCTTTTTTTTTTTTACAGCCAATCTTAATAAGCCTTAACTTCCTTTTTTACCCACTCCCCACCCCAAGTGGTATGTCTAAGAGAACTTATGTTTTAGAATAATAACTTTAGGTTTATAGAAAATTTTGAGAAGATAGTACAGAGTTCCCATTACTCACTTGGTTTTCCCTATTATTCACTTTATACATTATCAGTATGGTATATTTAAGGAACTCTGGTGGAGCTGTGTGTTAGGCCTTGGGCCGCTGATTTAAACTCAGCAGTTGCTCTGCCAGAACAAGGTGAGGTTACGTGGGGCCATAAATATTTACAGCCTCAGAAACTCTAGATAGGGCCATTATATGTAGGAATCAATTTGATGGCAGAGAATTTGGGATGGTGTCTTTACTGTAAAGAAATGAACCATCATCAATAAAGTAATGGAACCTAGTGGGGCAGTGGTTAGAGCACTTGGTTGCTAAGTAAAATCTCAGAAGTTTGAACTTCAGAAGAAAGAAGATGTAGCTGCCTGCGTCCATGAAAACGCACAGTCTTGGAAACCAGTCCTATGGGGCAGGTCTACTTTGTCTTATAGGGTACTTTAAGTTACAATCAACCTGACAGCAATGGCTTTGGGATATTGGTGTATTATTAACAATTTAACTTCTTTGTAGCTTTTTGAAAAACAAAACGTAAATTAAAATTTTAACATTTTCTCTCAATGTCTCAATGGATTGGCTCGAAAACACACACCATCTCTTTGGGACCACTATGGTTATGTTACATGGAAACTACAACTACCAGAATGCAGTGCTTCTAAGATCTTCAACTAACACCTTACTTAACCTGTAGTGCACCAACCCCTTCTTTTCCCTTATTGTTTTCCTGACCTCTCCCCAAATTCCTTCTGAGGATTTTTTGTCTATCTGCCTAAATGTAGAAAAATCGTGGGATGGAACCAGGGAGGGCTGAGGGCAGGATCACAAAACTCCGGGCAACTCACAGAGAAACACACAGGGTAGAAAAGAATGCATATTTTGCGGAGAGTCTAAGCCTGAATTTCTGAGCCAAGGGACATGTGTTAAGGAGGTACAACTATCTTTATATCTGCAAATGTTGTCCAATTTGTGAACAACAATTTGGGACAGGATGGGTATGGTAGGTTATTCAGAATCCTGCTCCATCTGCTTTATAATTAATGTCAATACTTTCAAGATTCTGGTATTGAATTGTCAGCCTTGGTTCTTAATTGGTTTTTCTGTGATTTTGTGGGCATTTTAGCGGGAGTTGGAAATGCTGCATTGACGCTATTAGCCAGGCACCACTTAAAACCTTAAGTCTTTTTGACTTACTATGGAAATCTCCCCAAATAGCTTTATTTTGGGATTGTGAAAGCTTAATAAGATGGAGGGCTTGGAAGACTGACAAGAGAAGTTTGCCAAATTAAATGTGTTATAAGAAACAAAATAGACTCTTGGGGAGCCAAAAAAGCACTGCCCCAAACCAACTTTGCTCATTGCAGAACCAAGACGCCATCTGATTACACTTTTACACACAGGGTGCTTCTTGAAACTATGTATCAAGCCAAGAATAATGATCTCTGATCATCTTTTCAGCTGAAGCAGCCATAAAGACTTCTGCATCAAGAAATGAAGAAGTCACTCATGTAAAGTGGAATGGGGAATGTATTTAGTCATTCTGTGGTTGCAGAGTGGCCTGGTTGTGATTCCTCCTCTATAGCCCCAGTGAGGATCTGTGCAGTCTGCTGCAAACATCACAGCCTGCCTGCCAGCCTGGTCATTTTTCACATATTATCTTGCTCCATACTCAATAGGCTAGATGTAGACACAGGCACACTTGAACAAAATAAGAACCATTTGGTTCTAGAGGAACCAAATGACTTTTTCAACTGAAGACGCTGATTCAGTTTAAATGCATTGACTATGCAAATTCTCAGCAAGAGGTTGAACCAAGTCATATCACAGGTGATGTTTTCTATTGTTGCTGTCTTGTAGAGTCAGAGACTAGGATGGAAGATAGATTAAACAACTGACCTCAAATATTGCTAGCTTATTGTCTTAGTTACCAGGACCTGGCATAACAGACACACAAGTGCCTGACTTTAACAAACAGAAAAGTATTCTCCTTCAGATTTTTTTATCCCACCTATCTTACAATAGGGAGGAGAAAACAAGGCACTGACAGCTCCAGGGGGACATGGGAGAGGGGGAAGTGGGAGGAAGAAAGTGAATGTTAACAAACCCAGGGACAAGGGAATAACAAGTGATCAACAGTCGATGGTGAGGAGAATGTAAGAGGCCTGGTAGGGCTTGATCAAAGGCAATAAAATGGAGAGGATCACTGAAACTCAAATGAAGTTTCAACATGATATTGGGACAAGAGGAAAGTAAGAGGAAATAGAGGAAGAAATTAGGAGGCAAAGGGCATTTATCGAGATCTAAATACAGGCATGCACATTTGTAAATATATTTATATATAACTATGGGGAAATAGATCTATGAATATACATATATATATTTGTAAGTTTAGTATTAAGGAAGCTTATGGACATTGGTTCTCTACTCAAGTACTCCCTCAATGCAAGAACATTTTGTTCTATTAAATTGGCATTCCATGGTCCTCACCTTCCTGACAGGATTGTTGAAGACAAAGCAGGTGCACAAGCAAATGTGGTAAAGAAGGCTATGTTAGACAGGGTTCTATAGAAAAACAAAACCAGTATACTAATATATATATATATAATAGGAAATAAACAGTTAACTAAACTATAAAGCAGTACAAATGGGTTGGTGCAACTCACTTGCATGAGACAGCCAGTACACTGACAGTCCTTTGAGTTTTGAGGGCCGCTGAGTAGTTCTCTGTAAGCAATTCAGGTTATTGGGTCACAAGCAGTAAACAGCACAGCAGGTCACCAACAGTCAGCCAGATGAGAGTCCAACAGTTCCCAGCTCAAGAAATGTACCTTCTGATAGTGTGACAAAGCAGGGCTTGAAGGAACCTCAACTCACAGCTACACAGTCCACGATTAGGTGTCCCATAGGTAGTGTATCTTGGAGGTCAAGGTACAGGACCAACAAGGCAGCTAGCTGATCTGAAGAACCAAGAGCAAGAGAGAAAGGTGAGGCTCACTGAACCATTCCTATCTCTGCCCTTCAATTGATTTCATATGTGTTCATTGGCCATGTTATCACCACGAACCTACTTATCATAAAAGCTGATGGTGCCTGGCTATCAAAAGATATATCATTTGGGGTCTTAAAGTCTTGAAGATAAACAAGCAACCACCTTGTTCAGAAGCAAAAAAGCACACATGGAAGAAGCACACCAGCCTCTGTAATCACAAGGTGTCAGACTTCAAAGAACAAAAAATCATGTCATTGTTAATGAGGGGGAGGTGCAGGATGGAGACCCCAAACCTATCTGTAGGCAACTGGACATTCCCTTACAGAAGAGTCCCAGAGAGGAGACAAGTCAGGCAGGATAGAGTATAGCACCAAGGAAATATACAACTTTCTTCTAGTTCTTCAATGTTTCCTCCCCCGACACAACCATGATCCATATTCTATCTTACAAATCGGCTAGACCAGAGGATGTACACTGGTACAGATCAAAGCTGGAAACATGGGGAATCCAAGATAGATAAATCCCTCAGAACCAATAATAAGCATAGAGAGATCAAGAGGGTAAGGTGAATGTGGGGGAGAAGGGGGAACAGATCACAGTGATCTTCATATAACCCTCTCTCGGGAATGAACAACAGAAAAGTTGATGAAGGGAGACATTGGATAGTGTAAGACATGAAATAATAATTTGTAAATTATCAAGGGTTCGGGAGGGAAGGAGAATGAGGAATGGTGGGGGGGGAAGAGGAGTTGATACCAAGGGCTCAAGTAAAAAGAAAATATTTTGTGCTTGACACAGCGGATGGATGTATGGATCATGACGAGTTGTACAAACCCCCAATAAAATGATTTATAAAAAGGAGAAGTATTCTGTCAGTTGGGAGGCTAGTAGTCCAAATCCAGGTGCTAGTTCTAGGGGAGGGATTTATTTCTCCGTTGATTCTGGAAGAAGCTCAGTGTCTTTTGAACACCTGTGTGTGGGTGTTCATGCACTTTGTCCACACTCTTCCCCTTCCTGTTTCTTTGCCTGCTTGTTTAATCTGTTTTCTATCGCAAAAGTGATTGATTGGAGATCGATTCCTTTCTTATGAGAACCATTCCCAAATGAAATTATAACCACAGGCACACCCAAAACTAGACCCACTGCTAGCGAGACACTGACTTGTAGCAACCTTATGAGGGTTTGTAAGACTGAATCGTCAGGGGAGCAGATAGGTTCAACCTTCTCCTGAGGAGCACCTGGTGGTTTTCAACCACAGTTCTAGTGGTTAAAGCCCATCACCTTTCTTCCAGCACCAGCAGGGCTCCTGAACCACAGAGATAGACGTTAGACTTTACAAAGTCCATTATCAGGGGACACGATTGAAATCGATAACCATAATGTTCTAAAGCATTACACAACAAGAGCCTAGAGGAGGCAAGAAGAAAATTATCCTATTGCTGGGTAGTCGTAGTTGCTGTTCAGGGCTGTCAGATGGATTCCAACTCACAGTGACCCTGTGCACAATAGAAGAAAACACTGCCAGACTCTGAAGCCTTCTCATACCTATTGTTGTGTAGGAGACCATTGCTGCAGCTACTGTGTCAATCCATCTGTGGTCAATGCACTCAACTGCTAACTGAAAGGATGGAGGCTCCTGCCCACAAAGAGTGCCTCAGAGGAAAAGCCTGTTGATCTATTTCTGGAAAACTAGCCACTGGAAACCCCAGGGAGTACCATTCTACTCTGACATACATCAGGCCACTGTGACTCAGAAACATTATTTTCCTGCCAGGTGTATATAACTTTTACAAAATGCAGTAACCATCATGTTGTAAACTGTTAATGGATCTACGTTTGAGTCATCAAAGAATTTTCTAAAGTGGGGAGAGCCAAAGTCTTGGTCAGAAATAGTAAGTTGATGTCATGGGATTCAGGGACCATGAATTATGGCTGTGCTGCCTTGTGACTCTGCAGAGGCTAGAGCTCAGATGGAAGCTGGAGCTTTGTGAGTGAGTCCCAGGAGAAGGGTGACAGTCCCCAAGCAAAGGAATTGCATTTTAATAGGAAAGGGTTTCTTCCTTCATGAGAGGACCCGTAAAATGTGTGCTTCCTTTAGGCATTTGATGCATTAAATGGGAAACCATCTGGTGGTCTAGAGTCATAAATGCAGAAACAAGTTGGAAGAGAGAATAAAACAAGCTAGACACATTTCCTTGTTGTTAGAAGATTGTTCATTGCTGTGATATCAGAAATGTGAGTGAAGTGTCATGAAATACCTCATGCATATGTTTCTGTTTTGCTTCTAGTTCCCACAGCAAATATCTTTCAAGTAATTTCTTAATCAGATCTGCTTATAGATTGGGTCAGACCTCTTCCAATTGAAAGACAGTTAAGTATGTCTTTTTCCTTCCCTTTCATGTTATCATGGATACTGTAGTGGAAAAGAATGCATTCTTTAAAACTTTGTAACTTGCAGATTTTTTTGACAAGACCATGTGAATAACTAGTAATCATATATAAATCAGAAAAGAAAAATCAAAATGTTTGTCTTAAGGTTTGATAATTGTGTCCTATGTCTCGATTATTGTAGACATAGGCAGTTATTAAAACTCATAGAAAGCTACACTAAAATAGGTGAATTTTACAGTATAACAATTCTTTCTCAATAGGCCTGACTTTTTAGAAATGTTTCTCTTCTCAACTAGAAGAAGGGTTGCAGAGCAGCTCAGTTTTCCATTCAACAATGCATACACACTTCCCGCCCACCCCCCCAGTTCTTTGGTTTCAAGTCACACAATAATATTCCTTTCTCCCTTATATTCCTTTTTCATTCGTCATTCTCTCCTTACCCTTGTGAACTTTTCCCTTGCTGTCCTTCTGATCACAAATGGTGAGTTATTCTAAGGTATGTTTCCTTCAGTAGTTTTACCACTTCCCTTATTGCTGTTCCCTGGTGCATTGAGTTACAGCTCATATTGACCCTACATACAACAAAGCAATGCCCAATGCTGTGCCATCACATCCTCACAATTAGATTTGAGCCCATGGTCTCAGCTACTGCCAATCCATGTCATTGATGGTCTTTACATAGACCCTTTACCAAACTCGATGTCCTTTTCCAGGGATTTCGCTCTTCTGATAACATATCCAAGTATGGAAGACAAAGTCTTCCCATGCTCATTTCTAAGGAGCAGGCAGACTATATTCCTTTCAAGACAGATTTATTTGTCCTTCTGGCACTCCACATTACTTCCAACATTCTTTGGCAGAACCATAATTCAAAGGCATCAATTCAGTCTTCCTTATTCATTGTCCAACTTTCACATGCTTGTAAGACAATTGAAAATATGATAGCCTAGGTCAGGCACACCTTAGGCCTCAAAGTGACATATTTGCTCTTCAGTTCTTTCAAGGGCTGTTGGGCAGCAGATATGCCCAATGTAATATGTCATTTGATTTCTTGACCAATGCTTCCACAAGCATTTCTTTTGTATCCAAATAAAATGAAATCCTTGGCAGCTTCAGTTTTTTTTATCCATTTACTATGATTACCTGTAGGTCCGGTTGTGAGTATTTTCATTTGCTTTACCTTGAGTTGTAATCCATCTTGAAGGAATCAGTCTTTGATTTTTATCAGCAAATGCTTATCAAGTCTTCCTTACTTTCAGCAATCAATGTTGTGTCATCTGCACATAGCAGGTTCTATATGAGCCGTCCTTCAATCCTGGTGCCATATTCTTCTTAACATCCTCCATTTTCTCAGATTATTTGCTCAGAAGAGAGTTTGAATAAATATAATTAACAGACACAATCATGATACATTCTTTCCTGATTTAAACCATGTAATATTCCCTTGTTCTGTTTGAATAATTGGCCCATTTACAGTCTCCACGGGAACATGTGAATTGTTCTAGGATCCCCATTTTTCTCAATGCTATCCATACTGTGCTGTGGTGTAGACTGTGATGTGTCTTAGCATAATCAACCTCATGCTAATAAGCATTTTTCTGATTCTTTGTGCTTTCTACCAAGATCCATCTGATGTCAGCAATAATATTTGTAATATTGGTCAATATGTCAAATCTGTTCTTGAGATGTTCTCAAAGCTCAAATTTGGCTTAAATTTCTGGAATGTCCAGAATTGTTGATGTATTGTTGAAATTGTTTTTAACTGTCTTTAACAAAATTTTACTTGCATGTAATGTTAGAAAAGTTGTTTCATAATTTCCTCATTCTGTTGGGTCACCTTTCTTTGGAATGGGCACATATGAATCTCTTTCAGACTGTTGGCCAGGTAGTTTTCTTTCAAATGGCTTTGACTCCCTCTCACTTAAATTTCGAGACCATCCCACAAATCAATTTGATGTATGGAACCATAATAGCTGCTGATCTGATGAGCAATGAGAAGATATCAAGACCGTTGTTCATGAAGAAGGCATAAGATTGCTTCAAAAAGACAGGAAAGATCGATCAAAGTCGAGGTCAGAGGAGACTCTGAAACTTGCTATTAATTAAGGAGTGGCTAAAGCAAACGGAAGAAAGGATGAAGTTAAGGAGCCAAATAGAACATTTGAAGGACAGTGCAAGAGAACAAAGCCAAATATTGTAGGGATCTTTGCTAAAACCACCTTAGTGGGTTGTTCAAGTGAGGTATGGCCAAGAAATGCCTCCTTCCTGCTGAACAAAGGTGGAGGTCTATTGTCTCAACATGATATTTGCTATAGCGATGGGTATGGCACAGTGTCGCCATGGTATTTGGTTGGAGTGGGGTAGTTATTGCCCAATCATTTTCTATTCTACTGCCCAATTCCCAGTCTTTTGACTAAAGAGATTAAGCTTTTACTGGATCCCTTTTCACTTGTTTGCCTGTGCTTGCTGAAGTCTCTGAGTTGCTTACTTCTCTAGAACCTGTCTGGAATAAGAGAAATATAATAGAAAATCTAGCAATATCACCACCCTACAGAACATTTCGTATCCAGGGTTCCTGGATAGCTTTCCTTTTCTCTTCACCTTGCAGTTTTACTTGTTTAACATAAAATGTCTAGGACATTTAGCTATATGGAGCAGCAAAGACAGAATGAGGTGTGCATACTCCATTGTGATCACACAGTATTCTTTTAAATATATTTTCATTTTGCAACAATAACAGTGCATATTTACATGTAGTGGAGCACTTAATGAGATTGCTGTTTCTGGGAAATGTTGTTCAGGACAAGGCTGCAGAGAAAGGAATCACAAGCCCCTAGTAGTCTAGAAAGTACCCTTGCACATAAAGTCATCAATTATATTTAATGCTTGGTACTGGTTGATTGACTTCATCCACACCCCAAGACTATAAAAGGTGGGGATGGTCCGTGAGTCATCCCTTCTCACCCATGGGTCAGACGTGTAATGAGAGACACATCATGTTCACAGTCAGATTTCAGATTAAAGTTTTATCTCAGATAGAATTTTTAAAAATTCATGTTTGCCAGAAAGTTATAGAATTTGTCTAGAAATATAGAGGGTCAAGCAAGGCTTTTCATAGAACCTAGCTGAACTCATTGAACTCTCTCCAATTTATATAGCTGCTGATATGAGACCGCCCCCCCAACTTGATGTATTGGCTAAATGCATACAAGAAGGGGAGACTGAAAGCATGAACACACTCTTTGGCAGTGCAGTAGCTGATTATCTTCCTTTCCTTCTTTCTGATTCTCCAAATTTTCTAAGTCTCATGACTTAGCATGCATTTACTTGTACATTAAAAAATAAGTTTCTAAGGTCAAGAAAATGTGTGCTTGTGTAATTTAGAAAGTCTCACTGATGGAAAAATCTCATAACCCTCTGAACTTTAAGTAATGAAAGAGATGAAGGCCACTGGCTTACTTTGAAAGCTGACTCACCTGTAACAATTTTTAGTATTGTTAGTTGCCAAAAAAAAAAAAAAAGATTTCAACTCAGATTGGCTCTGTAGGTGCAAAGCAGAACTGTTTTATAGGGTTTTCAAAGTCCCGGTGGGTGGCATAGTAGGTGGTTCCACATTGGGCTGTGGACTGCAAAGTCAGTGATTTGAAACCACCAGTCTCTGTATGAGAAAAAGATGAGTCTTTCTACGCCCATAAAGAGGCAATGTCTCAGAAACCCACAGAGACTGTTCTGCCCGGCCCTATAGGGGTCCTCGATGAGGCACAATCGACTCAATGACAGTGAGTTTGATGTGGATCTCCAGACCTGTCTTCCAAGCTGCCTCTGGGAGCATTTGAACTACCAACCTCTTGGCTACGAGTTGAGCATGCAGTCCTTTGCACTAACTCCAAAACCAAAGTCACATCACCTCCAGGCTCCAGATGATCACACTGCAGGATGACAATCCTATGACATAGGCAGCTCCTTCTCCAGACCAACGCATTTTAAAGACCTGCCTATCAGCATAATCCCAGCAGCGTCCTTGGTGTCCTCAACTCCCACCAGCACGACTGTAACTTTGAATTGAGAATAATCAAAGTACATCTTGCCCATTATCATCTTTATCAGTGAGCAATGAGTTTGAAACTTCCCCCTGCCTTTTGACTCCCAGTGATTGGTACAGTAGACTACGTGTTGTAACACTCCCTGACACCACCCCCCTCCCCAACACATACACGCAAACAGGCTGCATCTCTTTCCCTCTATCTTACAACCCCAATGTCAAATATATGAGCTTCCTGCAAGGCTGGTTTCCTTTCTGTCCCTGAAGGCCTTCACCCCTGTTCTAAGGTGCACTCAGGCTTGTTTCTCCATCTGGAGTAGGAAAACATTCATTAAACACAGAACACATTTGTTTGAAATTAATTGAACTAATTATTCAACTGATGGCCAGATTGAATTTGCTGTTCAAACTTAGTCATTTTAAACCGTTTTAATATGCTTTTTCCCCTTGCTGAGTAACTCCTAGAACTCCCTCCCATCTGATAAATGCACCAGTGCGCCCCCACATTGAGTCTGCCTCCTTTGTTCCCCTTTGGAAACATTACAGAGGTAGTCGTATTAAAGGGATAGGGATCTGATGGCACGGGGGGTTAGACGCTGGACTGCTTGCTACCTAAGTGCGAGTTCGGTGATTCAGTACCACCAGCCACTCCCTAGGAGAAAGATGAGGTTGTGCCGGCCAGGATTTATAGTCTCAGAAACCTTCTCTAGAGATGGAATTAATTCTATGACAGTGAGCCTTTAAGGGATGGTTTTGTTTGGTTGATTGTTTCCTTCATGCTCCTTCTCCTCTCCTCTGTCCCTGGTAACCTGTCATTGCTGGTGGCCTTGACTGCCTGTTCTAGATGCTTCATCTAAGTGATCTGGTTTAACCTTTTGCACCTAGCTTATGTCACTCAGCCTCGTGTTGCCCCGGGGCATCCCTGTGGTGGCCCGGATCACAACTTCACTTTGCTTTTTAAGCCAGTTTTTTTTAAAAGACATTTTTCAATCGAATTTTACTTAAACAAACAACAGTTTTACTGGCACTTCATGCACATAGCATCCGCTTCAATAGTTCAATCACATCAAGACGAGTTGTGCCGCTGTGATAAATTTCACTTTTCCTCACTAGGACTCAGCGAAAGGTGGGGATTACTTTGGCTTTTCTGCCTGCCTTGTTCTGTGTGATGCTGGTTTTTCAGGAATTCTTCACTTTTCCAAGTCCCCCTCCTCCCACCCCGCAATGCGAACCTCCCTACAACAGATTCTTAGCAAACCAGGAATCTCAGAGAATGATCAAATGCATCCTTTCTGATTCCTCTCGCTTTGTTTGCGCAGATCTGGCTTTTGTTTTCCACTGCGTGTGCGCACCTGTGCACTTTATGTGTCTATTAGCTGAGTTACTACGGGCCCCTAATTTATTCTGTGCATGATGCTCCGACAGTGAGGACGAAGACTGAGCTGCTCGGTGAGGAACTGCTCTAATCGGCATGGCTGTGTTTAGGACCTCTGGCAGATAAACTAGTGATGGATTCTAAATGCAAAACAAACAAAAAAAAATCACGGCCAAATATACATGTTTCTAGAAAAGTCTTCCTTCCTTCTCCACATCATTTTATAGCCATGAAATTCTTTTTTTGGGGTGGGGCATCACTGCATTCTGGTGGTGGGAGTAGGAGGCCCAGCCTTTGCTCTTGTGGAGCCGCTGCTGGAATTGAACCTCCATCCCCATGGGCCGCAGTCCCGCCCACAACCACTACACCACCGGGGCCCAGCCTAGCCATGACATTCTTGAAAAGGATGTCCTCTCCTTCCATAGGGGGTCCTTTTCAGCACAGGACTCCTCTAACGTTTGCTGTCCCTGCTGGGTTGGATTTGGGTCCCACAATAGTCCACGATGTTTTCACACCACCTCTGGTTGTTTTGTGTATGTTCCACTTATATCTTTTTCTAAGTCTTAAATCCATGGCCTGTGAACTTTTCTTCTACTTCAATTGCACTTGTTAATAGAACTAGGCCGCCAGTGCCTGGTTAGTAACCAAAATTCAAGGAACCATTCCATTGTCTTTTTATTTCATTTTTCCATGAATTTTTAAAGAAGCCCCCTCCTGTTTATTAAGTGCCAGTATTTTTTAAGATCCTAAATTTATTTTCTTTTGAAGTGAAAATGTAAATGTTCCTGATGAATTTATATTTGTTCCATATGTAAAATGCTTCCTGGACTGAAAATATAAGGCAGGTTAAGTGTTGGGGGATTTAAGTTTTCTTGTGGGGTAGCATCTACTTTTTAAATGAGAAGTTGTAATCGTTATTTAAAGCTGGAGAGCTATGCCAATATGTAAATTTCTGACTTTGTCACTAACAGGCCTTTATTCCTGCAAGCAGAAAGTACAATTCTGTGACAGACACCAAATAGGTGTCATTTAAATATGCATTGCATTCCTGCAAGATAGAGAGACTATAAATAGCTCAGGATGAAGCAGCATATAGATTGGTTGAACCCAATCTAGCAGTGAATACTTGGAATGGCTGTTCAGAGTTTAATCGGCTCTGAGGTAGAAATAAAGGTTAATTAAGCAAAGGATTATCATGAGCTTTGAGATCACTATCTTTGAAACCAATCCTATTCGCAGGGCATGAACTTGGAGACCCCTGATGCCACAGAACTAATAAAAGGAATTAGACTTAGATCCCTGGGTCATGAGAAAATATGCTTGAAAATTTATAACTTTATATTCTTAAAGACAGAATTTTCTGGTCAATTTGTAGCCTCATTCAGTTAAAAAGATCGCTTCAAGTTTACTTGGGAAAATTGTCTCGAGTAGCTTTGAACGATAAAGCATACCCTGGTGTGCAAGTGTCTCTAATCAATTCTAGGTATCAACTATAGGCTTGAAAGAGTTATAGTCTCCACAACCCTCAGGGGCAGTTCTCTCCATCCTGTAAGGTTGCCATGAATCAAATCGACTTGAGTTTTTAGAGGCATGATGAAGTAACCCAAACCCATAATATTTATCTATCATATTGATTTGGGAAAGCACATTGTTAACCTTTGACTTTAATATAAAAATATATTATATTTGTTTTCTGTTGCTGCCATGCATCAATTTAAAGCAAGGCAAATTTAGTATCTAATGACCGCAGTGGCTTAGACATCCAGGGCAGATGCCCCGAAGTTGAAATCAAGCCATCAGCAGAGCCATATTCCATACTAGCGACCCAGGGAAGAATTTGCTGGATTCCAGGCTCACTCGCGTTTTTTGTTTGTTTGTTCAAAATTCAATTCCATGTGGTTGTAGAATGACAGTTCCCCTTTCCTTGTCTACTTCCTTGCTGAGGGTGGGGGTGGTAGAATGAGAGTGTCTTTAGCTCTTCTAGGCCCCCCACTTCTTGGTTTATGATTCCCTTCCTCCATCTTCAAAACCAGCAACACAGTTTTGAGTCTTGCTCCTAGTTTCCACCACTCTGTCCTCCTCCACTTCCTCCCTCTCTTACCTCCTGTTCTGCTGCAGGTCTCTGATGCCATCTGGATGCTACTGCTTGGAAAGCCTTGTGTGATTAGATTGGACCCATCCAGCTCATCCAGGATCATCACCCGATATTTGATTTGTTTGAAATGCACCAGGAGATCATTAAATAATCTAGATCCAATTCAGTTTTACTTTTCCTCCTTTTAAAGCTACTCCGGCCAATGTTTAGATCTGAAGAGGAAAGAATCTGGAGGGTTTTTTTTTTAAGGCTGTAAGCTTCACTCCCTATTATTTTAATATCAGGATTATTTTTTAAGCTTCACTTTATTTATCTTCATTAAAACATATTCTGTGTGGTTGCACAGGTCCGCTCATCAAATCAGTAATGGTATCCCATTAATCCCCCTAAGTGTAGGGTTGGTCCCTCCCTCTCAACTTCCCTTCCTGCACCATGTCCTGGCCTCCCCTCTCCTGGCCTCAACCCTGCCCCTGGCCTCCCCGTAGCCTTCAAAATCTTATCTTTGATGTGAAAAAACCATTTTTCTTTGTTTTCCCTTATAATAATGATTTCCTTAAATATTTATTGTTATAAGATTGAAGAACTTTGCTAAACATAACGTTCTCTTGTTTTTTCCTTGCCCAGCAGTGTTGAACAGAAGCATCATTGTTTTTTAATTGATGCATAATATTCCATTCTATGAATGCACCAGAGTTTGTTTATCCATTCCTCTGCAGAGTTCTTTTTTTTATTGTTTTCAGGTTTTTACTGGAAATTTCTATTATGGAGACTTAGGCATGCATGTGTTTTGTTCTTTATTTCTTTAGAGTATATACCCAGTAGAATAAATGCAGACTCATAAGGTAGTTGTACTTGCATTTGTTTATGGAAGCAGCATATTTATTTCCATAGTGGCTGTACAATTCACCCTTCAACAATGTATGAGCATTCCAGTCTCTCCACATTTTCTCCAGCATTTCATATTTTGTTCTTTTTTTGAATTTGGCTATGAGTATAATGTGAGGTGATATCTCATTTTTGTTTTAATTTGTATTTTTCTTATTGATAATGGACCTGAACAATTCTTCATAAACTGGTTCACTGCCTGTGAACATAATCTTTAGTAAATTTTTTATTCATGGCTTGCACCCACTTTTTGTTGGGTTATTTATATTTTTCTTATTGCTATAGTTTGCTAGATTTGGGGAATTAATGCTTTATCTGATGTATTATTACTAAATATGTCTTCCCAATCTGTGGTTCTCTTTTAGCACTTTTGATGAAATGTTTGGAATTGTATCCCTCTTTTAAGGTCCATAACATTAACTATATTTGCAATGTCCCATTTGTCATACAACAGAGTGTTTTCAGAGGCTCCAAGGATTAGAAAGTGGCCACGTTGGGGAGGTCATCATTCAGCTTACTGGATTGAGCAACATTTTTAACTAAAAAGTTTCAGAGAATTTTACAAAGCTTATAAAAAAATCTTGGAATAGTTAAGAGGAGTTAAGTAGTCTCGTAATTTAGTTTCTTACATTTTCAGGGAGAAACCTGCCAACTCTTATGACGTATGGCACCCCCACCTCCACCCCAAATAATAGCATTTGCAACATATTTGCTTTGATGTGTGGCTGTGGCTTCTAGATCATCCTCCTATTTCAAATCTGGCACTAAAGTGATACTTTTTCACTTTCCTTAAATTGAGTCTGTAATGTCCTCCCAATGTCAGAGACCAACCCCTCCTTTCTAAGATCCCCGTTGCCTTCATTTCAACTCATATTGAGAGAACCTTCACTGCTTAGTTGGAAATAAGCTGCCGGCTTCCCCTGATAATTAAAAGTTTCTAACCAGTCCCATGGAGCTCTGTTGACATAACGGTCTAAGTATAGGGTTTCTCACCACAAGACCAGTAGTTCACACCCACGATCCGCTGCTTGGGAGAAAGATGAAGCTCTCTGCTCCTGAAAAGATTTATGCAGCTTATGCAAAGAGTTGCTAACGTCAAGTTCAGTGGTCTCAAGACACCAGTTGTTCCGCGTGAGAAAAATGAGACTGTCCCCCACTGTAAAGACTTAAGTCTTGCCTGGCAGCTAGGGGTGAGGGGCATAGACAAAATTAAAAAAGACTTAAGTCTTTACAATCTCAAGGGGCAGTAGTTGACTCGATGGCAATGATTTTGACTTTGACTTGGGTAACTAATCCCAAGTAAAGTTTCTATGGGCCCTTCTGAACATCAGGAACTATGGGGCTGTGTGGGACAATTCTAAGGGGAAGGATGCGCTCATTAATGATTGAAATTGCAGTATATGATGTAACTCATGTGTTATGCCCCTTGTGTACCTAATATGTTTGAAAGATATGCAGAATATACTGCTGTTATGTTACTATGTCTCAAGAGAAGTATTTATTAAAGACTCAATACCCAAGAAATCTTTACACTTTTGTGAAAAGGATCTCCTTTTCCATTTGGTGACTCCTAGAGAGGAAGGAGATGATGTCTATGTGAGAACTGGAAGAGCTCATCATGAACATCCTGAGTAGAAGATGGCTTTCTCTTTCAGTATTGGGCAAATGACAAGATGGGCCGTGATGACACCTGGTTCCTTCAAAGATTAGATTTCTGCTTTGTTTGCTGGAGCTCTCAGTAGTGCACTAGTCACTTTACCAGAAACAGTCAACCTTGATATTCAGAATGCCTGATAAAGTTTGCATATAATTTGTGCCTGATTAATATTTACTGCATTGAATTTAAATACTTCCAGATTCTCAATGAGGGGAACTTGATTTAGTCTTATTCGTGGTGAGATTCAAGGAAAAGTTTGTCTTGCCATCCTTTTTATTAGCTGCCCTGAAGCCAGAACCAGGACAGATTTGCAGCATGAGAGTGAGAATTGTACCATTAAATACTTAATGCCCTCTGTGTAATCCTTAGGTAGCCAGACACTTTAATTTGCCCATTCTTTTAGTTAACTGAAGCTTTTCCTTAGCAGATGAGATGTCCTCAGCCAGAGCATGTAACATTCTGAAGACTTTTTTGGTCTATAGTTTCTCTTTCAACTTGAAAGTATTTAAATATCAAATAAAGGTATGCATAGCTGTATGCTTAAGAGTACTAATAACACAGTTTAACAGTAAAATATATATTTTTATGGTGTCTTGAGCTTTATGCCTGTTTCTAGGGTTTTGGGGGCATGGATTCAAAAAATTGCATTGAATAAACTGCATTAGTTCTAGCTTCTAAGATATGGTATTCTATTATCTTTTCAGCCATTAAGCTATGCTAATTTATTAATGTACCACCCTAGTTAGAAGTATGAGAAGAATTTGGACCTATAAATTATAGGATGAGACAAAACCCAAACTAAATATTTGAAAAAGAGTAGGGTATTAAGGACTTCTAAGGGAGACTACATATGAACCCATGGTAGTTCGTTGGTTATACATTGAACTATAAATCATAAGGTCAGTGGTTCAAACACACCAGCCACTGTCCAGATCTTAAGAAATATAAAAGTTTGGAAATTCAAAGGGGCAAATCTCCTCTGTTCTATAAGCTCACTGTGAGTGAGAGCTGATGAGAAGGCAGTGGGTTTTTCCTTGGGGTATGGGAGGCTGTGCAATATATCCAGAGACTACAGGCTGAATACTGCTAAGCCAGAACACAGCTTTAAAAGAGTGAACAATTAAAAATGAAAATAGAAAGGGCACATAGATGGAAGGTATGAGGACAGCTTAGAGTGCCAAATATGTACGACTTCATAGAACTTTCCACAACTATTTTGAAGATCTAAACTTTTCTTCTTCCAATTATGTGGTAAACCCTTCAGAATCCTTTTTAGTATATAAAAATCAGTGGATAATTTGTGCTAAAGGTTTCAGAGATGAAGCTGACTCCAAGTTTCTTCATAAGAAAAATTCCAAGTTTTCTTTGAAGAGTTTTTCTGCACAGGTGGAGAAGTTGTGCCATGACACCATTAGACTGGAGCATTTGATTTTTTAAAAAAGAGCTTGAACTCTGACGGCCCATTGGGGGGTTTCAGATCATCTGAATTTCTATTATATCAAGCTGTCAGTCAAATGCAACGCATCGCCTTCCTAGAGGACAGAGTGGAACTCGTCAATTTCTGAGACTGTCGATCTTTATGGGAGCAGAAAATCTCAGCTTGCTCTTCCAGGGTGCTTTGTGGGCTCGAATAACTGACAGTGTGATGAACAGTCAAAGCGCAACCCGGGACACCATCAGGGCTCCTTTTTTATTGGTTAGCAACTCTTACTTCTGGCTCCCTTTTAGGATAGCAAATTGGAACCACCTGCTGTTCAATTCTTCATAAAAGTGAAGTGGTACTTGGGGAAAATTCCAAGTTCACTTAACTTGCATTGTTCAAATGTATCTTGGGCTCAAAGGACACCATAAGAAGCATCACTTGACCTCATAAAACGACTTTAATAAAGAAGCATGCAGTTCCTTTGTCTCAGTCTACTGAACACTACATTAAACTATCCTCACTTTTTTATAAGCAGAGGGAAGAGTGGTGCAGGGCATAAGTCCCATATGTCAAAAATTAGAGCCGGTGTGGGTAATGGTGCCACTTTGAGAATCAGCACATCAGCTATGCTCAGAAACAAGTCTAACATTTGAGGCACCGAAATGTGCATGGATCAGGGTAAGTATTCATTCTGGTTTTGTCTCACACTAATTGTGGTCTTGGGCAAGCTACTTAGCCTACCAGAATTTATCTGGCATTCTCCTTTTTTGTGGGGGAGATCCAGATTTAATTCCCAGCCAATGCACCTCAGACGGAGCCACCACCTTCTGGTAGTGGAGACAAGCAGGGATCTAATAGTTAAGGGTTTGTCTGCTAACTGAAAAACTGGCAGTTCAAATCCACCCGATGACTTTGTGGGAGCAAAACCTGGCAATCTCCTTGTATAAGGCCTTTGGGCAGTTTCCTCTGTCATGTGGTATCATTATGAGTCAAAATATGCCAGCACCTACAAAAAATGATATCAAACAGGTTTCAGCAGAATTTCCATGCTAAGATAGACTAGGACTAAAACCTTGGCAATCTACTTATGAAAATCAGCCAATGGAAAGCCAATGGATCACAATGGTCCCTTCTACAGCTGGTAAAGCAGATGGTGCAGGACTGAGCAGTGTTTTTTCCACTGGGCATGGGGTTGTCCAACTTGAGGATTGCTAACAGCAGCATTCTCATGTAACTAGACAATTTTATGATAAATGTAGAAAAGATTGAAGTTGTCAAGGATTTAATTTTGGTTGGATCTGCAAGAATTGGTCAAGAAACAAGACTACCATGTATTTTGGACTATAAGATGCACTCCCCCCCCCACCAAAGGAGGGGGGGAAATGAGGGTGTGTCTTATGGTCCAAAGGTGTGGTACCCCAGAACATTTTAGTATCCTGGTATTATTTGGTTAAGAATATTGTTTCTTGTTTTCCTGCTCTAAAAACTGGGTGTGCCTTATGGTCAGGTGCATCTTATCATCCAAAAAATATGATGCAAAATGTACTGGGCAAATCTATAGCTGAAGACCCCTTTAAAGTATTATAGAGCATGGGTGTCACTGTGAAGACAAAGCTGTGCAATTTCCAGTTGCATCATGTGCATGTAAAAGTTGGACAGTGAGTCGGGAAGGCTGAAAGGGAATGATAAGTTTGCATTATACTTTTAGCTAGCAATATGGTAAGTACCATGGACTGTAAAGAATAAATAAATATACCTTGGACAAGGTACATTCGGTTTCTCTTGAGGAATAGTAAGGATGACAGGACTTTATCTCACATACTTTGTACCTGCTGTCAGGAGAGGCCTGTCCTTGGAAAAGGACATTGTGCTGGATAAAGCAGGGAGACAGTGGAAAGAGAAAATAAACATGCTACGGAGAAGGACTGACCTGGTGGCTGCAACTATGAGCCCAAACATAATAAGAATTTGTGAGGATGATGCAGGACAAGGCAGCATTTCGTTCCGTTATATATAAGGCCTCTATGAGTCAGAACTGATTCAATGACACTTGATAACAGTGCTTATTTCACAGGGTTTTGTAAGCCTGATGAAATTATGTGTGCAGAGCTTTCACCAGAATGGCTGGCAAATACTTGATTGATAAATATTTATTTTTATCACTAAATATTAACTGGCTATTGAATATTACTTTCAAATATTATCAACTTGTCCTACCCCAAAGTTTCTTGTGATTTTCACCTGGTGCTCTTTTAGTAATTCATTCTAATAAAATGTACTGAGACAAGGACCTTCAACAATAATACATTCCTACAGCTTTTGAAATTGCTCTGTGCTAAAAATAAAGTCTTCAGGATTCATTTTCTCTGAATGCACAATCAAACTGTACTCTGCAGAAAGCGCAGTGGACATTATTCCTTTTAAACAGAACCAGATTTCAAAGATGAAGGTCAAAGTGTCCAGGAAAACCGATCTGGTTGTCCCAATGAGAAAAATGAACTCTAAAGGAAACTTTACAGAAAACTATTGAGTCTTTATCTTTTGCTTCTTTTTCACCTCGCTGCTCTTCAACAGTTTTTCACCTAGTTCTAGTTTTCTTCTGCACTTAACTCAAACGGCATTGTTAAGTGACTTCCAAAATAGCCCAAACCAAGACAAATGGCTCAACTCTTGATTGTAGCCCCCAGAGCATTTCTATGTTGTGACTTTGGCAATAATGACTTTCATTTAAAAACTTTATGATTTGTGGTCATGCATCAGTTTGTCTGCAGTAATTCTATGCCTTGATTTTTGGCATGTACATTATAGCTTCACTTTACTGTAAGCTCCTTCAAGGGGGGAAACAAAAGATTATACTGTATGCTCATGGTCCATATGAGTGGTTAAAAAGATTCTACTCATGGCCCATTTGAGTAGTTGAACTGAACTTGAAAGAAAGAACTATCTGGACTTACCTTTTGAGAAGAATAATAAATGCATTTGAGTGATGGTACTGGAAAAGAATACTGAAAGAACTATGAACACACAAATCTGTCTAAGAAGGACAGGTAGAATGCTTCTGAGAGGGAAGGATGGTGAGACTTCACCTATGTTGGATATATTGCCAGGAGAGAGCAGTCCTGGAAGAAGGATATCAGGCTTGGTAAAACAGAGATCCAGTGAAAAGTAGGAAAACCTTCGGTGAGATGGAGAGACACAGTGACTTTGACAATGGGCTTTGGCAAAGAACAATTGTGAGGATGGCATAGGGCTGAGCAGTGTTTCCTTCTGTTGTGCAGAGTCATTGTGGGTCGGAACAAGTTGATAGGCCCTAATGACATATTTTAAGTGCCCCGAGGAGCTTGCGTTCACATTTTGTACTTTATGGAAATTTTCAAATTATCGGCCAACTACAACTTGTTCTCAGAGAGTCACTGAATATAGAGGAATTGGGTGCCAGGGAAGGGGTGGAAGGAGAAGAGGAGAATGATCTGTTTTGACTAAGTTGGATATAAATTCAGGCATGTTTTGAGAATTTCATTTCCCCTGACTTCCAACTGGAAATGCATTGTTTTCAAATATAGATATTTGAACCCAGTTACTTAACTAATGAGGTGATCTCTCAAACCAGACGGCCCATGATCAAATGCACACACAGCTCACGAAGAAGATGAAATTTAACATTAGGAAGGTTCAAAATTATTATAGATGAATAATTAATTTCCCATAACCATCTAACAAAATGAAGGTGAGATGATTCTTGCTTTGATAAGTATTGGCTAATAAACTCAAAACCAAAAGCACAGTACTTAAATGGTACCATTGTGTTTATCTAACCTTTCAATAATTGAACCATAGAGATTAAGAGTGAAGATCATCTCATCCATCCTACCTTGGATTTCCAGAATGCCTGAATAACCTTCAAAGATAGTAAGAGGCATTTATGATCCATTTTCAATATCTTTAAAAACATAACAAACAATGCCCATTGATTTTCCAGAAAACATTAATTTTATTGATATTATAATAGATAGATGTTAACTCTGTCTCATGCTTCTGCTACAACTTTCCATTTGGGGATTTGTTATGAAGTAAACATTCAAGAAGAGATAAGATAAAGTTCTAGCACGTACAAACAAAACTTTCAGTAAGCTGGTTAAATATGTGCAATATTTTTTAAAAAAATATTACAAACAAATAAAACCTAAAGGAAACTGCACTGTTCCAGACAATGTGACTCTATAAGGTAACTTCACAAACAAGCTGTCTTTGTTTTGACTGGAATTACTCCCAGCTAATCAGAAACTGTGACTCTGTCTAGAATTAAAGATAAAAAGGATTGTATCACTTACAATTCTAACACACAGTCCATTTGTCAAATCAAATCTTTCAATATAATTGGGCCACAAGGGGAAAAGATTGAGAAGGGACATCTGTGTGGTGAGAAGCTTAAAAACTAATATGCATGAGCACACAGCTGGGCATGTGATCAAGAGTCATTTTACACTTTTAAATGAATGAATGAATGAATGAATGGGCCCTGTCTTCATTAGGGAAATTTGAAAATTGAAAGACAAGCAAGTTCAGCCACTTATCATTCCACAACTACCATGAAACAGAGCAATTCTGAGAACCAGGTGTTCTGTCTGAAAGAAAATACAGTGCCCTTGCTATAAGGACCAACTTGCTGGGATGGGAGGCAAGAGATAATAAATCTTTATTTTAATCAAGGTGAATATAGAAACACAAACTCATCAGCTTACTTTCTTCTTTAGTAACAGGATAGCAAATGGAATCGATGGATGCTGTTTCCTTCCTTTTCTTTTTATTGGGGGAATATCTTTGATAGGAATTATAACACCTTATCAAAGTCAAGTTTATTTGTGGAGACCATCCACTCTATGGAATCTAAGTCACCACAGTAGGCTAGTGTGAGGAGCCACCCTTCCTCACACTGCCACTTGCTCTTGAAAACCCAGAATCCACCATCAAAGTCTGTTGCCCTAAAAACCTGTGGAATTAATGGCCATAAAACCAAAGCTTCCATTAGAGAAACACAATTTCCTGTGTGTAGAATTAATTGGCTCTATACTAGAAGCTACAGGGATGGGCCCCAATTCACAGAAGCCTGGATGCAGAGTTAGGCAATAGAATCCTCTGCTTTGAACAGAACACACCGATAGCATCTACGTGCTGGCATGCCTTGCCTCCATCTCTGCCCCCTCCTGACAGTGAAAATAGTTGCGCTCCCTGCTGAGTATACAGAGGATGCTGATTTTCTGGAGGCATAATGATTATTTTAATAATAAGTTTCTAGTCATAGACAATAAGCATCTTAATATGTTAAATTGGATTTGTCGTAAAAGTATGTGATAGGTAATGAAATACATTAAATTTGATTAATTCATAGCATAATATATCATTTTTATTATGATATATAACAGAAACAAAAAACAACCAACATCAGATGCCTATCACATCAATTAGGTATCCTCCTGCAAGTCTACCAAAAATGGTATCCTCAATAATGTTAACCTGCAATGTTTTTCTATTAGGGAACATCTCCTTGATCATCTCTAATTTCTTCTCTGGGAGCAAAAGCTATTTTGATTTTTCTTTTCATGGAAAATTAGCTTGCTCTCTCAATAACTGAATACCTATAGTTTAGTTTCATAGTTAATTAGATCTACTGTATGGAAGAACAAAAATCAAAGAAAAGAAATCCAGTCATTTATGACAGATGGGATGACCGAAAAAGAGATCAAGAAGGTAATACCCTTCACATAGCCAACCATAAATTAAGATATCTAGGAATATACCTAACCAAAAGTAACCCTAACATATCAGCATGAGAAAAACTACAGAATATTAGGGACCTTCACAAATGGAAAAATATTCCATGCTCATGGGTCAGCAGATCAATATTGTAAAGATGTCAGTCCAACCAAAGGAATTCATGATATGTAATCTTGATAAGAATACCAGCATAATTTGTCAAAGAAATGGAAAAATTGATTACCAACTTCATATGGAAAGGGAAGAAACCCATAATTGTCAACAAACTCCTAGAGAAGACTAAAGTGTGTGTGTTTGGGGTGGAGGTGGGGGTTATATTACCTGACTTTAAGCTTTATTATACAGCCACAGTTGTCAAAACAGCATGGTACCAGTATAATAACAGACACTTGAACCAAAGGATAAGAAAAGAAAATTCAGAAATGAAAACAGCAGAATACAGACAAATGATCTTTGATAATGCTCTCCCCCACCCCCAAATCAAATGGGAAGCAGATGCACCTGGTAACAAATGGAGCTGGAAGAACTGCATGTCAACCTGCAGAAGAATGAAGCAAGACCTTTACCTCACCCCACACTCGAGGACAAATTCAAGGTAGGTCATAGTCCTTGAGGTAATACCCCAAATATTAGACTCATCGACAAAAAATAGGGACAAAGATAAGGATCTTAATGCAGGGAAGACATGGCTACCAGCAAGGATGAAGAAAACTCACCCATGAAGGAAACAGGCATGTGGCACATATTAAAGATAAAACACTTGTGTACATGGAAGACTTCATCAAAAGTACTGAGAGAACCCATAGACTGGGAAAAGATATTTAGCAATGACATATCAGATAAAGGTCTTATTTCTAAAATCTACAGAGTCCTGCAGCTGTACAATTTAAGACAACAAGGACTAGCCCACTGAAGAGGTGGGCAAAAGACTTGAACAGAAGACTCACAAATGAGGAAAGCCAAATGAGTAATAAACCTATAATAAAATGTTCCCAATCATTTAGCACCTGGGAAATGCAAATCAAACCAACAATGACATATCAACTAACACCCACAAGGATAGCCCAATTCAAGAAAAAGAAGTCAACAAATGTTGGAGGGGGTATGGTGAAATAGGAGCTCATCCACTGCTGGTGGTTGTGTAGATAGGCACCACCACTGTGGAAAGTGACTTGATGATACCTAAAACAAATGAAAATTGAGCTACCTTACAACCCAGAGATTCTACTATTGAGCATAAGCCCAGAAGAAATAAGAAACGGGCCATGACTAAACATCTGCACTCCATTGTTCATAGAACAGTTCACAATTGCAAAAATATGGAAGCAGCCTAAATTTCCATCCATGGATGAATAGATTAAAAAAACACTGGTGTATATACATGCAATGGAGTACTACACATCCCTGAAAACAGTAATGAAATGATGATACACCTCATCTTGTGGGAGGAGTTGGAGGATAGTATGCTGAGCAAAGTTAGCCAAGCACAAAAAGTCAAGTACAACTTAAATCCATGAAGGTAAGCTCAATCAACAGAACAGGTATAGAGGAAAATATAAATTTTGCACTGTCCCGGGCCAAGGACCAAACACTAGCAAAAGCCAGACTTAACACAATGATGCATATATCTTCAAAACAATAGAGGGGACATTTTAAAAATCATTGTATTGGGGTCTCATTCCACTCATTATGATCAAGACATACATCAATTGTATGCTGTCCTCATTTGCACATTTGTTGCCATCATCATTCTTGAAACATCCTCCTTCCACTTAGGCCCCTGGTATCAGTTTCCGATATTTCCCCTATCTCCCCACTCCCCCTCCCCCATGAATTCTTAATTATTTATATATTATCATTATTTTGTCATATTGTACAGTCTGGTGTGTCCCTTCACCCACTTCCCTGTTGTCCATACTCCAGGGAGGAAGTTATATGTAGATCCCTGCAATTGGTTCCCCCTTTCTACTCTACCTTCCCTCTACCCTCCTGGTATCCACCTCTCATCCCATTGGTCCTGAAGGGATCATCTGTCCTGAATTCGCCATGTTTTCAGCTCCTATATGTACCAGTGAACATCCCCTGGTCTAGCTGGATGTGTCTGGTAGATTTGGGATCATGATAGTGTGTGGGAGGAAGCATTTAAGAACTAGAGGAAAGGTGCATATTTCATTGTTGCTACACTGTACCTTGTCAGGTTCATCATCTCCTTGAGGACCCTCTATAAGGGGATGTTGCTTCACCTATTGATGGGCGTTGGGTCCCCAATCAGTACTTCCCTTCATTTATAATGATATAATTTTTAGTTCTTTGATTCCTGATACCTAATCCTTTTGACACCTGGTAGTTGGCACATAGGCTGGTGTGCTTCCTTCCATATAGACTTTGTTGCTTCCCTGCTAGATGGCTGCTTGTTTACTTCCAAGCCTTTAAGACTTCAGATACTACATCTTTTGATAGCTGGACACCATCAGCTTTCTTTACCACTTTTGCTTGTGCACACATTTGTCTTCAGTGATCGTGTTGGGCAGGTGAGCATCATGGAATGCCAATTTAATAGAACAAAGTGTTCTTGCATTGAGAAGGTACTTGAGTGAAGATTAAAAACCCATCTGTTGTCTAAATACTAATCCTATAAGTATATGTATGTATATCTCTTTCCCTATCATCATATATAAATATATCCACCTCTGTACATGCCTTATTTAAGCCTCTATATATGCTTTTTACCACCATCCACCCAGTAGCATCTGTGTGGAAAGACATCTTCCCCTTTCCCCCATACACCTTTATGGCCCACAGAAGGGTAGGGGAAGAAAAAAGATGGCAAGAGGGGAACAGGGTCCTTATCCACCAAAGGGAGGGTATTGTTTATGTCTCCACAGGGAAGAGAGAGAGGGAGGGTAGACCTCAATCTGAAGCACCAAGCCTTGAGGGCAACATTCTTGCTCAAAGCAGCTCGTCCACAGAGAGGACTGAAGGACCGGCCTCAGCTCAGAAGCACTGAAGATTCAGTTCAGGAGGGCTGGTCTCAACCACCCACAGGAGGGCAAACCAAGTGGATAGTGCAACAAACCAGCAATAGGATCAAAGCCACAAAATCCTGGAGGATTCTTGATAGTATAGATCTGACTCAGGGTGCAGAGCTTGGCACCTCATCTGAACTGGTTGGTAGCTATCCACAAGAAGACCACACTGGAAGATCAAGATATAATCGAGTGGAGTGGGGTACTATTCTGCCCCAGCCTTGACTGTAGGATGAGCGCTGGGGTCATGAAGAAGGTGCACTCATCAGACACAAAAGCTGAGGACTAAAAGGGTGCTATTAGATAAGCAGGTCCTGAAAGATGGATCCATGAAAGAAAAGGAATGGACTAATGGATTTTATCAGTGCCTGCTCACTATTTAACAGAGGAATATTCATCTACGCAGGGTCTGGACAGTAATTAAACTTGGAACTCTTCATGTGGACTTCCTCTCACCCTCCTTTTTTCTCTTCTCTTTTACTGTCTACCTATACAGGAGAGGTAGGATAAACAGTCCCAAAGAGATGGCAATAGGAATAATGGTTAGGGAGAGAGGAGGGGCATGGGAGAGAAGATGGGGAGGAGAGCGAGGAGTTCATAACAATAAGGGAAGGAATAACCAGGAATCTGAAAGTGATGTTGAGGAGTGGGAAGCATTTCTGGTTGAGTTTGATCAATAGAAATGTACTCTAGGCTGAGCCCTGGTGGCGTAGTGGTTGTGCGTGGGACTGCGGCCCACTGGAATGGAGGTTCAATTCTAACAGCAGCTCCACAAGAGTAAAAGCTGGGCCTCCTACTCCCACCACCAGAGGGCAGTGATCCCCCCAAAACAAACAAACAAACAAACAAAGAAATGTATTCTAGAGGAAGTACTAAGAGGTGAACAATGGATAAGCATGATAGTAAGGCAGGAGGAAAGAAAAAGAAGAAACAATAAGAAAGGAAATTATATATGTGTGTATGTATAAATATAGATATATATGTAAATATAAAAAGATAGGTGTGTTTGTCTATATATATAGATAAATATATATACACATCTATATGTAAATACAGCAAGGAAGCAGATGGACTTTGGGCCTCTGCTTTAATCTTAGCTCAGTACAAGAACAGTTTGTTCTAATAATGTGCAGTGTGTGATACTCATCTTGCCAACAAGATTGCTGAAGAGAAAAATCAATGCATAAGCAAAAGTAGTGAAGAAAGTTGATGGTGCCCAGCTATTAAAAGATATAGCATCTGGGGTCTTAAAGGCTTGAAATTAAACAACAGTCTTTTAGCAGGGAAACAGCAAAGTCCACATGGAAGAAGCACACCACCCTATGTGATGATGAGGTGTCAATGGGAATAGGCATCAGAAGTTGAAAATAGGAGACCAAATTTACATGAAGAATAGGCAAAGAGGAGACCTCCAAACCACCTGCAATATAATTGGACAGTCCTTCACAAAAGGGTCACACAGAAGGAATGGCATATCCAGAGTGCGCTTTAGTGCTAGTGAAACACATAGCTATCCTCTTGTTTTTAATATCTTGTCCCTCTACTATTATAATCTTAGTTTTGCTTCATTAATCATGTTAGCTCTGCTTATATTCATTTGCATAATTGAGATCATTCAATGCATGAAATCCAAGCTAGATAAAACCTTCAGAAACAGTAATGGGAGCAATGATTCCTCAAGGGTACAGAAAGAGAGGGGGAAGGGGAAACTGATAGCAATGATGACAGTATAATCCCACTCAAGGGGAACAAATAACAGAATGGTAAGTGAACACATACAATGGATGGTGTAAGATATGACCAAAAAAGGAATAACAATTATCATAATATTTAACATAAAAACAAGGGCTCCTGGGGGAGTGGGGAGTGGGAGGGAAGGAGGAAGCTGATATCAAAGAGTGCAAGAAGAATGAAAATGATGGTGGCAGCAATAGTACAATTATGCTTGATCTAACTCTGGATTGTTATTATAGCTGTAAGAACTCCCAAGACAGTGGGAAAAGAGAAAAATAAATCCAACATGAGAAGAAATAAAAGGAAGAGAAGTTGGATAAAGACTTAACACTGCTTAAGAATCAGCCTGCATTATCCAATTTTGTGAGCCCTGGTGGTACTTTTGGGTAAATGTTGGACTCATAATGTAAGGATGGTGATTCAAACCCAAGAACATGGTGAAGAATTATAGATTTTTATATAGGGTCACTATGAATTGGAATAAATTTGATGGCAGTAGGATGATTGCCATAGTTGAACCTCCAATCTTGGTAAATAGTGAGTAAATCATCACTTTCCCACCAGGCTCTTTGTGATTTGTCCAGAGACCCTACACATAAAGAAGAGAAGTGAAATTGAACCAGCTACTCATTTGAGTCCTAAAGTTTTAACCTTTGTGCTCTACTTGTTGCACTGTTGTGTGTGTTTCCTATAGAAAGAGCTAGTTTCCTGAAGTGATCTGTCACTAAGAAACTGATAGGACATGTTTATCTTAATGTTTTGAAAGTTCAAACCAAGATAAAGAAAAATAACTCCAGAGGGTTCACATTCAGAGACATGGTAAATACCATTAATATTTTGTCAATTTTTCCTCTGACTTTCTCTCTTCATGCCTCTTTACCTAAAAGAATTGAATGACTGTTACAACCCTGGATTCAAGAAAGCAATGGTAAGAATGAGCCAGGACTGGGCAATGTTTTCTACTGTGCTCCATATGGTCACTATGAATTGGAATTGACTTAATAGCACCTTACAGCAACAAAACAACAACATTTGCTTCTAGTCATGATACTGGGAAGGAGATTAGTGCTTTGTCTAGGAGACTGAGTCAGTTGGGGTAGACTAGAGAAACATAATTCATAAACACTCATAATTTATGAGAGTTTTTGATAAAGGGCATTTGTACATTAAACATCCCAACTCAGTTCAGTCTAAGCCCCTAAGTCTAACATTAGCCCACATATTTGACATGGATCTACAAAATCCTCCTCAAACTCACAAAACATACTCAATGATGCAGAATGCAGGAGGAAACCAGTGTGAGTGTGTTAGCATTTCAATGTGGACAGGGGTCTCTACGGGACTGCTCTAGCACCCAGAGCTGCATCAGGGTAGGTCCATGTCACATCTCCTCAAGGATGTCTAATAGGAAGCTGAGATGTCTTGCCAGCTCAGGCAGAGAACTAGTTAAGGCAACCTCACATCAGAGAATAAGAGGCCAGAAAGGTCAGGCTCGCCGAACCATTTATCTCTCAGTCCTTCAATTAGCCCTTCATATGTTTATTGGCTGGGTTGGCACAATAAACCTTAACTACCACAATCCATTCCATGCCAACTGTGCACCTGTTCATAATATTTTAGCCATATAATAATTCTATATTCTGTAAGAAATTCTATATTGCTATCAGTTTCCCCTTTTCTTTCTCTTTCTGTAACCTTAGGGAATCATTACTCCCATTACTGTTTCTGAAGGGTTTATTTATCTTGGATTTCATGCAGTGAGTCATCTTAATTATGCAAAAGAATATATGAAGGTCTAACAGGATTAATGAAGTATAATCCTGATTTT